>JAHFWJ010000575.1:1200000-1800000 GCA_028555115.1 Himalopsyche japonica | reverse complement strand
ATTCATATAGAATTCCGCCAACAGCAGTGACAGACAACTTCCCATGGCATGGCCTTCAGTTTGTTGATATATTTGACCGTCAAATTGAAAGCAATTCTATGTCTATTTTTTTCGACATCAAGAACAAATGCAGTCAAACGATGACTAATCGTCGAGTGTATAATGACTTCACAGAACGACAGACTACAGACCAGACAGTACCTGGCGTGGTCACTGCTGCATTTCCAAGTATTGTTTTAGTTTGTATTGCATCCGTTGATAATGCTGAAACCGTTCTTGATTTTTGTACTACAAATACTAAAAATTGTGTTTTATTTATTTAAATTTCATGACTCTCTACCAAGAAGTGATTGTTAACATCTTCAAAGTTAAATATCAGGTTAATTACCCCGAAAGCTGAAAAGCCGAAGATCACCACCATGAAATTGAAGAAGTCACACATGAACATGTACGCATAGACGTCTGCTTTCACACGAGACGTCGGATCAAGAATACGAGTGCAGAAATTCTTAATAGGCTCACTGTATTTAATGGTCCTGGAAAAAATAAACAATCATAAAAGCAGTCAGCATAAAATAATTAGCTTTTAAGGTGACGCCATGTAAGTCTAACACTTACGATAGTTTAACAACTCCAGGGAAACTTTTATATTGATCTTCCAAAACTGACACCCGTATCGTTCTCATGAACTCCGATTTATTCTCAAATTCATCATCAGGCCCGTCGGCCGGAACGAGAGTTTTTTCATCATTTTCAACATCATTTTCACTCTGGTCGTGAACCTTATCAATAGACTTCGTAGATGCCTCTGGAGATCCTTTGCTGAGTTCCAGAGTCTTGGGACTAAGTTTTACAGTATCCGTTCTTTGAGAAGCCGATGAATCTTTATGACTGGATTCATCATCACTATTCTCGTCATCTCCCGCAATCGATAAACGGTTTTTGAGGCTAGATATAGTTTCCTCTTCAGCTTTTTTGGCCTCAAGTTTTCTGAAAGATTATTGTCAAAGAGAATGTTGTTAGCAATAAAACTTATTTATTATAGTATATGCTAGCAAATACGATTCTAAGTCAGATGTATTGAGTATGATTGAGGCACAAAATTTATTATATACGAGGCGTTGAAAAGCAAACATAACACCACGTTTTGTAAAAATAATACAAAATATACCTACATTCGAAATACAAGAATGCTAAAATGCTTAATGAGTAATATCAGCACTGGGGATATCAAGGTCTGCCAGTGTATCGGATTTGTGAATTTATCAACAGTTTCAACAAAAATAATGAGACTTTTTTTACAAATATTGAAAAGTATATTTACTCGGCATGCTGCTTGGCAAACATCTGGCCGATGCTCAATCCTTGTCCTTCTTTTATTTGAGTCAACTGGCTCGGTGATATTGGATACGTTCCGTCCTCCGCCACATCGTGGGTGGTCGTAACACTCTTCCACAGACCGAGTGATATCAGCATGAATCTAAAGCAAATAAAATTATTTACACATGGAAACTTTGGAATGTTGGTTTAAAAGGCTTCGGGACTATACAACAAGCTGTCATTTTCTATGATGTACAATGTGGATGAATTAAAAGATGTACACAATCCAATCAGCTCACTGACAGGAGTTTTTGATCAGTTGTCCTCTCTATGCCAAGTTGAGTATTTGTTTCTTTTTTTTGAATTTGAAAGTGAAATATTTTAAGGTTCGAAACATGTATTTTATTCATTTGTTACTTTTTATTAAATATGTTAGGGCTGCCACTAAAATAACTTTGAGAATGAATATGCATAATTGTGCTCACACAAATATTGTACGAAAGAGAATAATAGATATGTTTTTGGAAAAATGTAAAAAATGATTATAAACATAACGTTTGTTAGTTTTTTAATATGCTCCAAGATCGTGTTTCACCACATGTAATGATCTTTGTCCCATCTCTGTGTCAAATTGCACATATTTTCAGATTTCAACTATAAACAAACAACTTTTTGTAGTGTACGAGCTGCCCCATAGATGTCTTTCGACATAAAATATTCATCAGATTTGTCGATCAATCGAAACAGCAATAAATATTTTTCACTGGTTTACGCTACGCAATGGTGGACACTAAGCACACTGTACACACCAGTGAATGCTTGGTATTGAATTGATTAGTATATTATTAGCAGGAAAAACTTATCATATATTATTTAATAGTACGTAAAAGCTCACCGATGGAAAAAGACTAAAAGGAGTAAAATCAAATCGTAGAGTGCGTAATTGTGTTTTCTCTCCACTCCAATAATTCTCGGAGCGCTGAATGGCATGTTGCTAGTGATCACATCTTGATTCCAAGGAAGAATTTCGTATTGGAACATACATTTTACCAACACAATAACCTAAAATAAAAAATTTTTTTTACAGAAAAACCTGCTAATAATATTCATCTGGGGTTTAACGGAAGGCAGCTAGTGTGTGTTTATATGTCGAGTATTAACGAGATGATGACTAAATATTAAGTGAACTTCACAATATGATCGTGTAAGCATTGAATATAGTTATATGAATAAAATATTTAAATAAATAACCACAAACATAATAAGGATGTATAAAGAAATATGAAAATCATACCACAATCAATTCAAAAACTTATAATTTGAGTTATAGTTAAATATCTAAACAATCTTGATTTTAAAATCTTGTTACAGATTATAAGAAGAGAATAATTAATAAAAAAAAAGCTGTAGTACAAACCTCTGTGTAGGCGATAATTGTTACCCAAAATGTTTTAGTAGGACGTGGAATTGATAAAGTTCCCCATAAGAACACCATCAAAGGTAAAGGAAGTGATAAAATAGTTGCCGATTGGATCTAAAAAAAAAATAAGAATTAGAAAATTAAATTTTGCAAAATATATTTTCTAATGCAAAATGAGGAAATTGATTTTGTTTATTCACCTGGTTGAGGAATATCATCAAATAGCACACAATGTCAGTGTGAGCAATTATCGCATACCATGCGGCGAAACAAAATCGGAATATTGTCGGTTGATCGGACGCAAAAGTCTCATCGTCATATTCTTCCATGGGCGTTGTGGAGTCGCTGTCAAAAGTGTGATAGATATTAAAACTTGCAAACTGAATTCAAGAAACAATAAGCCAATATTACAACAGACATCAAAATAGTGACGAAAAAAATAAAATAAAATTGATGAAAAAGTAACTGTTCAGAATAGTGTCATTTTTGAAATTTGTCGACAAAATGGGATTTGTAAAACAATATCCAACATATTTTTTTAAGCAAGAGACTCCTATCAAGATAACTGAAAAACCTATACATAAAATCTACAATAACTGAATAACTTTTAAACATTGTGTAGTCATACGGATGTATAGAAACATGGCTTAAATCTATGTGAATATATATCATTTTGTATGACACTATTTTCATTTCTCGGATATTTTGAATGAAAATTATATATTATTTATGCCATAAAAAATTAAATTTAAATCAAATGTCATTTTATAGATGTCTCTGTTTAAAATTCTATAAAAACATCTATATATATTCATAAATATCCTTGTGGTAGCGTTAACATATCCGGACGTTGTTGGCATTTAAGTGGTTAAAGAGATGTTTGTTTGGTATTATTTATTATTTTGAGTAATATTTTTTATTCATGTTGTCCGGTCCCAATGGTTTTCTAACAGAGATATCTCAACAGTAGGTTTTCCATGACTTTTTAAGTTTTATAGTTTTTAAGCACTGCTTGTTACTGAACTGCTTTTTAGTAAGTAAATAAACGTAGAAGGTATTGAGATAGGAAACGACTAGTCGATGATAGGCTTGCGTTTCATATGTCAATACATATTTTTTTGCATTAATCTATAAATTCGTATCGGTAGGGGTTATAGTAAAAAAAAGATGGATAACAATGACTCCCTGTAGACAAATACTCTATTAGATTGTATATTGAATCTATTGCAAACTTCACAACGCATCTATGAAGACCAAAATGACACTAAAACAAAGTGAAAATTTCGAATAAATATATAACAAAAAATAATGAAAACAATAATATTTCAACGAGAAAAAGCCTTCATGCAGGATGGTGTATTGACATTAAAAAATTATATAAAAGAAAAATTGGGATTTTTAAAAATGAGGTATTAGACGTAATAAAATATTTTTTTGAAAAATGTAAAATACGACGAGTGTGGTATAAAAAAAATTGAAAAATAAGAGGAAGACTGGAACAAAATGCTATGATACAGGTGCCACATCGGTTGAAAGCTTCATGCACACACTCAGTATGAGATAATTGTAGCAAAACTTATGTTCGTTTCTGCGTTGACTGAGAAAAAATTTTGATAGATCGAATGTGCGTCAATTAAAAATATCAATATTATTGTTTGAGAAAAGTAAATTGCACGAATAAAATTACAAACAATTTGTCAACGACCAGGAATACTTACTTACGGGTATTTACAAAAATGGTTACGAGAATTTGCAGTCATGACAATGAGACTTCAATATATAAGCTAATGTTAGAGAGAAACTGATTTTAATTTAATCTGTTGTGTTTGATAACAAAACACAACAATATCTGTTGATTGGACAGGGTGAAGTAAATATTTTTCTTTTTTCATACGATAATAAACAACATATATAATAACATTGGTTACAAAATGAATTTAGACATTTTAAATTCTCACATTAAAATAATGTTCATAGTTTAAGTTAAGGACAGTCAACCCTTCTATAGCTTACTGATAGCGACCAAGTTGTAGAAACGTTCAGATTGTAATTGTAAATTTTTTTAGTATTATCATATTGTATATTTCTTGCAGTTTGTTAACAAGCATGCGTGTAAAGAGCGTTGACTTTTTTGTTTTCTTTTTATGTATGTATAATATAGAATGTTTATGAAAAATTCTAATTTGACCATGAAAATTTAGCATTTTGTTATAGTAGGGATTGCTATACTATGATAAAAACTGCCGCATTCGCTAATGGAGAGTATGCCATAGAAGGGTTGACTGTATACAGAACATTGTTACGAACTTTCACAAGAAGTAAATGATTAAATTGTTTGAATTTTCATTATTACGATTGATAACTTGTATATCCGTCTCATTTTCATGCTTTTAGAGTACCAAGAAAAGGTTTGCTATAACGATTCTCAATTATGTTAATGCTTTCGGCAAAACCTTGTGGTGGGAATGGAGTAGACGCTTGAGTGTCTGGCGGGCTTGTATTGCATTGTAGGTGATGGGAGGGGCGATTCTAAATCCAAACCGCGTTCCATGCTTGGCGCCAGAATCCGTATCTCAGGAACGCTCAGCACGCTCTCTTTGCGTCTGAAATACCTCCTGCCTTTCATACTTTCATACTCTCTACAAGCTTGCTTTTCTACGGTTAACTTTTTATTACAAAAATAAAAAGCTTCGTGATGTATAGTAACGTCGTTAAATGAAAGGGCATAAAAAACAAAACATCGAAATCAGGTATGCTCAAAAGGATGTCGACAGAGTTATGATCGTTCGTTTAATGATGAATCATGCTTACATTTAGTAGGTAAATCAAGTCAAGGTTTCTATTACAGATAAAGGTTAAGGCTTCATATCCTGATTGAACTGTAATACATCTACAATAAGTATTATTATCATTGGCTTGACATTAGATTTTGTTTAGCTATCGTAGTAGATCTTCTTTGTAAATATCACTTTTAAACAAATATAGAATGATTCTCTTTGATTATTTTTCTAGAATCATTCCAGAAGTGATTATATTTGAGTAACTTCTAGAATCATTCTAGAAGTGATTCTCTTTGATTAACTTCTAGAACCATTCTAGAAGTGATTATCTTTGATTAACTTCTAGAACCATTCTATAAATGAGTCTCTTTTATTAACTTCTAGAATCATTCTAGAAATAATTATCTTCTAGAAATGATTGTCTTTAATTAGCTTCTAGAACCATTCTAGAAGTGATTATCTTTAATTAACTTCTAGAACCATTCTAGAAGTGATTACCTATTATTAAAATCTAGAACTATTCTAGAAGTGATTATCTTTGACTAACTTCTAGAACTAAAAAAAACTTATTTTGTATCAGTATATTCGAGTTCAATCATGATAAAAGACTATTATTTTAGGTAAAACATTATCATTATGAAAAGCAAGCCCTGATAATGTTATGACAAATTGTAAGTACACAATAAATTATTAATATTTCCTAAAAGTAATTATAATGTGCATTGTTATTTCTAGTATATTTGCGTGGTAAATTTCAGTATATTTTTTATCACTTTTAAATTGCATAATATTTCAGCCTAAAATGTTAATGTATTACATGTTAAAATAAGGCAGTTTTAAATATCAATATCGGCAACACAGAATAATGACCAACCTCTCTTTGAAGCTTCGAGTTTGTCTAGTTCCTCCCGCCTCTAAGTTTTGTTCGTCACAAATATCTTCGGTGGCTTCGGACGACCTGCATGCATATACAATAACACTACTTACCAAATACTGACACCGCAAAATAATACAAAAAACATACTTTAATAAAAGAGAAGGTATAAATTAAAATGATGTTATATCATTAGCAATGAACTGTTTGTATAACTATCATGTATATGTGTGATGCCCGTATAAGCAAAAAAGCAGCCATTGGGAAGTCATTCGCTGTTTGAAAAATAATACTTAACAATTATTACTAAATTGAGTTATAGGTTATTTTACTCCCTGACTACTAACAGCTCAACTGCTGAGACAAATGATAACAGTGGGTTAATAGTTAAATTTGGTCATAGTTAACACTTAGAATGTTAATAGTGTTTAACTCTTTCTATGCTAACGTTGCAGGGTCTGCGACGGCAAGTTACGGAGCCATTGCGTGACCATCGCAGACCCTGCAACGCAAACTTTCAATAGTCGATAATGCAGGCAATTTTCTGCATATAGGACTGATTTTGCTTTCAAAATATTGCCTAATTTGTCCTACTACTGCCATCTCCATTCAATTGTCAAAAGTGTTAGGTTTAAATGTTTAGAACATTGACTTTTTGAACCCTTTAAATTTACTGCAATCTCACAATCAGAGCCAGAGTCACAAATCAGTTTTAAGCTTCGCGCCAAACTTCACACCAATCTTTGCGGCTTTGCAATATGATACTCAATGACACATGACAGTAATGGCACTTGTTTATTTGAGTTTTATTGGTGGCTTCCATTCATCATGGTAATGGTGATTACAATTGAGTTATTTGTTAGGGATATATTCATTAAAGTGATATAGAACATTTCTTTGTGTTTATTAATGTTGTGAAACATATCAAATGTATCTGGCTTCCATAAACACCAACCAAATTATTTTTTATTGCTCTATTTATAACTCTATATGGAAAGAAAACATTTTGAAAAATAGCAAGGCAGATAGATTTAATTTGTATGAAAAACAGCCGCGTCGAACGGGTTAAACTTTTGTGTAAAAGCTATGATAATTTTTGGATTGAAATATGAACTGACTTGTCTTGATAATCCCCATAAGTTTGGTTAATAACAAACAAACAATCTTTTACATGGCTCAGAAGGGATTGATTTTGATACTCTTTTGTTTTCGTGAGGACATGATACATTTTGGCCAATAGTTGCTTTTTTTCTCTAAGTTGGCAGTGTAGAAATGAGTGATTTTTCTTGATTAATTGCGTTCAACATGATAACAATTTTAAGCTAGAATCTTACTTCAAACACCTAAATAAAAATAAGCTCAACTTTTAAATGATAGTTAAGAAATGTACGTACTAACATGAGCTACATTCGCTTATATGTAATAACCTAGCACTAAATTAAATAACGTGGCAGGTTTCTGAAACAGTTTGTGTTCTACATGTAGCAGTGGTGGAGTCCCAAAATACTACAAGGCAACATTAAAACAATCAGAACAATTGAAAGCTCGCTCTCCGATATACCATTCAAATGAAACAGAGACATATTCTACCAAATTGAGCGACATTATTGTGACGTGTCGCTCAAACAACCATGCAAATCATCAAGGGTTCGGCTGTTGACTCACCGAGGCTTCATCAGTCTCATCAAAGTGGAAGGCAACGGCTCCCATATTTGTGTCGAACCTGATCTAATACCAATGCCAAAGTCTTGTCTTTCCTGGAAGATTTTTAAAGCACTAATTTAATTTTAGAAATCTATTATAATATGGAAAAAATATTTTTTTTAGATACTTAGTTGATAGCTATTTCGGTTTTTACTAATCTCAATTTAACACACGAGTTATTACATAATAAACATTTATTTTACAACAGTAACATTTTTCACTCTTTTGACGTCAATTTTTCATTAATATCACTCAGATTTAAGAATACCGGATAATTTTTAATTTTTATAAATACATATTTTAAAATCTTAAAGTAAACACTGCTAGAAATAATAAGCAATATTTTTCCCAGATTAACAATATTTAAAAAAAAGATATACAGTCGACTCCCCTATAGCGTAGAGATTGGGACTAAACTCTAGGAATACCTCATTATATGGAATAACCACCGATACAATATTGAGGTTAAGTTTGTGAAAATTCTAATTTGAACTTGAAAATTGAACATTTAAAAAAGCGCTATAAGAGGGGAGAATGCTATACGAGGACTGCATAATACGCTATGAGAAACTTCTCTATCGGGGAGAACACTAATATTTAATATTCTTATTTACCTTCAATAGTATTTTTTCTCTTGTAAGAACTTTGGCGATGTATCTGTAATCCCTGGAGAAGACATTCAGCCATTTTGCCATTGACAATAAAAAGCTTTCAATGAAGGCCCACGCAAATAGTACGTATTTACAAAGTTTGTTCCACCATGTCTCTTCTTCTAAAAATTTTAATGTTTATTTTATAATAATTTATGGTAACACAATATGTGATGCTTGAAAATATGGTTAATTAAAAAAGAAAGTGCGTCTTGAATTCAGATCATAGAGAATAAATTTATCGAAATAATACCTGGCGGTTCACTGTAAGACTTGAGTGATCCCAACGGTTGATCGGAATGTTCTGAGCCACCGTCATCTTTTTCACTGAAGAGAACGTGAACATTTTCCTCTTCAACCGGTTCCTGAAATTGAAAACCAGAAGTGAAAAATTTGACAGATCGATCAATTCAATAATTGAACAGAAATAAATTATATAAAGCATAGATTGGTAGTGTGGTGGCAAATGGTTATAACTGCTCTTTACATAAAGCAAAAACTAGGTTTTTAAATCAGTCTGACTAGAAGATGATACCTTTAATATATCTTTGACGAATAAAGTTACAGCTTTAGTATATTGTCATATTAAAGAATGTACGTACAATGTAAAATATATTATGAAAGAAAACTTAGATATTTAAAAAAAAACCAGCTATTATAAACATTTGCCATCACAATACTAAAATGTATAAATAATAATATACAACATCATTGCAAAATATGGATAAATTGTATTTTATTTATTGTTTATGTTTGACATAAGGGCTCATAAATATTACTGGTAAATAAATGTCAATTGATTGTGTGTCGTTTTCATTTCATATCATGGTTATTCAGGCAGAAATCACTAACTCGCGCAATACCGTTTTGAGATAATTAACGTTTGTGCTTTTAGTATTTTTTAAATAGTACTCAAATATTTATTTTTATAGTTATTAATCCATTTTTTTGTTTTCATTGTTTATTAATTTATTTAGTATTGACCGTTAACTTCCACTGCAATCTTTATCACAATCACTTAATGGGAATGACTTGCTTCACAGAATCCGAGTTCAATAAAATATCAACTTGGCAATTTGTGTACCATTTAAAATGAAGTGACAGTTGGGGAAGGGTGTTTCTGCCCTCTATCTTTGTGTATTGGAGAGATAATTGAAATATATTGAAAGAAAGGATGTATTTATCGATATTGTTTTATATTCTGTACACATTTGAAATGGTTTACTGTATAATTAGTTCATTTCTCTGGAGCATTTTTACATGTATATAAATATACATACAGCAGTGTGACTAAGCAATATTCCTAAGTTGGTTAGAAACTGATAAAATTTCATAAATTGCATGTCATCCAAGAGGAAAGTACCAAAGTGATCCTTAATACAACAACAAATAAAACTGTAAGGAAAAAGAATATACACAATAAGATTAATACTTGACCAGATTTATTTTGCGCTCAATCGTCCTATATTAACCCCTCACCATTGAGCCACATGAAGGAAATTCGAACAACGAATATTTCAAAAACTATTTTAGTAGTGTTGACATTAACCAAACTATAAAATATGACATATACAAAAGTTTTGACACCATTAACTATGTTCTATTTTAAGTATCAGCCATCAATACACTGGAATCGGCCTTCTCAACAGTTGAGACTTAAGAATATGGCAACACTGAATGTCAATGATAGTGTGGCGCATGTGGTAAAAAAATATTTGATTAAAAAAGATATTTTAAGCCACTTACTGCTAACAAGACTGTGCCAGCTGACTACAGTGTATTGAAAGTTGATACTCAAATATATAAAAGTGTCAATAGTGATAAAAAAATAATATGTCAGATTTGCACTAAAAATTTTCATAAATTTATTCAACTCCAACACTTGGAATATTCTTTACAGAACTCGGCAGGGAAAGGGTTAACAATATATCTCATGATGTGTATTATTCTAGTAGAATATATATATATATATACAAGTTATATCACAATATAGAAATATTACATTTGAGATGGTTAGTGTTAACAGTCTCAATTGAACATTGTTTAGTAATTGAGTTAAATTAATAAATTTGAATATAAAAATAATACTAATTAAAAGATAATTAAATAAAGTTCTGAACACTACTTAGAGATTATGTAATGTATTGTATTAGAATTATTCAAAGTTGTAAGCGGTAATTGTGAGCAAGAGAGTTTATTTTTACGTAAGAATGAAGATAGAAAATTACAAATAATTTTTATAACCGAATAAATTGAAAATATCACCTACAAAGCTGTACTTTTGGATAGCTTTCATTGTAAAACAAGATACTGCCTCATGCCAAAAATCTAGATGTATTTACACTAGAACCCCAATCGTACGTTTCTGTATGTCTCATTCATTTTATATATAGTCCGAGCGATGCATCCATAAAAACAATGTTGAATAATCCCGCACTTATCTTTCTCCGATTTATCGATTTTCTTGATATATCATCGTTTTGGTTCTGCCATAAATATTTTTGCTTTTAATCGTTTTCTTTGAATACTCCCTGTTTCGTTATTTACAGAGGCTTTATTGGTCATTGAAAAAATAGTAATTTTTTTATTCCAAAGATATAGATAGATCTGTTAGAATTTTAAGCAATTTTGAGGGTTCTTGATTTAAATTGAAGTGTCAAACTGAATCAAATTTTATAATATACGGACCAGTTTCGCGAATCACAAGCATTATCAACTGACTAAAAGTTGTGTTTTATTTATTCAAATATACTTTTCTTTCCGCAAAGGAGTGCCAGTTGACGCATTAAAAATATAACAAGTTAGTTTTAACCAGTCCAGTGTCTCAAACGCACTGGTGCATGAATGGAGTGCTCGACATGAGCAACAAGTGTTATTCGGCGTGATATGTAACATTTTTTCACAAACATTTAGTCACATCTCGACTCTACTTCAATAAATTGAAATAAACAAATTTTTTATAATTATATTTATGGCATTTCTGATGTTCTGAAAAAAAATGCGGCTTGTTAGTGAAATATTTTTATTATCTAGGCACTGAAAGAGTCGAGGACTTTTTAAAAATAATGAATATTATAGAATAATTCCCGTATTTTTGGTTTTTATTTTCAGAGTCTTTCAAACAACGTATAATCAGGGTTTCACTGTATTCATATGCGGTAAATGAAAAAGCTGAAAAAAATTATTATTCCTTCTTAAATGAAATACTTCTAAGTATTGATTGAATTGCTGATGATGGAAAATACCTCGACAATGTGACACCTCATAAATTCCAAATTAATGTTGGCATAAATATTCTTTTATTTTTCAAATATTTTCCTCAGTCCTAATATTTAACAATAATAAACTAAATAATTTTACTTGTTGACTTTTGTTATAATAAGGTAAAAACAGCAAAGCAATAAGTTCCAAAAGAACGATGAAATATAATAATTCTTTTGCAACTAACTATTTACTATTTTTTACCTTGTAAGTATAGAATTTGATATGCCATAGAGATTATATTAAAGTAAATCATTGAATAATAAGTTATTCTTTTGGGTTAATTGTGTACTCGTTGATCAAGTATAAGTGAGGTGAAAATATAATGGATTTGTTTAATATGTCATTTGTGCACTTACCAACCAAATAGAAAATTAAAAATGATAAAAAAAAAAATTTTAAAGATGAATAATGATTCCATTTGTGAATTAAAATAAACAAAGCAGACCAATAATGTGTGTATAACTAGATAGACCGTAGTGTTGCTATATTAAAATAATAAATATAAGGAAGTACAATACAGTGGATTATCGGTTAACGAATAGTTAATAACCATCTTTGTTAAGCGATCTTCCACTGTATATGTGCCATAACAATATCTATATAATTCAAGCTATAGAATAAAATATAAATAATTACAATCATCACTAATACGAGCATGCAAAACAGAAAGCAAAACTATAAAAATGTACAAGCAGAAAGAAATTATAACCTAACTTATCGAAAAAAGCATGAAAAGTAGATGTGCAAGTATTATATTACTGTGATTTATAAGAGAATATTTGGAAAGCAATATATTTTTTATTAGCATCATAATAAAAGATATGGAGATATATTTTAGTGAAAAAATTATAAATTCATAGCATAGAAAATGTTACTATAGTTGTGAAAAATAGCATTGGTTTATTTTTGACTATTCCTAAATCTGCTTTCACACATTGATCACTTGTTTTTTTATTTATACACTAAATACCGGAACTGTGGAGTTGTGGCATTTTCGGTAATCAGTCGTAAAATGCCAAGTAATTATAACCTCTTATTTTACGCGTAAATTTTTATTTGTTTGGAGTTAATAAAAACGGTATGTATTGTATAAAAAATGAAGTATAATGTCAATTGTTATTGACAGAAATGAATGTATGCAGATCAGAGAGACAGAGTATTTAGGTCTTTTTCTAGTGTTTCAGTGAAACATCGAATTCGGGTTGGACTGTGGACCAACATTGGAGTCACAATTCTTTAACAGCTCCACGGCATTGGAAATTACTGCAAGGATGACTTTTCTATTATCATTAATGCGAAACTAAATTGATGCTTCAAATTATCACACTGGTCGTGTTTTGTTTGGATTTGTCCACAATACTCGGACTGTTCCAAAATAACCGGATATTTGTATTTAGAGTTGTATTGATTTTTATAAAAAAATATTTCAGTCAAGTGTATATTTTAATCCAACTTGTATAGATATTTCGTAAATTAGCATCCTGAATTTCACACCATTATTTTTATTAATATGGATTTGGTAATGGTAAATATTCGGGTAGGCCATTAGTTTGTGTGACATGGGAAATATTGCTTATTGAAATTAAAGTTTAATAACTTTTTAAAATTGTTCTATCCATACTGGTTTATTTATTTTAAATTTGGAATCTTGGAAACGATAGACAATCGATAATAGCACTGTCAAATATCATAGAAACAAAAAATTTGTTACACATGTTTCACCATATTAAACAATAATAATAAGGCAAGCATGTTATTATTAAAGGTATTAATACTATTTATTCAATTGAAAAGTAATGTAGTTACTTCAGTAAAGACGGCATTTAAATTTGCAGAAGAAAAAATGTGATTTGATATTGCACTACGATCGACTAAGATAATCTAATCTTCTAAGATATGCTGTGTAATATAATGCTTTAGAAATATAGTACAGATAGATTGGCAGGCGATAGTTTGCCGAGAGAAGAACTAGGCTACTATACAGAGCATGGAGTGCGTATGATGAGGAGTGTGCCGACTCACGGGAATGTCGTCGACGGCGAGGGAGCGACGCAGCGAGCGACTGGAAAGACGCGAGCGGTCCAGCGGCGGGGCGGCCTCTCGTCGCATCTCTGTCGCTCGACCGATGTCAGTTTTCATAGCCGAACTCAACAGCTACCACATCATTCAAATGAACATTTGCACAAATACACGCTTCACAACATTACCTTCTCCTCGAGTGCAGATTTTTGATAAACTTATTTGTTACTGTAAGCATATCTGGTTTAGCTTTTGGGGTTTTAATGATTTGATGAAAGCATGTTTTCAAAAAAATTTATTGCAGTTTTCTTTACTGCGTAGGATTATATTTTCACAATAACTAACAAGACGTATAACAATTGTGGAATTATTGTTATTGTATACTGTGTGTAGAGATAGAGATATAACATGTATTTTCTCAAACTCTCTTTGAATTTTTCTTTAAATTTCACATCAGATTTGCTCAGCTCTATGAATGTTAAATTTTCTTTTTAAAACTCATTTAATAGTGTTTATTTGGGTGCAAATATATAAGAAGTCACTGTTGAATATAATGAGGTAAAATTAGCAATATGAATTCCAATTTTGAAATTTAATTTGCTCCACTTCGCAATAATGTTGCCATCAATGAAGTGATCGATGCGATGGTATTACTTGAGATGTTGAAATAATATCGCAAGCCAAAATTTTATTTGCGAGCTATCTATAGCTAGCCAAATTCAAAACATGCTTCAGATACTATTAGAGTTTTAAGACTACGTGTAAATTAATTAATAAAAAAAAAAATCAAATAATTGCTGCAGACAATAAAAAAAATATTTTTTTGTTAATTTAACTCAACTCGGCTGATGAACAATCATTGAAGTGTTATCTTTACTATATGTGTTGATAATGTTTAATAAAAATTGATAAAGAAAAACAAAATAACAATAAGGGGGCGGTATTGACTGTAAAATTGAAGCTTTCATAAAATAGACGTCACAAAAAAACAAACAAAAAAAAAAAACCCACAAATACCTATGTGAAAAAATTTGAAAGGAAGTGTTTTATCATACCTGTCCCAGGGTGAGCTTATTGTCGATTCCGTCATCACTTTCACTGTCCTTCTCGGCGATAAGATCAAGTTCCTCGTCATCGTCAAATTCGTCAAACATGTAATAATCTCCAGATCGAATGGCTGTGAAATATTCGTGACATCCGTTAATGCAGCTCACAAATAATATTTGACATCTATGATATATATACAGTCAAGGTGGAACTGATAAACGATTTTTAAGCCAAGTGATGTTTGTTTATCACTTGAATGCTGGCAACTCACTGGCAGAAGTTACATTTATTTTAAGCAGGACACTAACGGCTTATTGGTGAGTAGTAATTTTTCGAGTTCATATAATACAGTACAATGTGAATCAAAAAAATATTATGATACAGTGAAAACTTTTGGCCTCAGTGTCTTGTGGTAAGGTCTTTGCCCTTACAAGCCAGATCAATTCAGAATAGTCTTCAAAGAAAATATCACACCAGATAGAAAATTATTGTTTGAAGTTTCTTTTTTGCTCAAGTTCAACTATCTATATTATGTAAACCAAAATATTTGATAGAATGAAAAAATCTACAGGATGTTATGCCATTTCCACATAACTGACTGTAACAGTTATAAAATAATTTTCAATACACAAATTTCAAATAGAAAAAAACGGCTGGCAATTTTACTAGAAATAATTAAATAGTATTTTATTTTAGCAGAAATGCATGTTTCATTACTTAGCAGTTCCACCTTAATTTAAAGTGTGATTATGTTCACTGTGATACTATAAATTAAAATTGTACATAAAATAATGATATATATGAATGAAACATGAAAACATAGTTTGAGATGAGGCTGAAATTTTTAATTTATTTTTATGAGGAATCAATCAAAAAATTCTATTTTAATTTTTATCAAATACTACAATTTTTCAGATTTCGCATTTGATTAATTATTGTGTTTCCTCTACACTTCATTTGTGTTGGTAGTTCTTTATTAAATTTGCGGTATTTATATTGGCTATGTTCACTAATGATAGACTTTCATAGAAAATTACGTATGATAACAGTCACTCTAATATATATGATTTGCAGACAGGATAAACACTTTCCCAGCTGAGCTGAACCAGGAGTGGATTTTTTATTTTCAGAATTTCAAGAAATCTCTTTCAAAAACCAAATTTTCATATTCAAATAATCTCGCCGTCAATTTATTATGGTAACATTGTACATGAACATGTATTTAAAATGAATGTTTGCATATTTGATGGAATGAAATGATAGAACAATATTTACAAGGTAAGAGACAAGTATGATTTCATCGTTGGCTTTAGTTTAAACAAGAAGATATCACCAAACCAAAAATAGCCAGAAGACTGACATGGAGAAATTTCATACAATTTATATATTTTTTTACATATTATCACAAGACGAATACAGCATGTGATTGATAAATTTGACCACAGATGGGATATGCACCTACAATTGACATGTACGAAATATTACATAGGATAAAGGAGGTGTATCGTTCAGAATGCAGGGGGAATAGTCATTAAAGCATATCATTTTTTTCGTCGACATAATTCACATTGTTGAAGCAGACATTAATATAAAGCTATAAACAATATGCTGGAATATAAATTATTTTATTTACATACACCACTGTTATAGTAAACATGACCGGAAATACCCTTATTCCATCATTTTAGGTCCACCTGCACACTAATAAAACCTAGGCAGTCAACACTCAATTGCTTTAGGCTGATGATTTTTGTATTTTTCTTTTTATGTTGGTAGTTTTTTATTTAAATATGATTTTCATTTCAGTTACTAAATAACGTCAATGAATGTAGATGCAATGCAAACATAAAAAAAATGATATAAAAATACGGAAATCATATTCTCAGCCTAGAGTAATTGGGCATTTACTACTTAGTTTCTAAAGGTGTCTGGTCACTAATAAATATGACTCTTTGTACGATTCCAAATGTTTTGTCACTAAT
Source organism: Himalopsyche japonica (assembly GCA_028555115.1). Lineage (NCBI taxonomy): Eukaryota > Metazoa > Arthropoda > Insecta > Trichoptera > Rhyacophilidae > Himalopsyche > Himalopsyche japonica. Next base: position 1,782,940 of record JAHFWJ010000575.1, on the reverse strand, counting down.
GACCAGGGTTTCGCCTTTCGGCATCTTCAAGCATTCTATCACACGGATGCTAACTGTTTATTGTCCGTCAGTTTTGTTTCATCCGTGTGATAGAATGACCGAAGATGCCGAAAGACGAAACCCAGGTCGTTAGTGACAAAACATATGGAATCGTACAAAGTCATAACAATTTAAATTAGATATTTTTTATTAAGCATTTTCAACTGTATGTATCATACAAATACTATAAATCATCACTCAATATCATAAAAAATATTTGTTTACACGAAATCATATTTCAGTTCTAAAAAACTTTGTCATTTCATACAAATGTATTCTTTTAATGGGAAATAAAATTTTGCATCTCAAACGAATAAAATATACCAAGAAATTTTTTTTCTTTAAAATTTAACTTTCGTTACTACACTAAGTGTTTCTTTTTTTAAATAAAATTTAATTGTGTATCTATTGTTATATATTTGACAAAATACCCGCTATACATATATATATATATAAATATGTTTACATTTTACAAGAAAATCGAGAAAATAAAAATTAATACAATGAACCACGACTTATTTTACTTACCTATATGATATTATTGTCTTATAAAACATTCAAAAGTTGGACGTGTCTGCCATGATAAATCAATTGAATTCGTCAAAATATATTTACGATGGTTAACTGTCAAGCACTTCAAAGTAACAATGGGAAATCAGATGGATAGCATTTTAAAAAAATCATCATGCTTTGAAAAATATTAACTATAATATGCAACTAAAAATGTCTCAATAAAGACCAAGAGAAAACAATAAACACACATGTATGTGGCAAACAAGGCTTTTCAAAAGAAAACCTGACTTCAAACCAATTTGAACCAGCAATTAAACTAGCTGATTTTGGTACAATCCTTTAGTAAATGAGTTACTTTTTTTTACTAAATGAGATTTTCTTTGTTAATTAATTGATAAATTCCTCAAAACTGCACACAATATAGAAATCATTTGTTTTTTTTAAGTCGATCTGGGAAGAATATTGATTGTTATCTCAAGAATTGAATATTTTTTTAGAATTCTTAAAATTCATATTCAAAAATTTAAATTAAATAGTTCATCAGTACTTTTAAATAGATATCCAAGTTTTCATTTCTAATTGGGTCCTAGATCTTTATTTCGTCGGTTTTGGACATTATTCGAAAGAAATATAAGCTGAAATGTTTTTTTTATACTTATATGGTTACCGAAATATTTTGAATTATTTCTGTATTTGAAACAAATAATAAAAATAAGGTGACAACCAAAAATCAGTAATTAATATATATCTGAGTGAATAATGCTAATTCAACTTAAAATCGGAGAATGAAAGAAGATATTAAATGACATAACATTTTGCCGTACTGGAACGACCCTACTCCTCAAAGGGTTAAGATTGGATGGTTCAGATTGTAAAATTACAATGCCAGAGTTAAAAAATGGCGGCCCTACCTTTCGTCTGATGCAGCTTGCATATATATATATACATATTTTTACCAGTGGACATGTCGCTTAAAATCAATTCACCTAACCAAAAATTTTATCTGAGACTATCACTAAGTAGCAGTATGGATATCAACCAGATTGATAAAAATTTCATACTTATTATATCAAACAACGATCAAAAACCTTGCAGTTAAGAAAAAAACACTGAAAGAGCTGACATGGGTTAGGCAAATTAGTAGTTTTGTTAGTACGACTACTTGAGCAATATTATTAAAACCCAAAACCAAATGCGGAGCCAAGGCGTTAATACACGATTATATTACCATTCCTATTTGAGGATGGAGTTTGTTTTCGGTAAGTTGGCCTACTCGAAGGGAAAATTTCATCTATAAAACAAAAAAAAGACAAATACGCTTTAAATAAAACAAACGAACAACTCTGTCACGCAGTCTATCTTGATAGACGTTTCCTTAATTCGATATGTCTCCCATTTGTTGTAGGAAATTTACAAACAATTTTCACAAGTTATATATATTTACAAACGAAACATAAAAATTATTATAGTGTATAAAACATAGCATTTATTTGAAACAGTTTATAAAATCTGATTTACCATTTATTATTTTGTCACTGTATTAAAGGAAGATTTCGTAACCATTATTTTTTTGGAAAGATTTCTTTTTTAGGTATTTTTATTACATCATATGGATATAATTGACTTGTTCTTGGACAAAAACTGGGAGATATATGCTAAAACCATTCACGGGTTAATCTGCACATGTATATAACCGCACGGGACTAAACTGAACATAGAAAAAAGTTATTGCATATATATTTATTTTATGTTTATGGTTATATCCTTGTGTGATTTTTACCTACCCACTATTTAACATTCACTAACTAAGTTATACATTCTTGATTTGAAATATATTAATCATTTAAAAAAAATAATGAATGAAGCAGCTTCTATGACATAATAAAATGAGTTGCATTGAATTCCACATTAAAAGATTCAAGTTATTTCTTTGTATGAGTTTAAATTGGTAATGGCTGATAGGAAATCTTCCTCCGAAAGTCACAAACAATTCCCTAAGATAACTGAGCTAAACCATAAAGCATCAGTCTATAACACTCTAAATCTAAAAAGAGCATTGAAAATAAATATTTCATAAACAAATAAATGGTTAAACATTTATACACAAAAAATTATTGACACTTTATTTTATACATTTCAGTTGTAGTTACTCTTTACAATGTGAGACTGTGCTAATGAAAAAAAAAATATTTGTATTGTGTGTTCCGGCAGCAATGTCCAAGATCCCCTGAGATGATGCATCTCTGTTTTCGAGCCACGCGTCCAAACCCTACGTTGGCAAAACCTTTTCTTCTCCCCTCTCTTCCCTACCCAAGCCACGCCATCTGGGTGACGCCGTTATGTATGTCATTGATGACGTTGTTTTTGAACGCGCCTGAAGTGTTACGCGATCGTCGCTACAAAAACAAATCCGTAAACATCGACACGTGTTGACTATTTTTAAAGTCACTAAATTAGCATCCGCGCATAAACCACTGTAGAGCTTCCGAAGTGACGTGACTTTTTAATATATTATATATTGTAGATATACATATCGTAATCATGCGTGATGTATCGTTGGCTTCGCATGAAGACTCCGCGTTGAAAGACGAAACGAACGCCGGCCAGACGCCAAGCGTGGCGGGTGATCGTTTGGACAGACTGGAGAGCCAGATAGTAAGTTCTTGTTTCAATCGAAACAAGATCAACCCGGCCCGAAAGAGTCCCCCTCAAGTCGATAGGAGATTCCTTTCGCATCCCGAAGGAGACCGCCCCGTCCAATAAACAACAACTGACAGCGTTGGTTGGGACTATGAAGGAGCCGATCGTACCCAATGCAGACCCGGCCAGGATATCGACGATGATCGGCATCCAGCATTGTGGCACATCAGATTGGGCCGGGCTCTGTTACTATGAAACGCAGAAAAAATATGCCGCGACGCCGTTGTTCACCGGGCTGGAAGTGAACGATGAGTCCCGTGGGTATGACCAAGGAGCTCTTACAGCTCAGCTGACGGGGAGGACGCCTTACTCGAGGGCCGGCAATTCGTCATTGAGTGGGGGGAATAAGATGGTACCTCTTACACCCGCGGGGCTGTTTCAGTCAATCGAAGGAAAGTTCGGAAGAGACTCTTCCCACCTACTTATAACCGAAGACATTATGCAAATAGTGTGTGGAAAGAGGGCCGAACAGATCCAGCACCGCTGAAACCATCCGGGCCAAGGTGAAGGAGGAACACGTCAGGGACAGACTGGCGAAAGTCCCCCCCCCAGGTTGCAGGAAAGGCTGGCGAGATCTAAACCCTCGCCTGAGAATGATAGGTTGTCCTTTCGGGAGCAAGTCCCGACGCCCAATCGAATGATGACACAAGCAGGAATGGTCCCTCAAATCAGCTCAACGCCTGCTAGGCAGACTAAACTTCATATCCTTCGTCACTCCCCGAGGACAGCTGCATTGCCGTCACCTACAACGACACATCCGCCAATTGCGCCATCTGCCGCCTCACCTTAGGGTTGCGATTCTAGATCCAGCCAGAGGAGTTGAATTGGTGGGTACAGACAATTGGAGTGGCAACACCCACTGCACAGACCAATTTTTCGCCACATCCAAACCACGGACGCAGCAGATGCAGGTTGGGGAGCTCAACTGAACGACACCCTCATGTCGGGACAGTGGAAGTGGCAGCATCGGTCATGGAACTCCAATCGGAAGGAGCTGTATGAGGTGATATCGGCAATCAAACTGCAAGCCGATGAAATAAGAGGAGCAGAGGTACTTTTACAGTCGGACAACAGGTTAGTAGTCTTATATATAAACAAAGAAGGAGACACACGGTCGCTAGACCTCTTCTTACTGACACAGGAGATGATTGCATTAGTCGACAAGTACAGCATCTCCCTAACTGCGCAGTACCTACCGGGAATTTACAACGGCACAGCCGAAGGTCTATCTCGCGGAACACAAGTTCCCGAGTGGCACATTCCCGGTACAGCAACAGAGCAGATCTTCGATCACAGAGGCACGCCCGAGATCGTCAAAAGAGTCGCGAGTAATTCCCAGGTATGTATCTCACGACAGTTCCGACTGCGGCACTCTGTATCACAACGCTTTCAGCCGCTTGTGGGACTACGAACTGGTGTGGGTCTTTACCCACCTGAACACGGCAGGAGGGAGATATCTCCTCGTCGTACCAGACTGGAAGAAACCATTCTGGGGAGCAGGCCTTCAGAGGAGAGCGACAGGGCTGCCACACACGATACCCAACTTGGCATCAGTGCGGGTGGGCATGTCAACCGGCTGACCACCTCCAAAATACAAGACCTGTCGCTCCATCTGTGGATTTCGGGTGGGATAGTCTAATTCGCGAGTGGAGCCCTGAAGGAAAAGGGCTGCTATCATCAGGGTAGCGTCAGTCCACCCTGATGATAGCGTACCGATTGGCATGGGTTAGATGGACCACCTGATGCAACCTTAGATCAGTGGTCACAAATCACCCCATCCGGAACAAATTTCCAGGTACTTAACTCACCTCTACCTAAGAGGAGGCTTGGCGTACTCCACAATTGGGGTGAACAAGTCAGCCATAACAACCTTCTGCAAACCAGTGGGCGGCGTGAACATTAGCGGAAACGCCTTGGTGAGGCGTGTACTCCGAGCCATATCCCTAGCCAGAGTAAAGACCCCGAAAGCCTCTATATGGGATGTCAGGAGGAAGTCTGTCACTTGAAGGCAACCACTCCGCCTACATCCAGTCTATATGAAGTGTCTTGTAGGACGGCAACATTGCTACTACTGACGTCGGTTAGACAAGTTCATGAAGTTCAAGACATTGCTCAGATATTCAGACAGCGGGCTTAGAGAGGAACGGGACCAGATAACTCTATGGCCTGCGTTCGGGTCAACTACCCATCAGCAATCGGGTTGGCACATTAGGAAAGGAGACATGCAAAATATAGCCCCAATATATTGGCTTCGCCAACTGGTTAAAGCCTCGGAAGGAAGTCGAAAGAAAGGCGGAGACCTCCAAGAACTATTTTTACAGCCATGGGGCCCGATAAGCCGGTCTCCAGGACAGCCATAGACGTAAGGTAATAACTGGCGAGAGTGATCACATCCGAAGGAAGGCCTTATCACTAACCCTTTCCAACCAGTCTAGATGGCCACAAGATCGTACCCGGACCATCAGCTGAAGACTGGTTAAGATCTCACATTGATGACATAACCCTTCCCCCACGAGCCACCAGGTGATAACAAACATTCACTCAGGGGATCTTGGACATTGCTGCCAGAACACACAATATAGGAGTTTTACCTACCAATAAAAATCTTATAGTGTTTCCAGCAATGTCCAAGATCCAGGTAACCCCTACCTGGTGCACTTTGAGTGACAATGACATACATAACGGCGTCACCCGGATGGCGTGGCTTGTGAAGGGAAGAGAGGGGAGAAGAAAAGGTGTTGCCAACGTAGGGTTTGGACACGTGGCTCGAAAACAGAGACGCATCATCTCAGGGGATCTTGGACATTGCTGGAAACACAATAAGAGTTTTATTGTTAGGTAAAACTCCTATATTGTGTAATGAAAAGTGTGGAATAGACAAATCAGAGGATTAAAACTCTATGGTTTAATATTGACATATTTTTTGGATCTGGAATAAATTAGGATGGTTTAAATTAGTCACCAGTTTTATGTAGTAATAATATTTCATTCATGCAACATTTAATTATTCAGTTTAGTCAACAATTTCAACAAGCACATGTGATATTTTAACTGTAACATTAAGGGAAAGTTTTTGAGATTTCATAAAAAAATTAAAAAGTAACTGAGTGCTGAAGTTCAGATATATTAAAAAATGTTTTTTTTACTAAAGTCTTTTTTTTTAAATATATTCAGTAGGGTAAAATTTTGATTGTAAATCACTCAGAAATATAAAAGTGTTGCTAGAGTATCAACAGTAATAAAACATGTAGAAGAATGAAAAAAGTAATTATAATATACAAGTAGAGGGCAGTGGAAGTAAATTTCTGAAAAAAATAAATAGTAGGGAGACTGATTGATGATGATATGTTAGGGGTATATGTTGAGCAGAGTAACTGCCACCCAAAATCTAAAATTATTAAAATTAATTCATTATAAATTAGGGAAAAGCAGCCTTATTATCATATTATGTATTAAGAAATTTATGGAAGGATTAAATGAAGTTTCTGGCATTATATTAGAGAATGTAGTTAAGTGAGGTCGAAAGCCATTTTTTAAATTCGAAATCTAACTTATAAAATTTTGGCAGAATTACGATTTTTCAGGGAAAATTTTGATTATAGTAATCACATTGATATTTACATTCATATTATATACATAGAGCGTACAAACACAGATGTACAAATAGCGAGTAAAAGTAGATAAACGAGAAAGAAAGGGGGCGAACGTTACATGTGTGATGAGAGAGCTGAGAGCGGCTGGAGAAAGAGATGACTGAGTGTCTGGGCGTGACGAGCTGCGCGCCGGTGGCGCCCACCTGGCTGGACGACCGACGACGGCGTCGTGCGAGCGGCGGGGAAAAAACAGGAAATGATTCGGAGGGAGACGGGGGTCTCGGGTTTAGTTCGGAGGACGGAGGCGAGCCGAAGGAGATACGCTGCGGTTCCAAGTAAGCCTCCAGCGACACCGTCATCAACGCCGAGAAGGGAGACGGCGGACCGGGTGGCGAACGTAACCTCTCCGGTGAGCCTTCTTGAGAAATCGGCGTGTGATAACCGCGAGGGGTTCCCGGCGTTGTTGGAGTGCGCGGAGTGTGATATCCTCCGGCGGGAGTCTGCACGGATATGCAACACTCACTCACGTTCGAGCCGCTTCTTTTGTGAACCAGACTGCTCTTCAATTCGGAGGCATCCTCTTTGTTGTCGTTTCATTTTTAATATCACCCAGGGAATAGTATGGAACGTGTGTGGAACGATTCGGGTAAAGGAAAAAGTGGCCAGGATGCATACGAACATATTGTGAGAAATTAACATCAACAAAAAATATGAAATCTCAATTTCAGAATACGACATGTCAACTTAATAAATATATTTCTTCTCGTTGAATTCAAATATTTTTATAAGTGCATTGTGCATTCTAATATTTGATTCAAAATATGTTTTGAATTTTTAGTTTTTTCAATATTTGATGAATGGGATTAAATTTGAAAAACGTAGACATGTGAGCGTAAAATATTGATTGGAAACAGAGTTCAAAAATTGTCAATTGCAAGCTTAAAACATATGACATGTAAACAAACAATGAATTCAAGGTAACGAGTAGTTAAGTGAATGTTATAATATGTATCACAGATCAACAGACAAATACAACGACAATTATAAACTGAAAATTTCGAAATGTTCCACAGAAAATCACATTATTAATACGAGCAATATTTTTAAAGATTACTTATATATTATACTTCAATAAACAACAAAACATAATTCAAAAAGTGTTATGACGAATAACGGTGACTTTGGATGGTTCAAAAAAATATTACATTAAAATATATTACTTATAATATAAACTAATCAATTATATACTACGTTATAATAGTTTTCATTTATTTTCTGGATATTTATAAAACTATAACGTTGTAGATTTAATGATGCGGTTGCTATTTTTACTGTAGTATTTTTGAATACCGAAGAATAGGAAGTGAACTATTTCTCTTACCGACAAAATGATTGGTCGGATCTTTGTAGACGGGTCCCTGTATTTTCTGCTGATTGGCTTTGATGCGATCCATCTTGACTTTGATTTTCTCAAGTATCTTTTTCTCTTGTTCGTCTTGCAATTTCATCTGTTTCAATCTCAATTCTTCAATCAATTCGGCACCTCTGTGAACAATGGAAAATATTTAAGATGAAATAAAAAGAAATATCGTTTATCACTTGATAATGTTTGTGGAACTTTTTAAATTGTGGAAATAGTACAAAGATTAAACTCTATGACTGAAAATATCTTGGTGATTTTTCTATGTTGATAGTTGATACCCAAAAATATATGAATTAACAGTGGTGAAAACTATCTTGTACTCGCTAATTTTTGAGTTAATTTATTACTTGATTTGTCCTGACAAACTCAATGAGATTGTTTCAAACCAATATGATTCAATAATTTTTTGAAGTCTAGTTGTTGGAATATCCTTTAAACCAAATTGTATGAGTTGATAATGCTACAGACAGTAAGTGAACCTGCAAACTTATATCATAAAATATTGTGTATTTTAAATTAAAATAACACCTGAAAAGAGAGAAATATGGTTAAGTAAATTTTTTTGTTTTCGATTGAAAAAACATATATTTATATAAACTGTCATATCACCTTGATTGGAGAATTGTGATAGCTTTGCTTTCGTCAATGATTCTTAAGAAATAGTGGCTATGGAACAATCTTCTCTGCATTAAAAGGAATCCAAAACAGACACCGTCCCAGGCTAATCCAATATCTTCTTGAGGAACGGTGCAAGTCTGCATGAACTGGAAGAGAAAAAATTTTAATAGTCATTTTACAGAAAAAAGTTTGCCAATCTTGATGACTTCATGATATGCAGAATCTAAGTGTTCAAATTTCATAAGCACAGTGTTCATTCGGAGTCAAAACCTTAACTCCGAAATTGAGTTAGACCAAAGCTTGAGAACATTTACCATCCACAAATACTCAATTTATTGATTGAATTGCCATTTACTTGGTAGAACTCCATTATAACACGGTGCCATGATAGAACTATCCTACACCTACACTAACACTACATATAATTCTGACAATAGCGTGAGCCGAAATAACCATCAACTAAATCTTATAAAAAATTTGTAGAACTAAAACATATTGCTTTTTTTTCACCGTGTTATAAGAACTCTATTTTGTCATGTAAAAAAAGAAGCTTATAAGGAATTGAAAAAAATGTGTTAACTTACACGATCGTCTGACACTCTCATTTTGAAGAAGGTTTTAATAGAGCCTCCGCTGAACTTGTCGATGCAGCCGATTCCTAAAAGTTGAACTAGCCAACAGCAATTGCTTTGCATGGTACGAATAAAAATACAGCCCAATATTTGCAAAAATGCCTTAATAACAATCACTGCCACATTATAGCCAAGAAGCCAATTCCACCTAAAAAAAGATACAGGAAATATAAGCAAAAAAACATAAACGATCCATTGCCAATTGACAACTCTTCAACTCTCTTCTCCCTATCTAGGGTCCTACAGGTAAATCAATATAATTATTTTGTTCCTAAAAACAGATTTATATATAAACTATATATTTCCTATAAACTGTGTTTGGAATGTTTTGCAAAATTAAGTTTTAAAAATACACATACTTTTTATTTAAAAAAATAATGAAACGTACAAGCCTAGCATCATATACAAATTTCTTCTTTAAAACGAATTTGGGGAAAAAATCGCATAAAAATGAATGAAAGGCGTAAAAAAATGTAAAGGTGCCATCCAAAAAAATCACCTAAAAAAAGGACTGGGTGTATATTGAGAATCATTTACATGTTAGTTAACCATGGGGTTAGAGTACTTCTATTAAAAATTCAAATTTCTGGTTAAAATTAAGAGACGTTTAATAAATTAAAAGAATTTATGATATCGTTTGTGGTGACAGGAATATTCACTTACCATTTGAGTGTGCTTTTGATGGGTCGAAGGTAGAGGTCTGTTCCTTGCCAAAGGAAAATGAAGGAACCGATTAGATATCCCATGGAAAACAGATTGACTCGATTTGTACCAGTCAAAAACATTATGGCCAATGTTACCCAGAGGGATCCTAAAAGCGATATCCTTTTGACAACATCTAGCCATGACCTGAAAACAATAAATATCATCGTTTTGAAATGAATATTCAATCACTCAAGAATTATATTAGTAGAATTATATAGTATCGAAATAGCTTGCCTGATGTAAGTAACAAAATCGGGTACAGGATTTTTAAAGTCATGCGATTCCCACTCTTCATTGATAGTGTCGGTGTTGGAACCTCCTTTGTAGTTATCGCCGTGCCTCCGTTCAATGCGAAACACGAGTGACTGCCGCGAACAAAACATGAGTAACACAAAATCACACAGAAGCTTTGCAGCGTATGGACGGTGATTTGGATCTGGAAGCATCAGCCAGTCACGCGTTCGCTGCAGTAACTGTAAAAGAAAATGATGTTATAATATTGAAAACTAATGCTGTAAAGTCACTATTCTGGTAGAAGTTGATGATTGATAAATTAAGAAAAATGAAGTGAGTGAACAATGAGATTCTTGGATATCAATTCTTTGGCTGGAATAACTGAGTGGGCTTGTTTATATTATAATACCAGTTCGGCAGTAAAATCTAATTTATCTTGTTGCTAAGTAGATAAATGCAGTTTATATGAAAGTCGTCGATGGTAAGAGTGTAATTATAGAATTAGACTTATAAGAAATCTGCAAAACAAAAATTTGACATAGTTATCAATTTACGATTTACTGTGATTTTATGATGATCGTTTCTTTGAATGAATATTTCAATATTTTGCTTTTGCAATAATCAGATCCGTGATACAATGATCAACAGCATATTTTTCAATTGATATTGTTTGAAGGTATGGGTGTTTATGATGTCTACAAATTCCTTCACAATCATCTGCTCATAAAAATGGGGTATAGCGAGAGCAGTTAGCTAACCACTAGCCTTCTCTTAACCCTACCTCTTCTATTCCTACTTTTTTCATAAGAAAGAGATTGAGCAACTGGGTAACAATCTGTTCTTAATAAAAAAACTTCTTTAAAGATACCTCCATTAGAAAGCCATATATTCCTTGTTGTGAAAAACATTTATTTCTAAAAAAAATTGTCCGTTGACCATACACATATTGGAGTGATGAATGAGTTGTATCATACAGCATGTTTGATTTTAATCATTATATAGAGCGTGGACAGCAGTGAGAATCACATTTAAATAAAGAACTACCAACATAAAAAGATGATGATAATACAAAAACCAAACCACTTAATCTAAAGGGATTGAATGTCAGTTGCCTAGATTTGATGACAGTGTGGTGAAATAGTTTAATTAATAGTAATCATAGCATAATACTTAAAAATAATATAGCACTTGAATGATTTGAATATCAGTGCAGGTGATGAAACATATTGCATTATCCATCAATCACCGATAAATAAAGAGACTGCACATAAACATCTATTAAACAAAAATAAAAAACTATAAATATTTTCTTTAGATAAGACACAGTTCATACCTCATCAGAACCCATCCACGGGTAAACAACGCAAAGCTGTGGGAACATCCCGACAACAAAGAGGTATTGGATTGGAAGGATTACGACGATGAATCCGACAAACCATTTCCACAGAACAGAAAGGCGATACCGACTGGAGCTGACAAATATGCACAGCCATACACCGTAGAGGACTGCCCAACCATCCATACGGGATCCGATCAAACCCACGAGGCACATCATGCAAATCTGAAACAATTACCATGTGGTGAAAAAAATAGCAATGTATTTTAGTTCTACAAAATTACTTTTTAAAATATACTTGATACTATTTCGGCTCACGCCATCGTCAGAACTATGCGTAAACTAATTTCATTTGCTTATCTATATATAGCTGTGTAGAAAAGGTACACAATACATCTTCTCTCCTGTTTTAATAACCTAGCTTGTTTCCTGCTCGTAATAAAACTAACAATTGTAAATGAAACTAAAGAGGCGGTTATATCAATACGTTCACATATGACACGGAAATGGTCCATTACAGAAACAAAGGAACACCACCCAGAGGATTCAATAATAGTGACCGACATATATTAGTTCGTTCGTTAAGAATCCTTTGTGATAGTTGATGTCTATTGATTTCCAGCTGTTCCAAAGCCGTCATCCTGTAACCCTTACGACAAAGATGCAAACACTTAGGCGGTGAGTTTTAATTTATATTATGTGATTCCTTTATAACATGATTAGCGAATTGTAAATCTGTTTTTTTGAACAATTAGTTTATCATAATTAAGTTTGAATTTGAATTTGTGTAACTTGAAATTCAAGCACTCTTGTTTGATATTGTAAAACAAATTATATTTTTTTTTCATTTGATTTATGTGGAATATTTCGTAAATGATATCAGTGACTAAGGCATTTTTTCAGAATTTGATAAAATTTTACTGACTAAGTCATCGGCTTCCAACCATTATGCTATTACGCTCCTGATTCTAGTTTTGATTTTAACCTGTCTAAAGCTAACTTCACATTGGTGTGTCGCATTTCTACTGTTTTACTCATTTATAGCTATTAAAGGATTTATAGCATAAATTTATGAAAATAGCATTAAGCCTTGTTTAAATATAATGCTTTTCAACTAAGAAGTGACAGTTAACACAATAATAGTGTTAAAACTTCTTTCTATTTACCAGATATTATCTGAAAATTCTTTCTCTATATGTTTATTTAATACCTGAAACTATTGAATTGTTTTTTGAATTATATGATGTTTCAATATCTTTTACATTAATCAGCAGCGAATAGGTTAAACAAATAAAATATACAATAGTTGTAACTAAAATAGCATTTTTCAATATCCGTCATATTACATATCCACCACATTTCTTTTTCAAAATATATATTTGATAATTTCGACAGTAAGTGAAAATATAAAAATAAATATTACTCCATTCCTATAAATAGCTTAGATAGAGACAATGGTTCTATTCTTGTAGCACTCCACCCAACGCCTCTGTGGCCCAATGGATAAGGCATCGGCCTCCTAAGCCGAGGATTGTGGGTTCGAGTCCCACCAGAGGTAAATCTAAAACTTTTTTACTCGATAAACAAAAATAGCACATATAAAGCGAGATTTATAACTGTGTGGTTTTGTGGTTAAAACAGATAAGATAATAGAAATTTACGCTAATTAATATTAAAAAGTTACCAAAAATTAAAAGTAGAGTAGAATCTCGAATATCCGGACTAATTGGCGATGAAGATAGTCCGGATCAGGTCAAATCCGGATAATCGAAAAAAATCATAATTGTCAGGAATGAATAAGTGTATTCAGTGTTAATTATTTTTATTTCTTTAGATTAATGAATACCTTTGACACTAAATTGTTTTTTATTGAAAAAAATCAATTATCTATTTCTACTTAAAGCTAGCATTTCTTTTCGATGATGCCAAATCGCCAATACTTTCAAGATCTATATAAGTTGCCCTGAATTGCACTCTTCTTCATTCTCAAACCACTTTATGGCGACATCTAAACACTGAAAATTTTCAGAATGTGTAGGATCAGTGTCTCCCCTTTCATAAATTTCTTTTCATCTTCTTGATCTTGTTCATCTGAGGCAAATATTATTTTAATTATTCGAAATTTGGAATTCAGAAAGAAACGTTCAATGCCTATCGAATTTGGACGATCACTGACCCATATTTTACACAAGACTTGTTGGAATAATTGCATAAAAAACAAATGTAACAGTCAAAATGTTAAAATTCTATTCCACCATGTTTGTAAACAGTGGACGCAATTTTCCACGTGCATATCAGCAAATTTGTAATATTTTTGTTTATTTTGACCAATCCGGATAATAAAGATCCATGTAATCAAGGTTCTACTGTAGCCATGACTGCTGAAAAACTGACTTATATACATTGTTCAAAATACAGGAACATGGCCATTTGAGTGATGGAAATGGTGAAAATAGAGAAAAATAATTTACCTCAACACCAAACTTGTAAAATCCATAATTGAACAGAAACTTTAAGCAGTGCCTCAAATCTTTATCAGCGTCAGTTCTTGTGACTTTAGGGAACATCAAATGTGGCCGTATTGTGGTGTCGTGATTAATATATCTATAACAAAAAAATATATAATATTATCATATTATAACGCGAACATTCAAATGTTGGTAACGCAGGCAATCTTTTGCATATAGGACTGATTTTGATTTTAAAATATCGCCCAATTCGTCTTGATACTACTACCTCCATAAAATTGTCAAAACTATTAGGTTTAAATGCTTTAAACATCGATTTTTCGAACCCTTCAAATTTATTCCGATCCCGCCAAATGTTTACATATCAGTTTGAAACTGCGTGCTAAACTCGCGTCTAACTTCGCACTGAACTTTGCACCAATCTCGCGGCATTGCAATCTGACACTTCATGACACGTGACAGTATGGCGCTTGTTCATTTGAGTTTGATTGGTTTGCTTTGTTACGTCACCTTAATGGCCATTTACGAGTTAGTTATTTGTTAGGGATATTTTTGTTAAGGTGATTGTGACAACATAAGACATTTCTTTGTGTTTTTTAATGTTGTGAAACATTCCTAATGCATCTAGCTTCGATAAAAGCCAACCCAATTATTTTTATTGGTGTATTTATAGCTCTATGTGAAAAGAGAACATCTTGAAAAATAGCAACGCGGACAGATTTTGTTTGTATGAAAAACTGTCGCGCCGATCGGGTTAATGACATCTTTTTTATGATGAGATTAGGCATAATTGCAACTAAGATAAACCACAGTAACACAGTAGCCATATAAACTGTCATATTTGATTCGTTAGTTACATATTTACTTCAGCATTGATTTTTTAATGAACAAACTTGTTGTAGTACGTACGTAAAACAATAATACATTACCTCTTGAAGCACTGTCTGAAATCCACTATCGATCTCAACGTTGTAACAATGATGATTCCAATATAACCTTTCACTAGTTTAGAAAGTGTGATCGGTGCTGTCGCCTTAGTGAATCCCAGCCATTCTGCATTGTTGTAAGTGACTTCATAGGAAACGTTTTGAGAGTTTGATGAATTCGAGAATGGACTCTAAAAACATAGGAGTAAATTTTGATTAATAAAAACATACAGCAATAGAGATTTCGTTATTTCACTATGTGTGTAATTAGATGTGACAAGTGTTTCGCCTCTTTGAGATATATCTAATATAATTATTAACCCTTTGGATGCCACTATTTTCAATTCAAATATTTTCGATAAAATGCAACAATAAAAACACAGAAAATAATTAACTTCATTGTTCTTTATAAGTTCATATAGAAAAAAAAATAATGAGATTTCAGACATCATTGATTTTGAATACTACTTCTTAAATATGTATGTATATATTATAATTTAAATAAATATAATAGTTTTAATCGAATCCAACAAAATTAGAGGTCTATTTAAAGAGATACTGAAAGATTTCTTACCGTGCAGTTCACGTCATACGAAGAATGCTCTATGAAATGGATTTGATATATCATTTTGGCCAAGAGAAGCATGCAAGTGACAGCTGATAGGAAATGGATGATGACCAGTTGTATTTTTGTGTTGAACAATAAACTCACGGAGACGATCACGACAAATGCTGCATGAATAGCACACGCCTAAAACACAATAAAAAATAATACTATAGTCATGCAGACGTCATTTATTTTACTCATTTCTTTCTTAGTCATTTAATACGGTTTTAAAACTCACATCGAACACGCACAACAGCATTATAGAGAGCATAATAATTTTTATAAGATGAAGTTCCAAAAAGAGGAAAACAAAGTCCATCATGGATTGAAAAATCCTAAAAACAATCTTCTGAGTGTGTGCCAGCCATGTTGAAAAGTTGACAGATACCCCGCTCCTGGTGTGGGTAGCGGATGTCTGAGGACGGTTCATCGGCTCTCCATTTTTGCCTGTTCTCAGTTCTGAATCAACATCTAAGCTCTCTGCGGCCTAAAAATGATATATAAAACAATATATATATAAACAGTATTTGACAACTGTATAGAAATTAACATAGATAAACGTTTACTTCATGAAGCTTCTACCTTTGTTTCCCGTGGTGTAGAAGGTGGCAGAGAACTTCCTCCCATCATTGACGATGCTATCGATTGTGGACCTTGTGAATCTTGACGAGCAACACTACTGCTTCTGTATAGATAGACATAAGGAGTAAAATGCTTTGTTTACAAAAATTGACAGTTTTGTTATTCTATAATATTTATTGTCAACCGATTTTTTTCAGTTTTAATGTCTTTACAGAATATATGATGCTATATATGCTGATATATGATATTTTTGATCATGTAAAAGCAATAAACTTATAATTTGTTATTGATTGAATTGGCATTCACTTGGTAGAACTCCATTGTAACATGGTGAAAAAATAGCAATGTATTTTAGTTCTACAAAATTATTTTTAACAAATATAGTTGATAGCTATTTCGGCTCACGCCATCTTCAGAACTATTAGTTAAAATTATTTAGCTATATATTATATTAGCTAAAATACATTGCTATTTTTTCACCGTGTTATAATTTGTTATTTTTGTAACGTGTATATACCAAATAAAATGTAAATTTTTATATAATAACTAATTATAACATCTCTTTTACAAAGAGAGTAGACATAAAAGGGATAGGATTAGTGATAAACAACCCACTCTTGCTACTTTCTATTTTTTTTGGATTTGATGAGTGGGAGTGAATAAACGTTGCAAACATCAATGTTTTCAAACAGAATTAATGTCCACTGAAAAAACTCTTTAAGCGCACGAGATCCATCATGGAAGCTAATGTTGACCCCTGCACTAAGGACACAGTAAATAATTTTTGTTATTGACATTTCTTTAGCTATTGTTTGTTCAATAAATTGTTAGTAGGAAATCATTATTTTTGTGACTCAGATTCATTATTGGCAAAAGTGGACATAACTTATTATGCCTTCGAAGAACAGTGGATATAATATGTAAGTTAAGCCGATAGTATGAAACACCAATTGTAATTACCTGCTTTTAATGTGAGACACTGCCAAAAAGTCAGTATGGAAGTAATGAAGCTGTATGACTGTCAGAATCAAAAACAATGTTGGTGTTAATAATCTCAAAAACAATTCTGTCGTTTTGTATCGTTCTAATCCAATATCTTCTTGCCTGTAAAAAAAAGTTATCGATAAAGTTACCAGTAAGAAGGTGACTTAATTTTGCAAATATAGTGAAACCCCAATTTTACGTTTTTCAATGGATCTTGAAAAAGTAAATAAAATATTCGGGAATATTTAATTACAATGTTTTTTCGTCATTATTTACTATGTAACAATCATTTTTTAAAAAAAGACTTGTTGAATTGGCATTTACTTGGCAGAAATCCATTATAACAAAGTGACAAAATAGCAATGTATTTTTATTCTACAAAATTTGTAAGATATATATTTGATACAGAATTACGTTGTTACTACATTAGGTGTGTAACTAAAAGTGAAACGTGTTTAGTTTCTTTGAGAAAAATCTTCATACTAACTATATTGTTAGATTATTCATTTAACTATTCTATACTATAGTTCTGACGATGGCGTGAGCCGAAATAGCTATCAACTATATCTTATAAAAATATTTTGTGGAACATAAAATACATTGCCATTTTTTCACTGTGTTGAAATGATTTTCCACATTCAAATACATTGCCGTCTTCGTAAATCTATTATGATACTCGACTCTTAATTATCAATTTAAATAAACTTTCTTCGCATATAACAAATGACAATTTACCAGCGCCAGCCGAAATTTTATACACGTGAATGATTAAGTGATTTTCACCGTGTGAAGATTGTAAACTTTCACTTCTTAGTGGAAAGGCAATATATTTAAAGAAATAAAACACAATTTTTAGATAGTTAATAATGCAATATAGCTATGATAAAAATCGGTTCTGATTTTAATATTATGAAATTGTGGAAATAGTACCAAACATAAGTTGTATACCATAAATAGCTTTATTCGTAAAGGCAAAAACGCCTCTGTAAATGTAAAAATATTCAACAAAAGCAGTCAAAAGAGATAATCGATAAACCAGGAGAAAATGAATGTAGGATTATTTAACACTGTTCTTATGTATGCATGGCTGGGACTATACAAAATGAACGATATGCGGAAAAATGAAAATGCAATATTGGGGTTCCACTGTTAAGTATAAAACGTCAATCTTACAACGTCAGGGGTATCCTCAGGTAGTTTTCCCAATATTCTGGGAAATTATCAAATTGGTAAGTATATACCAAAATCAAAATGGACATTGAGTAAACAATCACTGTCACCCAGAAAACATACATTATTTTTCGCCAAATTCGACGTGATATCTAAAACAAAATTACAAAATCATCATTAGACATTTTTAAGAGCATCTATTTGCAATGTGGAGCAAATATGGACTTTAAATGGGAAAATTATTAGAGCAATTGATTAATCTATGCTTACACACACTTTGAAAATTAATTCAGTAGTTTTAATATAAAACAAATTTACAGGGATCGTCGGGACAAATCAAACTATATTTTCATACAAATGTAACTTGTATCTGAATAATAACGATATTGAATGAAGGTGCTTGATGGAATTTCAATATCAAATTTTTATTTTTAAAACTTTGTATGATTTCACATGTTTTTTCACTAACGACCCAGGTTTCGTCTTTCGGCATCTTCAGGCATTCTATCACACGGATGCAACAGAAATGATTTGTCAGGTCTGAATGACAAAACATGTGGAATCGTACAAAGTTTTAGCAATTCAAACATGTTTTGATATTGTTAAAACTCATACATTTTCGAGTATCAACTATCATTATATTGCCTCAAAAGTTTAGAAGTTGGCAGTCAGAGACAATTAAACTTATTTTTATTGTGATTGTACAGCTTTGTTTGTACAATAAATATTAAATTTTTTATTATTGGTAAATGAATATAAGTGTGAATCTTATTATTGAGGAAATACAGTATTAAGTCAAGTTGGTAGTTTTCATATAAAACATTCATACTTGGAAAGTCAAAATGAAGATTAAAAATAGCGCCATGTAAAGTATTCGGAATACAGTGACGCGATTTCCAGTGATGCCAATCAAAAACAGCATGATTGCCACGACGCAGATCCAAAACTTTGTCAAGAATCCTTTCACAAACTCTCCAAACTTCTTCAAGAACGGAGATGTCTGCATGTTTGGATCTTCATCCAAAACTGGAAAAAAAACAGAAAAAATTATTTTACAATAAATTAATTCATGAACCAATCATTTATTATTCAGCTAACTATTCGAGGAGATTCTTAATTAAATATTAAAATTTGAGGTGTTATTTATCGAATTAAATTGAGTAAGTAGAACTCCATTATAATAAAGTAAAAATATTTATTATCTATACAAAAATCCATTGACCGTTGATGAATCAAAAAAATAGATACTTTGCTCTTAAGTAATATAACTACAAAACTAAAAATGTACAATTCTCTCTACACCTTATGCTGCTTGTTTCTAGTTTATTGCTATACTTCTACTAGTCAGTTGATTCATATTACGTAGATTGAACAAGTAAAACTTTTAAAAAGAGGAACAAGACAACACTAACTATTAATATGTAGCAACTAACAAAGTACTTATTGTCTTATCTATGTAAAATAAATAAATTGTTGGTCTAAGAATTTATGAAGAAATATATTATCTACCTTTTCTTAATTGGTACATAAAATTAAGTTTGATTTAATCATTGTTCTGATTATGGGGAGCCGAAATAACTTAAAAAAATTATATCCAAAATTTAGCTAAGAGGTAAATATTTTATAGATAATTTTTACTTTAACTCTTTCCCTGCTGAAATAAACATTATTCCAACACCAAGTACTTCAAAAAATAATTGAGTAGTGTTGATCTCAGGTAAACTTTTTCAGATCATATTAGACAATATTTTTATATATTTGAATATTATACGAACACACTGTAATTAGCCTTTTCAACGTTAGAGAAGTTGGCGGTCACTGGGTTAACAGGTTGATGATTTACGGAAGAAATCAAATTCAATTTGAGTGACAATAAGACAACTCACCTGTTGTGGCTGCTCCAACTGTGACTTGCAACGGTGCGACCATATCAGCAATGGCCGTCGAGTTCACCCGCTCTTTCTTCTCTTGGGTCCATTGACGCAGCGTCACCCAAAACATTACAGTGTATAAAGACTTCACTAACAAAGGCAAGCAAGGAAGATTTAGCACGCGTTCAAAGCCTATTTGCGCCATATTCATTCCCTAAAATATATACAAGTATTAGTAAACATTCATAACAAGGCAGGAATTTTTTAATGTCATTTGATAATTTCTTTTACCTTCACCGTAGAGGGCAGTTCGTCTTCCTTTATATCCATTCCGTAAATGTATTGAGCAAGCAAAAGTAACTGAGCATATGCTACCAATATGGGACTCGATCTGAGTGTGAATCCCCTTTGGTCCTGAACCATCCACACGACGTTGGCCCACAAAAGTAAAACAAATGCGAGCCAAGAGTGGTAAGTTATACTCCAAGCCATCATGATGATGGCGGTAGCTATATATGATGATCTACAAAGGCAAAATGTTTCTTCAATTATTTTTTAAACACAATTTTGGAACTTGGAGACACAAGGGAACTAAAAAAAATGACAAAACAATATTCTATTGTTACAAAGAGATTCTTTATATTTAGAAGAAGCATATTGATAAAAGTACTTTTAAGGTGTTAACTGCCACTTCTGGGTGGAAAGTCATTATTGATTGAATTGGCATTTAATTGGTAGAACTCCATAGTAACACTGTGAAAAAATAGCAATGTATTTACGATCTACAAAATTTCATAAAATATAGTTGATAACTATTTCGGCTGAAGGCGTTAGCCGAAATAGCTATCAACTATATCTTATAAAATTTTGTAGAACGGAAATACATTGAAAGTCATTATGTTCAGATAGTTAAAACACAATTTTTTTGTACTATTACCATAGATTTATATTTTTATGATCAGTGCCAGTTTCACAAATTAAAAACAAAATAAAAATTTGCAGGTATAGAAAACTAAAGGTTTACCCCGTCCAGTAAATATGAGCTGTAGCAATGTATTTGTAGAAATAGTAACGTATTTGTTCTACAAATACGTAACTATTTTTTCACTGTGTTATAATGAAGTTCTACCAAGTAAATATCAATTCAATCAATAATATGAGTTCTATTGTTTTGTAACTAACAGACCTGTATTTTGTAATGCAAATTTTATAATTGACTCAAAACAGCTATTTTTGTAGTTATGCCCCTGTGTCCCTAGGCTGGTTGGATGGTTTATGATTAAAGATAGTTGATTGAACAAACCTTATCATCATTTGGAAAATACTTGCGATTGTAAAAATAACATGTTCGAGTATTGAGGGTTTATCAGGTTCTTCTGGTTGATTATCTAAAAATATAATCAAAAATATATATCTTTGGTCTTGTTGAAATACTCTAAGATTTGTTAGTTGACAATATGCTAACGATTCTAACTATACAAAGTTACTAATGCCCCCAAATCTAATAAGAAACGATAAGAAAACAATGAAATGTATATGTATCGAAAACTTTATAAATAAAAGTATAAATTTGAAAAAAAATATTCTTTCAATTCAAAGAATTGAAAGAATAAATTTGATTTGTTGAAGCTTTGTACATTTCCGTATGTTTTGTCAGTCACGCCACAAGATTAGTCTATCAATATCTTCAGGCATTCTATCATATAGATTCATTAAAACTGACACACACTAAATCAGTGGTAATCAACCTTTTTATTACTACCGCCCAATTTTGTGTTTCTGTAAGAAAAATATTTTCTAATCCACATTAATTGTGATTTATATAGTAGGGAAGCAATTTTTCCTAATGTTTTTAAAGCCTCTACCGCCGACCGCGAAATTTGATGCGCCCACTAGTAGAGTAGGGCGGTAGAGACAGGTTGACTACCCCTGCACTAAATAGTAGAAGAGAAATTATACAATACCCTAGGATTAGGTGCCAAATATATATCTAAAACAACAACAATAATGACATAACATTTTGAAAATGATAATTTTACACACAATATTATTAATCACTTTATGATTAAAGGTTTTCATAATAATTAAGATGCAATAGAATTGACTCTTAGAAAAAAAGTGTTTTGGTTATTTTCAAGTGAAATTACACAGGAAAAAAAACACCGAATGTATTAACCAGTGTCGTGAGTGTCAAAACATATACAAAGTTTCAACAATGAAAATTTGATATTAATATTTCATTAAGTCTCAGTTGATATCGTATATTCCTAGAATTTTTTGATTCATATTTTTATTTATAAAGATTACCATTATGAAATGAAAACACGAATGTTATACTAACTACGATAAACTAAATAAATCATCAAACTAAAATAATTAATAATTACTTAAAATGAAAACTGAACGAAAGTATATGAAACAAATAATGAATAGAAAATGAACAGCACGCCTAGACCCACCATTTAATGTTTGCATAGGTATACCTTCCTCGGGTGCGACAGTTACGGACCCCATTGAGTCCTGATAATATATGGAGCTACTGGCGTTTGACTTGCGAGATATCAATTTCCTTGTAGGACTCACAGCACGAATGAGCTGTCGAATAAAACGTAATTTATTTATTGGCGAATGTATTTCTTAATAGATACGTAAAATTAAATCAGATTTATAAAACAAGTAAGTCATTGAAATTGGGGATAGCTTTTTACATTTAGAAAATAATTATCCTAGAATAGTTTCTCAATTATTACAAATATATTTCATTATATAAATATAATTTACAGTAAATAAAAGATGTTAATCTTGTTAATTAGTAAAAAAGCCAGAAAGACACAAGAAAGCTAAAATATTCAGCATTGATAAGTAGAAATCTGTAAATTGGGAAGAAATGAAGATAAACGATTTTTTTTAATTATGTTTGGTAATTTTTATTAAAAACCTAATTTATTTTTTAGAATTTTTTGTTGTTGAGCTGTCAGCATATTTAGTATAAATTGTCTTGAAAATTTGATAATAATTAAATATGAATAAAATGATAAAATTTTGGAATACGTTAATTACAAGCACATTATTTAAATAAATTAAAATGTATTTACATAAAAAGCTAACATCTTATTTGAAATGAAAACCTTGTAGGATTATTTGTTACGTTTTATAAAAACAGCTGCAAATAAGTCAAATAAGTAATGTTAATGTCGTACATAGCTTTAATAAGACAAAAATCTACATGATTTTCAAATCAAGAATAAATATCAATCAAAGAACAACTGAAATTACAATATAATCCAATATTTCGAAATCATATTTTTCTGTACAGTCCAAAACATTTTTTAGTGTTAAATGAATTTTTCATAATACAATCGATACAAAAATAACTCACCATTGTCTTCGACGTGTTAAAATGTTTTTGACTGTATCTTGACTAAGCATACTGATAACTTTGTTCTTCCGATTGTTAAATTTGATACATGTTCGCTACTTTGAGAGGCATCATTAGACTAAAGGTTTAGAAGAAATAATAAAGAACAAAGACTACCATACTCAATAATTAAACGATTAGAATCAATAAGTTTGAAATGGAAAAAATTTAACGATTTGTATGGAAACGCTTCAGAAAATAAATATGTTGTACCAACTGTAAACAAGTATCGGGTTTGATATTTTTAAGCTAAATGCAAACACAAGGTTACGCATCTGAATTGTTTTGATTATTCGCAGACAATCAAAAAAAAAATGAAATGGCTCACTGTAAAAAAGACAAGTTTAGAGTACAGTCGACATGGTAGAACAAGTGGAATAACTAAGTGGACAATTTTTGATATTCAAATGAAAATGAAAGATGAGTGGAGCAAAATATGTCATTTCAGTTTTTCTTTGATCAATCACAATTAATATCATCGGTCATTCTACTATGTAAAAGTAAAACATGAGCCAGCCGTAAAACAAATTTAAAACATTGTCAGTGAATAGATTACTTATTAAAAAAATACGTACAGGCGTCGATTCCGTTGCATTTGGGTCTTCTAACGAACAAGCGACCTAAGGTAACCAAAGCATACCACATTTAAAAGCATTTGTTGGAAATGTAGAGTAGTTTAGGTGGAAAAAAATGGGTGAGTAACAGTGTTCTAGTCAAAAAAATCAGTCACTTATGCAAACTGTTCTAAAACAAAAAAAAAACATGTCAGTATATAAAATCATGGTGATGTTAAAAAAACACAATGTCAGTCTTGTAAACATAAATCCAAAAAAATATATTGTGGTAAAAAAGTGCAAATTTCAAAGATGAAAATGTGAAATATTAAAATGATCCCATTGCAATTTATTTTGGTAGGTGTCCATGTTTTATTATGTGCAAAATATGTAGCATTTATTTAGTTATCAAAATCATTTATAAATTGTTAATTAATTCAAGCCTGAAAACAATACATTTAATCCAGAATTATGTACACATAAAATTAGTAAAGAACATAATTATAACAATACGATTTTCAATCACATACACACATTGTTTGTTCAATGTATTAATTCAATAATATCGAATTTCCAATGCCTTTCTTTGTATTGATTCATTATAATAAGAATTAAATAAAAAAATTAATGATAATCATGTATTATATATAAATAGAATACCCTCAAATTACTGCATTCAGGGTTGCACTTTTTCAAGCATTTACCCCATTCATGATAAAAACAAGATGGCTTTCCAGTTTGCTTATTTTACATTATCAATTGAGATGATGTTTTTAAATATCATATCGTATCGATTTTGATTTAAGCAAATTAATATTAAGCATTAATTTTTTAAGACATAAATTACTCATTACTGTTCTTCAGCTATATTGTATTATTTGGTCTAGATATCATCAATCTATAGTTTGTCAAATATTTGCAGACCCTCATCTCCATTGGA
Source organism: Himalopsyche japonica (assembly GCA_028555115.1). NCBI lineage: Eukaryota > Metazoa > Arthropoda > Insecta > Trichoptera > Rhyacophilidae > Himalopsyche > Himalopsyche japonica. The sequence continues at coordinate 1,757,627 of JAHFWJ010000575.1, read as the reverse complement.
GCAGAATCCAGCTTTGGAATGATATATATATATTTGTTTTCGATGGTGGTAATTTTGTGAATGTTCATTTTTAAGCATGTGCATTTGAATGTTGCCATAGTAGTGGCATTAATTATTATCTCATAACTTATAAGACAACACTCCAGTGCCAAGTCATTGAAATATGATATTATTTATGGTCTTTTTTTAACTTTTCGCATTTGAAGATGATACTTTTTGTTTGTTCATCCATTATCGAAGGGAACTTTAATGTAAAAGAATATTTTGTTTATTTTGAAATAAAAATGCACGAGCACATCTTTACCATCATCTAATTTTCATTATTTGAAGTATCAGATGAGGGTGATTGGATCATGATGGTTTGTCACCAGAAACCTGGGTTTCATCTTCAGCCATAATGTACAGTATACAGATGCATTCCAACTGAGTATATAAGACGAATTGAAAATACATGGTGAAAACCCCAAAGGTGAAACCCGGGTCTTTCGTAACAAATTATATGATAATTGAACTCCATTGGAAATCAATGATTTATTGTAATTATTTATTTTATCTGCCGAATTTTGACAGATTTTAAAAATTCAGAAATCTTTTCTGCACTCAAGTATAAAATATTTTTAATCATGTTTAATTACGGCTGAAAATAAATTTGCCTACAAAAGAATTAGTGAATGAATATCGACCATTGCTGGTTTCATTAATAGAAGAAAATAATCAATGAGGATGGTTGTGAATGTAAGAAATATCATTCAGTGTGTGTAAGCTTGTTTTTTTTACAAAATGCAAAGATTAAACATGCGTTAAATAAAAATTAAAATGTTTACCATGCAAAAAATGTGAAGGCTCGATATTAGTGTATGTTAAAATCAGCTTGTGTTAGATATATTATAACAAGAAAACGTGCAATATTGTAATTATAATGAGAAAATATTTACAATGTAAAAAATAGCTATTGAATAATTATATTAAAAAAAATAAATACATTTAAGTGATAATAAAAGCACAATGATAATTCGTTCGAGAGTGCTCTTGGTATTTTGGAAATATCTTACTCTCACTTTCCTCGTGGCCGACCTCCACTTATCTTGCGTGAGGGCATTACGAGTCATTCTTTTTCTCGAAAGCCTCATCGACATTTGTCTCCGAATCGAGCCGTTCAGGCTACCTGACTCCAATTTGGAAAATGTTCCTGCTTTCTTTTCAGGCTACGTAATTCCAGTTCAAAAGGAAAAATGAAAAGATCACATAAAAATTTAACGATGCAATTTAATAACCGCAAAAGTTTTGCAATAGATTTTTTAGAATTAACTCTAAACATGTCTTAAGTAAAATATAATTGGTATAATGTGGATAACATCATAGATTTTTTCTCAAAATATTATCGAAAAGAAATCTCATTTTAAAAGAAACAATTTGCAGTATTATTGAGAAAGTTACTTGTTAATTTATCAAAAAGATCTAATATAAATAACAAGGCAGTGAGAAAGAAGATATATTTTAGTAGATAGTATAAAGACAACATAAGTTCAGCAAATATTAATGACAGGGTAAAAATGTGTTATGAATAATAATTAATCAGCAGGATGATAGATTGCATGGAGTTCAATGCTAGGCTTGTCAGTCTGATAGAAAATTACATTACAAGCACTATGCAATAATATTTTAGTGATCAAGTATGCAGTGGGTTTATTAACAGCCAGCTGCACTAGTTAGGTGTAAAATTATTTATCGTACCTTTGCATGTGGCATTTTATTTTAAATTTAGAATTTTGTATCTATAAAATAAATAAAAATTACCTTCAATATTTGGAAAGTATTGGAACGATGTCCAAAAATAGTTATATGTATAAACTGTGATAATTTGAAATAAAGTGTAATTTTTCATTTATAGATGTGGCAATACCAAATTTCTTATGATGTATTTAAGATTCTAAAATTAAATAATTCAAAGTTGGTTCAACTGCATCACAATTCGGGCATTAATTTATTGCCATATGCGTAATGTAAACTTTCCTTATATTGTTATCTAAAACTAGCAAAATTATTCATTGTGATATTAAAGTAGTTCGAAGAAAGTTTAAACATAAAATATCATATTTTTGTGTAATTGTTATGCTTATGAAACATTTAGATTATTTATATGATTGCATAATTAATTAATTAAAACTGTAAAAAATTACTGAAAAGCGTAGCGATTCGTTATAAAAGTTTGGTGCCAAATCTGCCACTATAACATATATCAAAGCAGTTTCGAATGGATCGGACATAAAATTTTTCTATAATGTAATCTAATTTCGCTTCCAAAGTGGAGCATATGGCTTAGAAGTTTTTTCTACAAGAGTACCTTAATACTAAGTCGTTTAGCCCCTGTTTTACAAAGAGAGTAGCGATATAAGGCGTAGGGCTAAGATAGGACTAGTACATAGCTACCTGCTCTTGCTATGGCCTGTTCTTAACTATCCATCTGATTGAACAGAATTAATTGAAAAAAAATGCTGTTCGTAACGGAAAGATAACTCCAGAGGTCTGCTACGAAAGTCTATGACGTTGACTACTGCACCACATAACATTGTTTTTTTTAAATTTCTAAGGCGTATTAATTATGTTTCATATCAAATTGATTTTGAAAATTATATTGCTTATAATTTATTCTATGTTCAATATGTTGCCTATGACATTGATCGGTCGGAATTTAAAAAAGAAAATAATTTCTAAAATAATAAACATCAGCTTGCCAAATGAGCCACATGGATAAGGTTATAAAAAACTCAACAAAAAGCGTTGATTAATTATTACTATTCAAAATGGATTATGATGAGCGAGTTTTAGTAATTTTCAATTGTAAAGAAAGAGATTTCATACCTGTGGTTTAAGTAATGCCGAAGATTCAAATGCTATAAGGTAATATGACAACAGCAATACGACGGGGCTTACAAAAGTGGCCCACTCAGCAGGCAAAAATTCTAATTGACGAGGATCAGTGCTACAATCCATTTTTATGAGTTGTGTGAAACCAAAGTATCTGTAAAAGAAGGATAATAAGCATAACGTGCACGGCAACACTAACAAACACAATCCATCTAAGACTTAACACGTTGACTGCGGAAAAAATGCCTACCGCATAAATACGTATTTGAGAAAACGTACACATTTTATTATTATATGCTACATTTATATAAGATGGCTAGTAGCAATCATTTTGCAATATTTGGCATAATACAAACACATAGTAGCTCTTGCTGTGCTAGGCGCTTGATCAGCGTTATTTAATATATAGGATTATGTGCTAGGCATGTTTCCAGCATCCAACGTGTTAGATTATAAAAATACAACAAGAATTGAGTTTTGAAAAACACATAAAAGATAAAAATTAAATTTTAAAAAGAACTGGCAACACACTTTCGACAATATATATGAATTTGTAATAGAATTGATGATATATTTTAACACCCTGAGTGCTAATGTCTAAACTGTTGAGAGAGTTGATTAGCAATATTTTGAAAGATGATACTCAAAAATATCAAAATTTTAGTAGTGCTTAAATTTATATGAGTAAGCTAATTTTTGTGTTAAAATACAGTCTGATTTATTCTAAAAATCTCCATTACTTTGTATAGCACCACCGTAGCTGAAATATTTTTTGAAGTATTCGATGTCGGCATATGTTTTATGAAGCCGTGCTGGGAAATGGTTGATCCTTTGAATCTACTATAATGTGCAGGGATGAACATTTCAAGAATTCAAGAAACTGTCCAAATTAATGATACATTGGCAAATTGCTGGTGTGCTAATGCCTCAACAAACTTATGTAAATTATCAGAATATTTAAGAACAAAAATTTGCATGACCACGGAAGTTTAAACACTTTTAACACTATCAACACATTGTAATCTGCGTCAGTGGGCTAATATTGTTCACACGGGTATTACGGAAAGCAAAGAATGCGAGAATAATACATCAGGGTTCCACTGCATTCTGAATTTTCAGTTATTCTGGCTGTTTTTAATTTATCATTCATTTTCATTTCACAATTGTGTGTTGTCAGCTTTTGTCAAAATTATGTTTAAAAATTAAACTTTTCTCTATCAATCACTGTGAGAGGTAATAATTACATACTATTCATAAATTGGTCTCCTAGTACGTGCATATTCAATTAAGGGATAAAAATATAAAATTTTGTGTGTAAGTGTTTGATTACCTATCAGTGTCTGCGTTAGAAATAGTATCAAGATAAGATTTCCATTCAACTTAGAAAATTTAATTTTTAATATCAAATGACTTTTAAAAGGTGTCAAAATATTTTTAGCTGTCATAGACAATAATACAAATTTGTGTTGTGTATTTTATGTTTACAAGTACTTTTGTTGTGTTTATGACTATGATTTTTCTAAACAAAAGACGACTCTCTTCAAAGTGCGGAGTATGATAAATAAAAAACAAAAAAATAGATACCTGGCGATTGGATTATCCGGAGGTAGTATATCTAGTATCCACTGTATTTGATAAGCAAATAACAGGACTACGTGACAAAAGATGATTGCCATGATGAATTTACAAACTATGGCGTAGGCGCGAGCTAATTCTTTGCCATAGGCCCACCATGTCGCGCCTCCGAGAAAAGCGAGGTAGTAAATCCCGCTTAATATGCTGGGTCGCAAGCATCCAGCAACCATCAGCATGAACAAGGATAGATATTTTCCTGAAAATCACATAATATTTTATAAACAGTAATAATCAATTTAAAGGAATTATATTCAAAAAAATAATCAGAATTATATCATTGCTTTTGTGGTCTTATCACGATATTTCAATACAATTTTTGTTCACGGAATGTAACATAACATAGCTCTGTTAACCTTTCGAATTGTTATGCACGTTATAACAAGTCCATGGAATTTAAATAACACGAGGATACTCTGTGTTCTTTGCATACAATAAAAATCAATGCCCCACAATCAAAGACAGACATTATTTCTTTTTATGTAGTTTTTGAATAAAAAAAAAATTAATATGTGAGAAAAACATCATCTGCCGTTTTTATGTCACATTAATTTTACTTTTCTATATTTTGTCATTTTTGGAAAAGGAGGTCGATTTTTCTTAATTTGTCTATTTATATGAAATTAAGATAAGCTTACTCCGCCTCGACAGAAGGTGTATGAAATGCACAAAATTTTGCACACTGTGAACGATATGTTAAAGCCAATTGCTAATGCATCAGACATATTAAATTTCAAATAAAACCATGGAGAAAAGAGATTGAATTTTTTTATGAATCCAGTGATATTTTACAAAATATTATTTTTATATAGATTAAATGTGAAAAATGTTAACATATTTGAGGTGAAAACATTCTGATCACCCGTTTTTAGAACTTTTATCAATATTTGTAATTAAAAAGAAACATATTTCTTCGATGAGTACTATAAAAGATGTGTTTAATACAAATCTTACCGACACTAATTAAGAAGGAGTTTTTTCTTTTGGGTACACTCGCTTGTTGTTCTTCCTCCGGTAAACCTTTGCAGCACTTAAAACTAAGTATGTAAACACCGATTGATGATAAAAACATGATAATCTGCAACAGAAATTCAAAGTGATAAAAGATTAAAGAATATTTGGGGTATAATAGAATGACTATTTTTTTTTTTTTTTGAAAATATGTTATATATATATATATACTTGTTTTCCTTTCATTGTTATGTTTTGCTCGTACATATGAATTTGGAGTTTTTTCTGTCACATTAATAATTTGTTTGTATATTTAACCCTTTAATCCTTTGTCTGTTTGGATGTTGTTCTTAATTTCAGATACAGAAATCATCAATAAAATCACCAATTGATTATTGTGTTATTATAAAAAAGCAGATTTTCTTTGAGAATTTTGGAAAAAATTGATTTTGGTAATCCTGCAACTATTGACATATCTCAAGGGACAGTTCGAACACTCGAAGAAGTCATGAAAAATCGATGTAGAAATCCTATACAGTTGTGGTTAAATGCTTTTAAACGTTTCTTAAAAATATCAGCGTGCATCCTGTCAAAAAATCATTTTAATTGAAGGAATATTTTTGGAGGAAAATACATTTAAAGATATTGACGAGATATCTTGTCTCAGGCGTGTTGATCACGGATGGTTTGACGATATATCTCATTTCAGTTAGCCATCCGGTTAAGTATGGAGCTGTTTTACCGATATTTCAACATAAATTCTATGAAAGCAATACAATACAACAAAGTTCTACACAACCTTCTAGCACATAGGTTCCCAGCCTGGGGGTCACCAATTTATACTAAAAAAAATATTTTTTTGTATGCTTTTGGTTTGTATGGGGGGTCACGGGTCACATGGATTTTATGAAAAGGGGTTGCCACTTGAAAAAAGATGAAAATCTATGTTCTAGTAGTATACAAAAATAGCGGGTACTTCAATGACTAGAAGTGTGACATTAAAATTAAAAATAGCATAATAACAGGGGATCAGTTTTTTTACAGAAACTAGACCATCAAAAAATCGATGAGATATTGAGCATTGCAGTGTTTATTTATTTTTCCGTTTCTGATAACTAAAGACTGAAAAGAAGTAGTTATTAGATATGATTCATGAATTTCACCTCGGGTCCGATCCACATGAACACGGTCAGAGGATCTAGGCTGTCTAGCGGGACGAGCCCCGTGTGCCGGAGTGTAGCCTCCGTGATGCTGCACTTCGACCGCCATTCATCGGAGATGTATGAAGGTAAAGAAGCGAATGTGATTTGCATTACGAGCTGACTCAGCATTGTCAGGACACTGATGCAGAGCACCGCACGCAAGTAATGTCCTGTGTGACCTGAAAAGTATTTCACCAAATTATTGTATTTTTGATTTTTATAGGATTAAATAATTTTGGCACCGTGGTTGTACATATTCAGAATTTATTTGGACGTCCCTGACAGAAAATTTCTTCACTATATTTTACCTTCTACTGCCTATCAACAATATATATAAGCAATAAGCATTCCTAAAATTATTCCAATAAAAAATTGTGTTTTGTTAACCCACTAACTGCTATTGCAGTGTGTTATTAGACGACACAGAAAAATTCAAGAGTTTTAACAGTGTCAAAACATACATGTTCAAGTTTATTTCGGTGTTAAGTATAGCTTGATTTGTCCTCACGATATCCATAAGTTTCCTCAACACCAACACTACTGCATTCATTTTTTAAATATTGGTGTTGCAATATCATTAACATGGTTCATTTCAGAAGTTTTTCTTAGTAGATATTCAATTCAAAAAGATCCTTTAGAACATAGATTCTCAACCTTTTTACATCCGCAGACCACCAAAAATCCAAAAATGTCTTGCGGACAACCGACGTTGAAATAAAATAATAAATATTTATATAATTGATTTTTTTATTAAAAATAATTAATTTTACATGACCGTCTGTATGTAAAACAATATTTAAGTACAATAAGACAGACAGTAATAAAAAATATAATTTAAAAATCTCCATGTAACACCGGTTGAGAAACTATGCTTTAGAACACAATATTTGTTAATGATGTAACTTCATTCAGGATGAACGATTGCCTATAAATTATTTTCTAAATTCTTGAACAGTTAGTTTGGTATACCTGGTAATTATTAACTAAGTTTGTGTTAAAAAACTTTGCCTTAATTTAAAATGTATTAGTGCTTGTGATGAGCGGAACCGGTTCTGATCTTCAATATTACCTTTCAAAGTCTTTGGCGAAGGTAGGGGTACAAATGGTAAATAAAACATCAGTAGAAGATATAGGAAGGAAAGTCCAAGTGGGCGGAGCATCACACCTGAAAAGAAACAAAAAAAATACATCAATAGTTATTTTACTAAATGGTATAATATATAAGGAGTTGAGTGGAAAAACGACAGTATTCTGTTCTCACTGCAAAGAAATTTTAGTGAGGCAGATACAAAAGATTATAAAATCACAATATCAAATCTATAATCAAAGGTTTATTATTATTTTTTTGCTCCAATATCTTTTCATCAGATACTGAAATTGATTGCATTTTGGAGTACTCTTTATTGACACAGTTTATCGTATTTATTATGCACTTCAATTTTGGTGCATAGCTAAGGTATGACTATAATTTTTTTTAAATCTAGCACAACAATAATGGATAAAAAAAAATAATTATATTCACATTTAGAGCTTAATTATTGTTGCGAAATAAAAAGTTTTTTAAGTTAATTCTTGCTCGCCATTTTCTTTTAGACATTTAGTGGCATGATTTAATGCAATGCAATGCTTTCTTTTTTCAAAATTTCGAAATTGGTCATACAGCCACTGTCTAACGAGTAAATTATTAACTTACAATCAATTCTTTAAATACACTGTTATTTTTAAAATAAAACAATATGTGTTTTGATCTGTTTCAGATCCTTAATAACACGGTCTTTTAGTTTCGAAAGAACGCCGTTTAGTAAAAATCCGTGTTATACAAGGTTTGGAGTTGATAAAATTTAGGGTGGGCAGAAAATATTCTTTCATTATATTTAATGCATATATCATTCATCCTCTCTATCATTTAAAATCCGTTTTTTTGACACCTTTTTAAGATCTGTTACAGGTTTTCATCACCAGATTTTTTTCGATTGTACAATTGGAAACCGCGTAATTAATAATTCTGAGTTTCGTAATAACGGAACAAGCACTTTTGTTATTACTACATGTATTTTAAACTCATTTAAATTGTAATATTATTTTATATGATAAAAGAACTAATTAATTAGCCGTCATTTATCATTTTTCATATTAATCAAGTAGATTTGATGTTTTTTTCTAAAATCGTGTTATAAAGAAAGTTTTCATAATTAATTAACTGCGTTAATCGAAACCGCGTTGTACGAAAACGACAATTTATGTACCGCGTTAATCGAAACAGTGTTATAGAAATACCGCGTTATACGAGTGTACGACACTTGGTGCAATCAAATTATTTGAGATATTTTTTTTCGGTGATCAGGCCTTAATTCATTTGAAATACTGTACGTCCAAATGATGTTGTTTTTGACGTTTACATAAAAAGTGACTACATGTTAGGGTGGAGTGCCTATTGATATGGAAAGGAAGGGGGGTTGCGATGACGTGACGTTCAAGAACCATTTCATTACGATGTGGTGTGTACGTCAACATGCGTGTGTTTTTACATTAAAACCTCGCCCTGCGAAACCTGTTGTTTTTAATTGTGATTACACAGAGAACAAAAGAGTTTCGACAATCCGTTATTAATTAAAAATTTTACCCCGAAAAACGTAATCAATTGGACACCGATGGAGAGTAAGCGAATGAAAATTATAAGTTGTTGCATTAATTTCACTTTAATTAAATATATATTAAAAGATACAAATGAACCACTGAGCAATACAATACTATATATATATAATTTATAATATCGACTGAAGGTGCTTGATGGAATTTCAATACCAAATTTAAATTGTTACAACTTTGTACGATTCCACATGTTTTGTCACTAACGACCCGGGTTTCGCCTACTGGCATTCTCAGTTCTGTTGCATCCGTGTGATAGAGTGCGTGAAGATGCCAAAAGGCGAAACCCGCGTCGTTAGTGACAAAACATGTGGAATCGCACAAAGTTGTAACATTTCAGACTATATATATTATATATATGTACATATAATATTTAAATTGTTGAAACAACTGTTGTACAATTCCAAACGTTTTGCCACTGTCAGTTCTGTTGCATCCTTTCGATAGAATGCCTGAAGATGCTGAAAGGTGAAACCTGACAAAAATAAACTTTTTTTAGTCGGTGTCGTGTTTTTGGTCAATGTCGGATTCAGATTAATATTTTTGGTCGAAGTCAGTCATGTGAACCGGCATTTTCTTGGTAGAACTCCATTATAACACGGTGAAAAAACAGCAATATATTTTAGTTCTACAAAATTTATAAGGTATATAGTTGATAGGTATTTCGGCTTACGCCCGCACCAGAATAGTACTAAGCGTTGTATTTTCTTTCACCTTTACATCGAGAAGTGACACGTTAAAGGTTTGATTTTTCAGCCGTGTTTTTATAATACCAACGCATCTCATTATGACTGACAATGCACAGATAATTAAATAGAAACATCTACAGTGACTTTTATTCCAGACATTTTGACATCAAAGTGTGACGCGTGGATGATTAAATTTGATACAAGGTGAGCTTTACGAAGCTTAGAATTATCATTCTCGTATAATTGACTGGCGTAGCTCGTAGCGAATTTTTCAGCCGAATATTTTTTTTGTTTTAAATATCATTTCGGAGAATCGCAATCTACATTGTCCTCGTCAAGTACAGGCAAATGATTTGTGGTCACATGTCCAGGGACACGCGAAAATCTACAATCACGCAACGTGAAATATATTATCAAATCAACGTTTTACAACTAATTTTATTGTATTAGATGTAACTGTCGTTATTCATTGTCCTCAATGAAACACAACAAATATTTTCGAAAAGTAATAGCTTTTCAGTTATGATAGAATAAGTGCTATGAAAAAAATAATTTAATGATTTACCGCGTTAAAAATAAATACAATTATTGGTATTGCTAGTGTTATAATATCACGGTTAGTACTGTTTCGCTCAACGCGGAATGGAAAAAGAATAAAGTCACGTTGCTTGATTATTGTACAGTGAAACCGCGATTTTTTGTTGTATTTTTTCAAGGGATACTGGAAGAACACGAATACGGGAAAGTTTTCAAATAAAATATTTTTTATTATCATTTCATAATTCATTGAAAAAATATCTTACACTAGAGAGTTTCATTTTTATTGTGATAACTGTCATTTCTTGTTTAACTGTCGTAGTCGTGAAAAACAACCGACTTTTTAGATTAGACGATTTAGACAAATGTCTCAATGAACAATTTCCTGGATTTGGATACAGAAAAAAACCAGAATATACTTAAGTTTTTTTATTCGGTGTCATGTTGTTGATCAATTTCGGAATCAGTCGTTTTTTTAATGACTCCAGAACCCTGGTTAGATGAATTAAATACAATGTTTAATCAGTCGTTAATGCTCGCGGTGAACCAAATCGGTACTGAATATGTTAAATTATAATGTAAAGTTTTCCTTTGCAGTTTTGCACATAATTTAAGCAAAGAACCTTCACTTTTACTGACTATTTTTTAATTATTTCCAATAAATAAAATACTGCTTCATTTTTTATGCCATTTCCAATAAAAATGAGTCATTTATAGAAATTTTATGGACGTATATCAATAGAATTATTTCTAGATATAACAAGCATCCATCACTACACAATTCCTTAAATCTAATTTATGCTCGTGAATTTCGTTAACAAAGCCTATGATGTTAACCTCTTTACCACAGAGTCTTCGTCAGCGCAAATGTATTGCAATACATTTATCTAATTATTAATAATTTTAAGGTTCAATAACGCCTCTGTTAATGGTGGTACAGGAAACAAACGGTCAAAAGCGATAATATATTGGAAAAAAAAACAGTGAATGCGAGAACGTTAAGATCGATTTAAGTTATTTAATGTTAAGCGATGAGCCAAGCTGTTCCTGATTGTTATATTATAAAATTGTGGAAATAGAATTAAGCCCTAAGTGGTTTCTATGTTGTTTGACACTTCAATTTAAACAAGTAACCTTAAATTAGTTCACAATTCTAAAAACAGGTGTATCTATACATGAAGAATAATTAAATGATTTTATATTTTTGGCTATAATATTTATAGATAAAACAATTAAGAAAACAGATCAAAGAAATCGTGGAACAATGAATGCGAGATTGTTTAACATTGTTCTGTGAATCGAACCGTGTATCCAATATATATTTTTCTTGCCATAGTTTATTTAAATATCAATCGCTTTTAATTATGCGTGCAGTTTTGACTGATGTCATTAGTTGTGTAATATTTTAGAATTTCTGAGATCTATGCACGGTTAATTGTGCGTGGCAAAGACGTGTTTTAGCCATTCATGTAAAACAAGATTGGACGCAAGCCAACGGAAAGCAAAAATAAATACTTTACATACGATTTAAAATGTTATTCACCTCTTTCATTTACAAGAAAAAAATATTTATCGTGTATATTGCACACGTGAGAGAATGAACACTGCCTACGTATTGGCATATTATATAAAAAAAATAAACGAATTACCTACAATCATGAATGGGTGATTTCAGTTGAAAATTTTTAAGTTTTCGCCGAGAGGTATAGTTTTAGTGTGCAAAAATTTTTACGATGTTTTTATTTTATTTTGCAGTTGTCTGCAAAAAATAAACAGTAATGATGCTAAAAATAAGTTAGGACATGTTTCTTGAATTTCTTTCTATTGATGATACATTTTGCAAAAATAGTTATAGAGACCATTTATTAGATTGATTTTTATAATTATTAAATTTATGTTATATTCTTAACGACCAGCCTAATCTTCCGAATTCCTTCTTGTTATATCTTTTACGTGAGATCACTTCAATGAGTCGACAGCATCATAAATTAAATTCCTATATTACGTCATTTGATGTTTAATACCTACCGTTACTTGCCAACTTGAAATAAGTAGGTATTTCTAAGTCTAAAATTACCAAATTACATTTTAATAATGGCTGATTATTATTTGTTGTAGAAACCTTTCACGTTCATTCATTCGTTCAGTCATTGATAGAATTTATCGATAAAAAAACTTATCACAAGCAATTAAGTGTTAATATTATTAAATAAATAGTATTCATTTGCAATTAACCGATATAATTTATGATATCGACTGAAGGTGCTTAATGGAATTTCAACATCAAATTTTAATTGTTAAAAATTTGTACGATTACGCATGTTTTCTCACGAAAAACCCGGGCTTAGCCTTTCAGCATCTTCAGGCATTCTATCACACGGATGCAACAGAACTGACTCACTGAACTGACAGAACTGACTGAACTGATAGAAATTCGTCAGTTACGTTTCATCCGTGTGAAAGAATGCCTGAAGATGCCAAAAGGCGAAACCCGGGTCGTTAGTGATAAAACATGTGAAATCGTACAAAGTTTTAACAATTCAAATCAACCGATAATATAATATAGCCGATGCTAAATGTTTATTATGAATCAATTCTGTTGCATTCGTGTGATAGAACTTCTGAAGATGCCGAATAACGAATCTCGGGTCGTTAGTGACAAAACATGTGGAATCGTACAAAGATTCAACGATTCGAATTTGAAATTGCTTTTTTATTAATATCACTCTGTAATGAGTAATAAATAAACATGCATTTTTATGCCAACAATAGTCATTAATAATGACATCAAATAAAAAGAACACGAAAAAGATAACATAATCACACGGTGAAAAAATAGCAATGTATTTTAGTTCTACAAAATTATTTTTAACAAATATAGTTGATAGCTATTTCGGCTCACGCCATCGTCAGAACTATATGTAGTTCTGACGATGGCGTGAGCCGAAATAGCTATCAACTATATTTGTTAAAAATAATTTTGTAGAACTAAAATACATTGCTATTTTTTCACCGTATTATAATGGAGTTCTACCAAGTGAATGCCAATTCAATCAATAACATAATCATGTATAATAATTATGCAATGGCTACATTATAAAAATAATATTATGGTTCTCAATCACAGTATAATTAACATCGTTATAAACTTCTCTTTAAAGGCAACGGTTTCCACCTTGAGAGGCGCGTACTATTGGCAGGGGAGGCGTTAAATCTTTTTAGCAAACGAAAATCAACTATGATATCTACAAATAAAGAAGTCTTTATATCTTGACGAAGCAAAATCCTTACTATTCCGTCAATCGTGATTAAGTAATTATTATTTAAAATGTTTCTAATCTACAATAGTATATCTATTAAAAAATAAAGCTGGGGATGCGCGGATTTTTCAAAGTGATGCTAGCATGAAGGTTGGGAGTCACTGAATTAACAGATTTCAGGATTATCTGAAATTTGAACTGTTGAAACTATGTGCAATTTAAAAAGTTTTGTCACTCGTAATTCAGGATTCATAGATTGTTGACTATTTAATTATTACAATAGTTTTTCGGATAATTAATTAAAACAAATCCTGACTGTGGCAAAATCACTGAAGATGGCGAATAGCGAAAAACGCGTGTTTAGTGAGAATGGGAATCATACGAAGTTTCAACAATTGAAATTTTATATTGAAATTTTATCAATCACCTTCGATATCATGAACTAATTTACTTCAATTGTAAATAGATTTTAATGTCTTAACAGTCACTTCTTTGTGGAAGAGCATTATATTTAATTAATATTTTTTTTACATATTATGATTACCTGGAAATTATTTTGTTAGTTCTTGAACTATTTGTTTTGCATGGCTGGTAATTATTCATTCAACATACTGTATCAATAGCAGGGCTGTGAAGTTGGAGTTGTGAAAAACAATTGACTACTTTTTCGATTAGACTATATTGAAAAATATCTCAATGAACAAAAAAATAAATAAAAAATAAACCGTCCTCGTTTGAGTCCCAGTATAGTAAACCTTTTGAATTTACCGGATTGGTTGGTTGATATTTATTTATATGCAAAAAAAAATATTATAGAAAAGGCAGGAAAAAAAAATATTTTTTTTAGTCGTGTTCTTGATCAATGTCGGAGTAGTATTTTTTTAAACAATTCTACACCCCTGATAAGTGCCCTCAAATCAGTTGATAATGCTCAAAAAAAATTTTGTAGAACTAATACATTGCTTTTTTTTCACCGTGTCATAATGGAGTTCTACCAAGTAAATGCCAATTCAATCAATTCATATTTTTCGGTTGGAGTCGTGTTTGTTTTAACGATTCCACTGCCCCGATAAGTAGCCTTGTATCGGTTGATAATGCTCGACATTAACGAAACCGGTGCAGATGTAAAATATGAAATTGTCGTAATAGTACTACTACGTTGTGTATTGTTATTTAATTCAAATTTAATTCTTAAAAAAATATTTGACAAAATTATCGCACAAAACGTTTTTGTTTTAATTCAGTCAGCGATAAGTTTATCGCATCTGCCTGCCAAGCGAGCTGCCGCCTTATCAATGACTCATTCGTAAACTTAAAAGTGAACATAATGTAATCTCATTTTGACCAAATACGACATGTCGCGGCCTACATTGCATCAATTAGTACTGTGGCTCGATACTCAGTCACGTCTCGAGAAGCGAATCCACCTGGCGCGAACTCGAATTGGCGGTTTTTTCGAAACGATAGATAGCCTTGGAGAGTGCCTTAAACTGTAGTAAACTCGTGTTATTGTTGTTAAGAGTTTACAACCGTGTCGCTTCTTCCACGGACGTACTTTTTTGTCATTTTTTGTAACAATCGCTCGCACTTCAAGCGAAACATGACACAAATAAGCTTGTACTTTCCGATTGCATTTATATCAACAAACTTTTACTGTTGAATATCCTTAGATTGAAAAATATTTACATTCCTTAACGAGCTTAGAAAATAGCCAATTTTCACTAACAATTATTAACCCATTACCTGAGAAGAAGAATTACGGTCAGGAATATTTAAAAAAAAAATCAAGTGTCCTTCAGATTACCGGGACAAATCAGATTTGGATTTTACCAGGGCTGTGGAGTCGCGGTGTTATGGCCGGAATCGGAGTAGTGTTTTTTAAACGACTCTACAACCCTAGTTTTTACACACTAAAAAGTGTCGTCTACGGCTGCTTAGTGGAAGACATGATATTTCATGTAAAAAAAATACATTTTTAGTACTTTTTGTAAAATATGCATACGTATGATCAGGACTGGTTTCGCTCATCGCGAGTGTTATCAACACATTAGACACAAATTACAAAAAATATAATTTATGATATCGACTTAAGGTGCTTGATGAAATTTCAATATCAAATTTGAATTGTTACAACTTTGTACGATTCCACATGTTTTGTCACTAACGACTCGGGTTTCGCCTTTCGGCATCGTCAGTTCTTTTTTAAGGTGTTAACTGTCACTTCTTGATGGAAAGGCATGATATTTTAAATAATAAAAACACATTTTTTAGTACTTATTTCCACAATATATTTTTTGATCAGGACCGGTTTCGATCATTGTGAGAACTATCAGCGGATGCTCGCAATGACCGAAACCGGTCTCGATCATAAAATATATTGTAAAAAAATTACTATTTTTTTGTTATTATTTAAAATATTCACCCATGTATTTGAAGAGAACTCCATAAACTGATTAAAAAATATGTCTTACTTACCTTGATGGGATTTAAGCTTGCAAGTATCGTAAACGTAACTAACTAGTTAGTCGCTGGACCACAGACCGTAAATCATAATATGCTTTAAACTTTACTTAGTAGAATCAAGCGAAGAAATTAAGATATCGATGGACACAAATTAGATTTAAGATAAATAAAGCCCGGCATCCGGCTTCAATTATTGAAAAGAAATATTATTTTTTTATTCATTCTGATAAACAATCATTATTTTTATAATAGCAGTACATAATTATTTTCTATTGAATATAAACACGGACAAAAGGAAGAACATCAATTATTATTGCTGACGACTGACAAATGATTTCTGCCCCCCGTTGGTTATCGGTCCTTCCGCCTCGCTCCGTCTGCGCCCCCTAGGGATCTTAATTAACCCCTTAGTTCAACTAACCTACGCTAATATTATGGATTTTTTTTCATTTATTCATTTTTTTGACGTAACTACCAATACCAACACGTGTTTGTTCTGTCTTATATGAACGAAACAGTGGGAAGTGTGTTTTCCTTTCAGTCAGTCAAATATAGCCGAAAAACATTCAAATTTTTTCATTGAAATACTAATCAATTCCTATTTATTGTTCGAGATCATTTTATTTTCGGTTTCGACGTTAACGACGTAGCGAAACCGGTCCTGATCAAAAAATATATTGTGCAAATAAATACTAAAAAATGTGTTTTTATTATTTTTAAAAAATCGTCAGTTCTGTTACATCCGTGTCATAGAAGGCATCAAGACGCCGAAAAGAGAAACCCGGGAGTCGTTAGTGACAAAACATTTGGAATCGTACTAAGTTGTAACAATTCAAATTTAATATTGAAGTTCCATCAAGCACCTTCAGTCGATATCATAAATTAATTCAAATTTAATAAAAAAACAAGCTTTTTTATACAAAATTTTGAGTTAATGATTAATTAGTAAAAATATAAAATAGGTACCAACTCACACCTGGAAATGAATATGTGAATATATTTACATACATACATAAACTGAATATTTTGAGTCATTGCATTTTGATTATTAATTTGTAACACAAGAGGTATTATATCTCTACAAGTGTATACGTTACAAAATAAGGAGATAGACAAATCAGATGGACACGGTGAGTTCAATGACCCAATCTCTACCGCGTTGAATCCGTTTCGAATGAGCGTTTTATACCTATTTTATTGAAGTAAAATTCCTCTTCGTAGGCAAAGTTGTCCCAAGCGTGTAACAAACATTCCGCCAAATTCAGATCGGCCATTTTATTACATTGCACTGCCGCTGTTAAAGGTCACCTATTTATGCGGTATGATAATTAGGATCACTTAATTATAGAGTAACGCTGATAGGGTGTGCGTTACCGAAACCGGGATCCCGATCGGGATTGTAACAAACAATGGTGCAATATAAAATTATTCTATTGATATTGGCTGTGTTCGACAATCATTATATACATTTTACAATATCGACTGAAGATGCTTGATGGAGTTTCAATATCAAAATTTGATTGTTGAATCTTTGTACGATTCCACATGTTATATAACCAATACAAACTGTTTATTGTATGTATCGATGAAATTTTTCATGATATAATTATTTTTATAATATTTGTTGCGAAAAAAACTTAGAATAATAAAAAAAAGTAAATTAGCGTTTTAGTTAAAAAAAGATTTTTATGTTTTGCTTTAAATGCTGATGTAACTTATAATAAGCATCGACATAACAAGACTTTAATATTACAATAAAACAAAATATTTAGCATAATTCCCAAAATTTGATAAATCAAAATCAGGACCGGTTTCGCTCGTTGCGAGTATTATAAACTGATGATGATTTTTTCAAGAATTAAGAAAATATCTTATAGGTTATTTTGCAATATATGTCTAAATGAAGATAAATATATTACAAATATACGTTTTTAACAGTACTAAAAATATTGAGTTTTATTATTTGAATATTGTGCATTTACACCAAGAAGTGACAGTTAATATTTTAAAAGTGATTTGCGAAATTTGTTCACTATCGGTTTTTAAATACCGGTATTGGTAAACGTTTTCGGTATTAAAGTCCCTAGCGTGAATATAAACTTTCACGAAAAACGCCACGAAAAAATTTAAATTAGATAAACCAGTAAGTCACTATCAAATCTTGTCGTCACGAATGTTCGTACATTATTAAAAACTAGCTAAAAAGTAAAATTTATTTCTATATTTTTAGTATGGAAACAAAAATATTAAAAAAGAAACATGACTCATAGAATCAAATTAATCATTATCAAAAAATTGCTCAAATTTTGACGTTGATTACATTCAGATTTCAATTTTGATCAAAGTTATGATGATTCGATGAACAGATTGTAGAGTATCGAATGAACGGACAACCCATTGAGCGTAAGTAATATCCGGTATGCAATCAAATTTGATAGACGTGGGCAAATATTACCTTATCAAACAAATGTTATGATTTACTCCGCGGTACCAAATCATTGGAAAATTATTTACAAAAATAATCCATGCATTTCAGCTCTGCTCTTTTTTTGGAGAAGTTTACAAATACGGCTTATTGATTTCACGCATTTCATTAGTAAATTTGAATTGTTACAACTTTGTACGATTTCACCTGTTTTGTCACCAACGACCCGAGTATCGCCTTTCAACATCTTCAGGCATTCTATTACATGGATGAAACAGAACTGACGTACAATAAATGCCAGAAGATGCCGAAAGGAAACACCCGGGTCGCTAGTGACAAAACATGTGGAATCGTACAAAGTTTTAACAATTCAAATTTGATATTGAAATTCCATCAAGGACCTTCAGTCGATATCATAAATTATTTAATTATTAGTTTTCTTATAGATTGGATTTCTGACGTTATTTATTTATTCTTCTAGGTTTGTCGCAAATAATTAAATTAGTTCACATTTATAAATGCGTCGTTTATGCAAAGTAAAACTTATGTTCCTAATATATCAGAATTCACTAAAAGTGGTAGCCCTTAAAAATTCCACAATGGTCATTTTTTCAGTGAGATTCAATAATAGTTAGAATACAGTTGTTTCTGTTAAACATTCATAGATGTCGTTGTATATTTAAAAAAAGAGAGCATCAATTTTTCAAATATGCTTCCTCGCAGGTGGCCTTACGTCACTGAAGCGGTTAAAAGCGCTATTTGCTAACCCTGACTGTTAGGTCTCGATTGTAGAGATGGTTGATTGTAGTGCCACAACTTCGGCAATAACCCCAACTTTGCATAGAGTATGTCGCTAGCAGAAACCATGGCAACATTAAAACAAATATTTTTTTTAAATGTTACAATTTTAAAAACAGTTAAATGTTATTTGTTAGCGAACTTTCCAAGACAAAGTTTGGATAATGGATTAAGTTGCAGCAGTTGACGAAAATATTTTTTTTTTATATTTATAGTTGGAATATTCGTTATGTGACTTAACACGAAACGTGTTAATATTTAATAGCATGTGTACATTATTATCGATTGAATTGGCATTTACTTGGTAGAACCCATTGTGACACGGTGAAAAAATAGCAATATGTTTTAGTTCTACAAAATTTCCAAGATATAGTTGGTAGCTATTTCGGCTCACGCCATCGTCAGAACCATATTTAAGTCGAAAATAGTTCTGACGATGGTGGGCGCCGAAATAGCTATCAACTATATCTTAAAAAAATTGTAGAACTAAAATACATTGCTATTTTCACACTGTGCTATAAATTATTATGTCACTAAAATGCTTAGTACTTTCGATGGTTTCGGCGGTAACTTTGTGGAAGTTCATTTTAATATAAAATTTAAAATAACTTTGATTGTTCCACGTAATGTGCTACTAACTGTGACACGTGTTTCGCCTCTTTCAGATGCATCTTCAGACTTACTATCGCAAAGCTTGCTTAAGTAATGAAGCAAGATTGATTCTAAAATTTTAAATTATGAAATTACAAATTGGATTTCGGATTTTTTTCCTTCTAAAGGAACCAAGGAAGGGGTGATAGAATCAAAACAAAACAATCAGATAACGATACTGATATTAATGATCTGCAAACAATCAAATTGGGATTTTTCCTTTATAATGGACGCAAGAGAGGGGGTTATAGAATCGATTCTTTTCGAAATTTTATATTAAAATGCTTAGTTGTGGTTAAATCTCGTGAGTGAAGTGTTATCCTTGAGCAGAATGAATATTTTTATTTTGTTTTCGGTTTGTACAACGTAAAGAGAGCATTCAGCATTACATTGTTAAAATGCAGTCTGCGTCACGATCTCAGCCGTAAACGAAAAACAAAAGACAGGATAGGAATTTTCATTTGGCTCCAAAGAGAAGTCTGGTGACCTACTTTCTGCTTTGAATGTTCATTTGAGTCGAGTTTTCACTTCTTTTTCGAACTTTCGGTATGGAAACTTTGAAAAAAGTGATTAATTTTCTGCGTTTAATGTGTAAATAACCTATATGTAACATATATATACTGCCAAAACACTTTCGCTGTAACATATTTGTTTGTATATAAGCCCAGTCCTTTTGTACGCGATTTTTTTCATAACGGAAGGAGACTTGGATAAATAAAATTAGTCACTCATATCAGGAATCTAATAAAAACTACATTTCATAAAATGAGTTCAAGCTAATTTCAATATGTTCGTTCAAAAAATCGCGAACGATTATATTTGCAGACCAGCATTGACAGCAGTGAATAACTTGTATGAGTGAATACAATGATGCAATAATGTATATATACACATATTTATCTGTTTTGCATTGTATTTTTATAATCAATAAAGAAATGAAATTTTATATATAGGGTCCGTCATCTAAAGTTTTTTTTTTCAACTAGTGCTTATTTCGTGAATGGTAACACTTAGCTCATGTCTGATTTGACAGATAATTAGTTTTATCCTTCCGCTGAACGAATATGGTTGTGTATACGCTTGAACAACGCTGGGAAATATTGCGACATTACTTTGAAAATCATGGTAATGTTGCAGAATGTGTGCGAAAATTGCGTACGGATTTTGGAAGAAGAGAAGCACCGTCAGCTCCGTATGTTCGTTATCTTGTGAAAAAGTGAAAGAAACTGGCATCCTCATCGATAAACCAAAGCGTGAAAAGCCAAAAACAGTGCGTACACCCGAGAATATTGATGCTGTGGCAGAAAGTGTGCGTGAAGCGCCATCAACATCAATTCACCGTCGTTCTCAACAATTGAACATTTCGGAGACATCATTGAGACGAATTTTGCATAAAGACCTTGGTATGACGCCATACAAAGTCCAATTGGTTCAGGAGTTGAAGCCAACTGACCATCCAATGCGTTTTCGCTTCGCTGAGTGGGCCTGCGATCGACTTACAGAAGATGCCGATTTTGCCAAAAAAATCATCTTTTCGGATGAAGCTCATTTTGATCTTGGCGGGTTTGTAAACAAGCAAAATTGTCGCATTTGGGGCAAAGAAAACCCGCACGCATACATTGAAAAGCCGGTACACCCAAAACGAGTCACTGTTTGGTGCGGATTTTGGTCCAGAGGCATAATTGGACCATTTTTCTTCGAAAATGAGCAAGGAGTGGCCGTTACAGTCAATGACGATCGTTATCGGACCATGCTGAACGAATTTTTGTTCACAAAAATTGAAGAGGAGGATATTGGCAACATTTGGTTTCAACAGGACGGCGCTACGTGCCACACAGCCGAAGCTACACTCGATGTTTTGCGCCCTGTTTTTGAAGATCGCATTATCAGCCGCATAGCTGATGTCGTTTGGCCACCTCGGAGCTGCGATTTGACACCGTTGGACTATTATTTGTGGGGTGCCCTCAAAGATAAGTGTTACGCCGACAAGCCAGAGACAATTGACGCTTTAAAGGACAATATTCGTGAAGCCATTGGTGAAATACAGCTGCACACAATCGATAATGTGCTTAAAGATTGGACCGATCGTGTAGGCTACTGCATGGCCAGCCGAGGCAGCCATATGAATGAAGTTATTTTCCATTATTAACCGGAAGGATTGTACTTTCAAATAAAAAAAGAAATTTGAGAAAATATTGGTAGTTTTTTTTTTATAGCATTTTCAAAAAAAAAAGTTATTTGGCGGACCTTATATAAACAAAAATATTTCTTGCGAATTGGAACAAATTGGTTTTTTATTCATATATGTTGTCAACTTCTTTACGCGATATTTATATTTTTTACCAGTTCATCAAATTATATTATATAAAAGTATTTTACTTTATGGAAACAGCGTATAGAGTAAAAAAAGGATTGGGTGAACATTTGCTGTGTTATCTGAATGGTGTTTTTTGAGTACACATTCTTCGCAATGACAAAGCCAATTGTTAATTTAAACTTTCTGAACACTGTGTATGCAATTAAGTTTTGAAGAATTTCTCCGCGGATATTCCTGGCAAAAAATTGGAACACGCATAACGTTGTTACGCTGCGGAGCACGCCCTGTGAGAAGAGTTTTAAGCCGTAGCGGCTGGTGATGGACACAACGTTGAATATCCTTGGGACTATTATATTTCAATCATCAGTTGAAATATACTTATTCGCGTGAAAATATATTTGTCATATTAACCTTTTGACTGCTAACGTATCGACTGTTGACACGGTTGATGAAAATATAATAAAGATAAAGATACATAAAAAGAAAATATAATAAAGATAGTTCTGACGATGGCGTGAGCCGAAATAGCTATCAACTATATCTTATAAAAAAAATGTAGAACTGTAATACATAGCTATTTTTTCACTGTGTCATAATGGAGTTCTACCAAGTGAGTCCTAATTCAATCAATCAATCGATATAAAGATAAAGGTGTTAACAATCTCATGTAAGGAATTGTAGCACGATGAAAAAATAGTAGGGCATTTAATTCTATTTTTTCTTTAAAAAAGCTACTTGATAATGATAGTTCAGATGAGGGCATATGACGAAATAGCTATTAACTTTATACCTTAACCAAAATAGATTGCTATTTTTCATCGTGTTATAAGTGAGTTCTACCAAATAAGTGGCAATTCAATCAATAAGTAATCATTGTGTTGAAATACAGCCTGATTATTTTTCATAAGTTTGGTTAGCACCGAACTGCTTCGAAATGTAACATTGCCAATTAACATCCTAACATCCATCTTGGGTCACTCAGTAGGAAATGGGTTAACTCATTTTCGTAAGATCGGCTACATATAAAGTGTTTTCCCATTTTCGAAGATAATAATGTGCGGGTTCGTTTCCGCTTAGACCAGCTTTTCTCAATTACAATAAATTAAGAGACACTGCTAAGAGTAATATGTTTGGTGCCAAATCAAGTATTTTTTTCTGAAACACTTGCTTTAACATTCTTTGTAATACTGTAATTACAAAAACAGTATAGAAATGTAACTTTGAAATTATCTAACAGTATTGTTTGTGTATCTACTTGAAACGTGCCGTAAATGAAAACAAATCCACTTTATCAGTGTTTGAAACCATTATTTAAATGTCGTCATGACTTAAGATAGCTCGACCTATTTGCTTTTACAAATAATTGCAGGAGGAAAAGCATTATCGAAGCAATATTTCAAAAGTTATCGTTTATTTCGTTGTGTTACGCGTTCGCACATACTCACAGCATAAATTAATACCGATGTCAATTTATGTATGTATATTTTTTTTAAATGATTTACTTTAATAATATTTGCTCTCAAAGTGGAGTATACGGCTGAAATAGTAGAGGCATGGCTAGGATAGAACTAGTGGTAAGCTAAACGCTTTCGTTACGTATTCACATACCTTATATTCTAATACAATCGTTTATTCTATTGAAAATACGCTATATATACTACGATTCGAGCCTATGACGTATGTTACGAAAGCCAACGACATTTATTTATATATATTTATGATGTATGATATCGATTGAAGGTGCTTGATGGAATTTCAATATAAAATTTGAATTGTTACAACTTTGTACGATTCCACATGTTTTGTCATCAACAACCCGGGTTTCGCCTTTCGGCATCTTCAGGCATTCCATCACACGGATGCAACAGAACTGACCACAAGTGTTATGTTACAAAAAATACAAATTCATTGCTTTTGCAACGTCAAAATATTTGAACATTTACTGTTGGAAATTCAAGAAATAAAAACAACAAAACAAATAATAAGGATAACAAGAAAGTCAACCAAGCAAACTCATAAAAAATCTACTTTAAAACATTAAAAAATAGTATTCGCCTGAACTCACTTTCGTCCATGTGGAATATGTCGACATCCGAAGCAATACTGTTGAACATTAGTAATGCTCTTGCCATTGGCAGACTGGTTATACACTTTGGAAGAACAAAAAATTCATGTCCACGATTTCTTAAAAAAAATCCGGAACATAAAAATTGATATTGATGTAGATCACTACATCACAGACTCAGCAGATAAAACTGACAAAGCTAGTAAAAGTAGTAAAAGTTAATAGTTCTGACGATGGCGTGAGCCGAAATAGCTATCAACTATATTTGTTAAAAATAATTTTGTAGAACTAAAATACATTGCTATTTTTTCACTGTGTTTTTTCACTGTGTTAAAGCTAGTAAACTAAACAGATCTGATATATTAAAAAGTGATCAGTTAGCCATATTTGTTCGTTATTATTTTCAATAATGATAAACAAAATTAATCTTTATGCTTCTTTATGCTTTAATCTTAAAATCGATTCAAATGAATCATGAAGTTGAAGGATTTTTGAATGAAAATTAACTAAAAGTTTGTGTACTGTGTACTAATGTAAGCTTTTACCACCATCCATTAGGAAAATAAAAAGCAGTAGCGAAAATAATAAAATATTCTTTTTGGAAAGCTACCAAATTACGTTATATTATTTACGCATTCGCTTATCCTTCACTACTAACGCATCAATATAGCGACGCCGTTAACCCTTAAAAGACTATAGCCGAAAAAGGTATGTGAGACGACGAGGGGATTTGCTAGACCCCAATAAACAATTTTTATTCTCTCATATAAAAAAATTATTGATTATATTGGCATTACGCGGTGAAAAAATAGCAACGTATTTTGGTTTAATATAAAATTTATAAGTTAATAGCTATTTCGGCTTACGTCTTCATCATAACTATGTTTAAACGTACATTTACTTATGAATATATATATAGATGTGTAGAAAAGATTCTAACACTAACTAGTTTCATATTGTGCTAAAACATTCTGTGCTCTGTCTGTAAGTTTTATGTCGATCAGATGAATGGTGTAGTAATGTATAAAGCAGGGTGCGCAACCGGTGTGCCGCAGCGCAATATTCTAACAGAAGAAAAATAAAATAATTCGTGTACAGTATAAAACGTAAATTTGTAAGAAACAAAATTGTACGTAATTAAAGTAAAGAATGCAGAAAGAATGAGCTTTAACAAATCCGATGTTGTTGGATATTCCATTTTCTTTTTTATATAAATATTGATGTGTGGTGTGCCGCGAAATTTTGGAAAAATCGTTTGTGTGCCGTTTAACAAAATGTTTCAGAGCACTGTCATAAAGGACAAACACACATACATACATTGAGTATGTATGTATGTTGACGTATCTTATTTAATTTAGATACATTTTGCTAAGTAGTAAAGAAATAGTAATTTTGTTTTCACAAAAAAATGCTAAATAGATATATATGTTCCTATATTATGCAACACATAAATTGAAGCACGCTCGGGTATTTCCGGTGCCCTGCATACAATGCGCGACGAACAAAAGTAGTGTGTTGATTCACCAATTAGACCAGAGAATAATACACTGAACAGGCCACACCCTGCGAGCAAATTTGATGTCAGCACACCTAAGGGTAGCTAATCAAACCTCGACTAATGTGAACACGTGACTTTATCACTCTTCCGGGTAAACAGTGTATTGAGTACGATCTGTTCGCCACAGCATATTTATTGAAGAACAGCAAAAGCACGTAACCGTCAGTTTTTTTAAAATAGTCTATTTTTGATAATCACATTGTATAAGACGTAATTCATGTTCTCTCAAACAGATGTAAGTTTTACGTGCCGAATTAGCATCTAAATTTAATTGTCATTTTTTAATGCAATCATTGCAAAACATTTGTTTTCCACAAATAATTTATGATATCGACTGAAAGTGCTTGGTAAAATTTGAAACTTTGGTGTCTATTTCAAATGTCTTTAGATTGTCGGCTCATTGAAATAATCTCACGTAAAGCATATGACAGATGAGAATTAGGGAAGTTAAGTTGATCGTTAAGAATTTAATTTAAAAAAAAATCAATTAAAATTAATAATATGTTAATAATAATAGTGTTTTTCCTTTATCATTAAATGTTCTCGTATATAACCAATTTAAACAGTTTATTGTGTGTTAATTATGTTACATGCAAGTGGTAGAATACCTGAATGTGCCGAAAAGCGAAGCCTGGATTGTTAGAGACAAAAAATATGGAATCGTATAAAGTTTCAAATAACTTAAAATAATAAAAAGGGTTTATTCTTCATACACATCAATGTCGTGTATGTTTAAAAATTGATTTCGGTTCAAAGCCACTAAAAGTTTTTTGTGACTATTAAAATTTGTTCTGCATAGATTATGTCCTTTTGTTTTTCTACTGACACGACTGTAGCAACTACACAGGAAAGTTAAATTAATAGAACTTCGATACGAATTGATTTGTTTACTGAATTGTAATTTGCTTGGTAGAACTCTACTATAGAAAGTTAAAAATAACAAAGTGTTCAGATTTCCAAAATAAATATATAATGCTTCCTATTTTATTTTATATAGCCTTACAAATTTATTGGTCTTTTTTAATCATGATACATGGTATATCTATTCAAAAATACGCTTAAATATTTATCGAGTGAGTACGAAACCCGTAGTAAGTGATAAAACACGTGGAATCCTACAAAGCTTCAACAATGAATGAATCAGAATCATATACTGGTGAAAGCCGTAAGCTTGCAATGTTTGAAAGAAGCAACATAAAAATTTGAACATAAACACGATTAAAACATGGTTTTTTTTGGCATACAACTATTGAATATATTCCTATTAAGACTAACAAATTTTATGGTTCAATTGCGCCACGTCTTCAATGAATATTCAATTAAAGTTTTAAAATCACAATCTTCTACTTGCGGTTTCTAATGCGAGAAAAGTAAATTTTAAAAAATACTAATTAATTTTCCCTTTACCACAAGAGGCTCAGCTACAAGATTTCTTTTTGACGATAAGATTACGAAATTTTGTTGGGGAAAAAAAACTTTCGATTCGCTGCTTATCTTAAGTTATGGATAACCTTGCGATACTGTTAGTGTTAACCCATTCCTTGCCGTAAAGGATAATTTAAAAATTAATTGAATTTTTTCGCATTAAACAAATTTAAAAAGTTGTGTTTTTTGACAACTCTACAGCCCTGAACACAATTAATAATGAAAAAATGTTTGCGTTTAATCATTAATGAAGTTATTCAGGAAAGGATTAAAATTTCACACGGTGAAAAAATAGCAATGTATTTTAGTTCTACAAAATTATTTTTAACAAATATAATTGATACATATTTCGGCTCACGCCATCGTCAGAACTATGCTTAAACTAACATTCGCTTATCTATATATAGCTGTGCAGAAAAGGCACACAACACATCAATACACAACAATATTATTGCCACATTGTCGTCCCGGGCCGTGAGTGACAAAACATGTGGAATTGTACAAACATTCAACAATTCAAATTTGATATTGAAATTTCATCAAGCACCGTAAGTCGATATCGTAAATACTAATTTAATTGAAATACTACATATCGTAAAATTGCGGAAATTTTACTTCACTTTTAAGCACAAGCCGTAGTCACTTTTAATGTGTTAACAGTCACTTATTGATGGAAAAAAATGATATTTTAAATAATAAAAAAATACATTTTAATTCTTATTTCCATAATATATTTTATGAATAAGTTTTGCTCATCGCGAGTATTATCAACTGATCAGTTGGGTTGGTGTTTGGTTTATTATTCTGGTATATCTAGAATATGTCCGATGATGCCAACACGCGAAACCGAAATGTGTGTCAAAAGTTTCAACAATTTAAATTTGATTTTAATGTGTTAAATATCACTTCTTGATAGAAAGACATGAAGTTTTTTTTAATAATAAAAAACATTTTTAGTGCTCAATTGAAGAATATATTTTATGATCAGGACCGGTTTCGTTCATCACGAGCGATTGAAATTAAATCCTATAAGTGGAAATGAGTACTAAAAAACGAGCTTTTATTATTGAAAATACAAGTTATAATGTTTACCATAGTAATAAGCAGTGTGATAAAATGAGTATGCTATAAAAACATTGGTGTCATGCATCAAGAGATTCGCTCGAAGTGACTTCTGTAAACAGAGGAAGAGGTTATATTTGCGAATGTAATGATGAATAATTCATATAATGTTTGAACAATGCATTCCATTAACAAGAGTAATCATAAATTAAGTAATAGAAAATAATACACAATTGTATTCGAGTAGATTATACTATGCATGTTAAGTGATCACAAAGATATACATAAGTATGATTCTTGCAATTATTTAATATTTTACACTAGCAGACAACACTTGGCATTTGATGACCCATTACCGCTTAGTAATTCGTAAATTTTAATCAGCAGTGTCCAGTGGCATAACAAACGTTAAGAGTATGCACAGTTTTTTTACACGATGAAAAAATAGTTATGCATTTTAGGTGCACAAAATTTATAAGATATATATTCGATAGGTATTTCAGAACTAGTTCTGATGAGGGCGTGAGCCGAAATAGCCAATCAATATGTGTGTGTGTGTTTGTGCTTTATGCATTATTACACCATTCATCCGATCGATATGAAACTTTACCAATTTCTTGAATACACTCCCGCGAAAGTTTGTGGCAAATCAACCCCCAAGAAATCGATATATAATCTTATATATATTAACAATTAAATTGTTTGCTATCATAACGAGTTGCTTTGGCGCAGCAACGCGCGATGGGTCGGCTAGTATCTTCAACTAAAATACATTGCTATTTGTTCACCGTGTTATAATATAGTTGTACCAAGTAAACGCCAGTTCAATCAATACACAGATTATTTCTTTACAATTAAGAATGTCTTCGGAGTAACTGTTCATAACTTAGTGACGTGAACTTACTTGTGCAGAAAATTAATCTCTCTTTAGTTAATCGAAAAGTGCATATGAGTTGATTTTTTTTGTCCTGATAATCTACCTTATTTATTATTAAGTCAGCGTTGTTGATCTGTCCAATGGAAGTTTGGATCGACTTGCATGCTGTTGCATTTGTACATCCACTTCGGTAAAATGTGTTTAGCATCTTGCTTTACAGTACCGCATTTCAAAACGGCACAGTAATGGCTATCTTGACATTTTAATAATTATTACTGTCGTCAGCAAATATTTACAGAAAAAAATCCATTCATATAACTAACAATAATCGGTGTTTACGCCATCATAAACAATATATGTTAGCTTCCTGACCAAGCGAATTAAGTGTATACAAATAAAATAATATGTTATTAAGTAAATAATTTATTTATTTAATAAATATAAATAACAAATTATGAGTGTAATAATAATTAATAACAATAATACATGATAAACATTAGAATCTGACAAAGAATTCAATCGAGAAAAATCTATTATAATAACTAAAAAAATGTATTCGTCTGATGTTACTTTCGTCAACCAAATACTGTTGAACATTTTAAAAGCCACCAAGCTAATTGTTACCATCCAAACTGATAGGTCGGTTCTACATTTAAGAAGAACAAACAATTCATGTCTACGACTTGTCAAAAAAATTTCAGAAACATACAATTTGACATAATTGAGTATGGTAGAATTCTGACTTTGACTTAGTATAAATCGAAAGAAATATGTAACCAAATACTTTTCTTCGAGATTTCAAACTATTAAAGTGCGCATGTTCAAGAGAAAGTTAGTTGGATAAAGCTATGGAATTACCATATGGGTTCACGAAGAAGTCTCTTCAGAACATTATCCACTTTTTTAAAGCGAATATTAAAAAATTTTCTGTCCCAAGCTATCACAAATTTACCCAGGTGATTGTAGGTTAATACCAAAATTGTAACACCCGAAAAGTTTTTAGTCGTATGGATGTTATAACCCAGCATTTAAAATGCTTTTATACAGTTAATCTCGACGTGATAATTGAACGCTAGTTTACTTCCATGAATTTGGTGTTTTTTTTCCTCCGAATAACCTGCAATGTTTACGTTACCAGACCATTTTAAATACTTGCTGAACAAAAAATTCCGTAGACAAAAAGATGCATTAAACATTCGGAGATATTTGTTCTTATTGCAAAAATATTTACGTCTAATCTATTAACATAAATACAACTTCCACCACGAAAGAGCTTCAAAGAGTCTGGATTTGAAATGCTAATATATATATATTTTTTTGGAGTTGTGTGTTTGTGAATTTATTCCGAGGAACATAATCAGACACGCTGAAGGATTTATTTTCTTCACGAGCAGATGGGCGACTATATACTACAAACATATTTCTGGTGAAGGCGTATACCGAAATAGGTATCAACTATATTAAATTTGAATTGTATGATTCCACATGTTCCAACTTTATTAAATTCCAAATGTTTTGTCACTAACGACCCGTGTTTCTCCTTTCGGCATCTTTAGGCATTAGTAAACACTTATCCCAAGGCAAGCAGTAAATTGCAGATAAAAGAAATTTAATACTATTAATCTAATAATAATTACCACACGGTGAAAAAAATAGCAATGTATTTTATTACCAACTATCTTAGTAAGTTCTGACGATGGCGTGAGCCTAAATAGCTACCAACTATATTTTTTAAAAATAATTTTGTAGAACTAAAACACATTGCTATTTTTTTCACCGTGTTATAATGGAGTTCTACCAAGTGATTGCCAATTCAATCAATAATAATTACCACAATTGCCTGCGATAATTTTCATTTAGGGTAAGTGTTTTCCTGTAATTAATAACTTTGGTATATAGACGATGTTTACGGTTTACTTTACGTCAGTTCTGTTTCATCCGTGTGATAGAATGCCTAAAGATGCCGAAAGGCGAAACCCGCGTCGTCGGTGACAAAACATGTGGAATCGTACAAAGTTGTACCAATTCAAAAAACGTTTAATCATGTTATGAGCCTTTCCACCAAGAAGTGGCAGTTAACACATTAATGTAAGAGTATTGATTGAATTGGCATTTAATTGGTAGAACTACATTATAACACTGTGAAAAAATAGCAATGTATTTTAGTTCTACAAAATTTATAACGTATATATATATATATATAGCTGATAGCTTTTTGGACTATTTATCTTATAAATTTCGTATAGATCTGACAATTTTAACTATGAGACGGTTAATATTGTAAACTCTTATGTTTGTTACCCATGAACATTAAAAATTTTTGCGAGAACTATTGAATAATGAAAAGTGCCATTGCATTTACAACAAAGAAGTCAAAAGAACGGGGTCTAATGGAAAAATCTATTCATTTATTCAACTTTTGACTGGAACGACAGAATGCTGTGATGTCGGACTTTGGATTCCAAAATCACGCACCCTGTCAGTTAACATTATGAACGGTCTTTTCTACCATACGTTGATTATTCGAGTTTTTGTTTATTAAAAACAGACGAGTAGTAAATACCGAAAGCCCATCCCTGAAAACATTATGACAGGCGAAACGTGAACACAGGACAAAAACAAAATAGACGAAACTTTTGACAATTGTTTCTTATTGACAAAATGATATTGTCCGACGCCAGACAAAGAATTCACAAAGATTATCGTATACATACAAATTATTGCATTAACTCTCTTTGATAATCAGGGAAATACGTATTTTGACAGTTGTTGTCAAACATTGAGGCATTTTTAATGTAGTATTAACAGTGAATAGACAACATGTTGACTGATGTCACAATGACTGCTAAATTAAAGACATTATTCAAACGATTTTTAGGCTAAATGTTCATGCAAAATAATGTTAAACTTTAAATAACAATAAAAAAAAACTAAGAGACATATTCTTCATTTTTAAGGTGTTAACTGTCCCTTCTTGATGGAACGTTTTTCTTGGATATCCATAATATTTTTTTACAATCGGTTTCGCTCATCACGAGCATAAGCGAAACCAGTTCTGATCATGAAATATATTGTGGAAATAGTACTAAAAAAGATGTATTTATTATTAAAATAAAACTAAATACATATATTCCTGTCATGTATTTAACGGTGCTATTGTTGAACTGTATACAAGTGGTTTCGCCTTTCGGCATCTTCATGCATTCTATCATACGGACGCAATATAACTGACTGACACTAATTTGAAATAACTGAGATGTTGGATGCATTGTAACAACGGTTAACTCACGCGACTGCTTAATTAACAAGTACTTTTTCTTATTTTTAAATTAAACAAACAAACATAATTTTAATTTGTACAATAAAAATTCAATAGTATAAACATAAGAGGCAAGCTTAAAAATGTAATACGTGTAATTTAATGTGTTGTCTGGTTTAAATAAGTCCCCGTGTTTCGTTATAATAATAAATCTTTCCGCAATTCGCGCCATGTGTTCGTCATCATTACCTGAGAAGAAAAGTGAGAATAGTGACAGTCTAGTAACGTAGATTGATTAATGAATGAAATATTTGAAAAAGCAGTTTTGTTTGTTACCATATTAAAAAATATACATTGGCAATAAGGCGTCTCCAGGCGATAACCCTACACCAAAATGGAGAAAAGAGCATCGTTATCATAAACCAGTGTAAATGCAACACGGACAACCCATTAATTAGAATGCGATATCATGTCATGACTATTTTTGTATTGGAACTGTACAAATATGCAGCATATATTTATTTTATAATAAAATAGATTTAACACGGTGAAAAAATAGCAATGTATTTAAGTTCTATAAAAAATTTAAAGATATATTTAGTTGATTGCTATTTCGGCTCACGCTATCGTCGAGAATAGTTTTGACGATGGCGAATCAAATCATCCGTGCAATGTACACTCCCAAGCGACTATTTTTGAAAGTTTCAGTATTATAAAATATATTCATTATCTAAAATGTATTCACTTTTAAGGTATTAACTGTCACTTCTTGATGGAATGGCATGATATTTTAAATAATAAAAATACATTATTTTGTATTTATTGTACTTGCACAATATATTTTTTATGATCAGGACCGGTTTCACTCATCGCGACCATTATAAACTAATGTAATATTATTTAACAGCATTTCAGTTGATAATGTTCGCGATGAGTTAAACCGGTCCTGATCATAAAATATATTGTGTAAATAAGTACTAAAAAGGCATTATTATAATTTAAAAACAAACTAAAATTTCTTGATAGAGTAATAATAAATAAAATAAATTTTAGAAACAAAAAAGTCGACGTAATTCAATTTCAAATTTGAATTATATAAAATTTCTACGACTCCTCATTCTTTGTCACTGACGACCCTGTTTTCGCCTTTCGGCATCTTCAGGTATTCTATCGCACTAATGCAACAGAACTGACAAACAACCAACAATTAGAATCGGTTATATACCAGAGAAGTCAATTACAAAGAAAAACACAGACCCAAAGGCTAGTATTAGGTGTAGTAAAAAGTCCTGACGTTTTTTTCAAACGCGTGTCTTAAAATCGGTCGGCTTCGGGCCTTTGGTTAAATAAGATGTCATAATATTTTTTTTTGTGTTGTGTGACATCTCAAGTTATTGAAGTTACGAATTATATGTTGTATTTTATGTATTTTTAAATTACATTTTTTTGTTACTGTCCGTTTTAATATACTTAAATATTATTATATCAGCATACGGTATTTGTTTTTTTTCTTAATAAAACATCAATTATATAAATATTTAATATTTTATTCCAATGTTGATGGTTCGCCAAACATTGTTAGTTTTTGGTGGTCTGCGGATAAAAAAGATTGAGTAACTAAGCTCTAATGTACGAATGGAATCTATCACGCATATGTCATCAGTGAGAATTGTCTAGTATGCACGATGCATACTTCATTATATTCAATAATGATTGTTGTCAGAATACAACAATGGAATAGACATCCATTTGAAAAAAAAATACAAATTCTTAATATAGTATTTCCTATGCCCACGTATTAAATATAGTGTGAAAGACCAAGGATAGCTGAAAATATAATAATGATTTATTTATTTATTCAGTTTTATGTTTATAACAAGTTTTACCAATACTCGATGTACGATCAGATGTACAGAAAATTTACGTCATCGAGAAACAAATTATACAAGAATCAAATATTATATGTTTGGGTATAGCAAAAGTTATAAAATAACGAGGTTCCATATTTAAAATAATGAAACCAGTTGTCTATTGGTACCTATGCCATACATATATATAAAGATATGTTACTGTGTGGTCATAATGTATACAAATGCACGATGAACAATTTCTTAATATTCAATGATCAATTATTATATTATGAATTTCAGTCAAGTGAATATATTGTAATATTAAATTTGAATTGTTTGTAAGATTTCACATGTTTTGTCACTATAGATGCGGGTTTAACATTTCGGAATCTTCGGGCATTACATCACAAACGAACACACGAAACCGTACAAAGTTTCAACATTTCAAATTTGATATTGAAATTACATAAAGCACATTCGGTCGATATCATTTATTTATTTATTTATTACAACTATACGGTACAAAACTTACAAATTATCAATTCAATGCTTTTGCACCGTATCATATTAACATATTTAAATATAAGAATATAAAAATTCAATAAATACACTATAAAACAATCAATAAGTATTGCAAAAAAAGAAAGTCAACCAAGTAAGCTCATGAAATGTCTACTTTAACTGAAAAGCATTCGTCTGAGCTCACTTTCGTCCACATGAAATATGTCAACATCCGAAGAAATACTGTTGAACATTGTTAATGCTCTTACCATTGACATCCCCATTGGCAGACTGGTTCTACACTTTGGAAGAACAAACAAATTATGTACACGATTTCTCAAAAAACCATCCGGAACATACAAATTGATATTATCAAGGATGGCAGAATTGTCATTTTGGCCTCGAATTAATCGAAAGAAATATGTGGCTAGATATATTTCTCTTCGATTTTTCAAACTATTAAAAGTGAGCATACCAAATGAAAACCAGTTGGATAAAGCCACGGATAGTATCCGTATGCCCTCAAGTAAAGAAGTCTCAAAAATTTATTCTGAACCTTTGCCACCATAAGGGCATATTTCAAATCTCCTGGGGCCCAAACAATAGACCCACTCTCAAGCCTACTTCGTACTAAGGTATTGTACAATAATATTAAAATTACATATGCAATACAATACTGTTTTATCATCAAGATAATATCATCTAAAATAACATAGCTATTTCGGCTCACGCCATCGTCAGAAATATCTATCAAATATATTTTTTTCACCGTGTTATAATGGAGTTCTATCAAATGAATGCCAATTCAATCAATAATCTAACATTTTTAAGATCAATTACATATGTCTATTTGTATATACAATTATTAAATAAATTTATTCAAGTGACGCCGACATATGCGTTGGTATTACACAGTACCGGACCGGCAGGGTTAAACCCTTTTTTAGTTTATTCAGAGAGATTGGCAATTGTTTTTAATTTTAACAATATATTACCTAAAAATTATACCATATTTTTATCTATCCTTTTATCAATCTTAGTATAGACAACGAGGCAGGATGTATGTTTTCCATATACCAATATAAGCGCATAATATGGATGCTATAATTGTGCGACAAAAGTTACTATTAGTTAATTATAAAAACATGCGAAATGCAATTTGAATACCTTAATACATCCAGGTTCTTTTTGCTTTAAAAAAATATGGTCAAATGGCGTGCAGTCGTTTCATAATCATTGTATTTTTAAAGGAGCGCCAAAGTGATTAAATTATTCTTAATGAATGAAATTCTTTAATATAATCGAGATCGCAAACCATGCAAAGTTCTATAGAAAAATAAATACCTTCGCTAAAATGGCTACGCGTTGCATCATTTTTGAAACGTACACTTTTCTGTTAAGGGATTCAATTCGAATTGAATTCAACATGACTATTTTCGTCCAAATTCATTCATCGTTTTCGAAGGCTAAGTGAAATTATTTAAAATGCTCACATATTAAAATAGAACGTTACATCATCGAAATATTCATGGAATTATGATAATATATTTGAAAAAACGTGTTCAATGTTCTCCTAGCTAAAAACTTCCGCAGTCATGTCAATATTAACCACAAAAGGAGATCGCTTGCGTATGAGATTTACATTTAATAATTTTATTAAGAAATACTAGCTAGCACCCGGCATGTTACAATCCTGTTCATCAACATGCTTTTGGACACTCATTTTTTAAAATTTAATTTATATGTTGCGTACAGGAGTAAATCTAAAGGTTTTACGACACGTGAGCAGGCCATATTAAGCTGTCAATGTGAGAGCATATCCACATAGTTAAGTGTATCAGTTGATAGTGCTCGCAAAGAGCGAAACCGGTACTGATCTAATAATTGTGTCAAGCAAACAAACGTTCATTTTTATATACAAGATTCATTAATAAGAATAAAGTATTGGAATATTTTATTAATTTGACTTGAAAAAATCATAAAAAATAGCATCGAAAACCGCTTCATACGTATTTTATTAATGATTACAATTCAATTGTAAAAAGCGATCGCCTTCTGTCAAAAGAAAAAACAAATTTATACAGGTTTTTTTTTTAATCGGCTTATTACCTAGTTTTAGTTATTATAACCGAGTCTATTATTTTAATGCGGAGTCGAAAGTGACAGATATCTTAATATATAAAATGTACTTCTCAATAGATCTCTATAGTTTCTTCATACTATTCTCACAGGATTTATTCAGCAGTTTAACTATAAACAGGTTAATACCGGGGAACGCGAATCATGTCATTCGATATATGTTAGTCGACATTAAACGATCTTTATTTTTGAAATATTTTTTCTTTCAAATTTATTTTGATGCACTTATCGCTCGCACATGCAATAATGATGCACTTATTTACTGATGCCTGACAATACTTGCAATTATGAAGTAAATCCATTTGATTAATCTAATATTTTTTGGCTAATCACAAATACTAAATGACTACAAAAATAAACACAGTAGTATGGAAAACAATCGAATATATAAGCTGCAATCCCTGCCAAAATGTAAGAATATTAAAATCTTATAGAAATTGTTTTAATATAAACAGAAATTATAAAACACACGGCGATAAAACTCGAAAGATAAAAAAATATTTTATCATTTTTTTTTTATCACGATAGATAAATAATTTTACCAATTAATAACAAATATTTACCAAAAGAGAAAGAGTTCTGATGATTTTTGTAAGACCTTGCAATTTTATCAATTTACAATTTATCCTTACATCAATAAAATTCATCCCGTCGTGAATGTCTATGACTATCTGACTTCAAGAAAAAAGATTAATTGTCTCACATACAATAAAAAAAATCCTAATGCTTTTATATATCTATATACATCTGTCCTAATATAAATCTAACTAAAATCTTTATAGTGTTCAATAAATGAG
This sequence comes from Himalopsyche japonica, assembly GCA_028555115.1. Classification (NCBI taxonomy): domain Eukaryota; kingdom Metazoa; phylum Arthropoda; class Insecta; order Trichoptera; family Rhyacophilidae; genus Himalopsyche; species Himalopsyche japonica. Next base: position 1,719,652 of record JAHFWJ010000575.1, on the reverse strand, counting down.
CATATTTAAGAAAAAATTACATCTCAGTTCAAATTTTAATTCGCAACCGATGAAATCGAATCCACCATACATCGCGATCGCTATCATACGTACGTGAGCATATTTACGTTTTATTGATTGAATTGGCATTTACTTGGTAGAACTCCATTATAACACGGTGAAAAAATAGCAATGTATTTTAGTTTTTACAATTTTTTTTATAAGATATATTTGATAGCTATTTCGACTTAGCCATCGTCAGAACTATGTTTAGTCGTAAATTTGCTTATCGATATATAGCTGTGTAGACAAGGTACGCAATACATATTCTCTTCTGTTTTAACAACCTAGCTTATATCAAGCAAAACATTAATTACTCAAAATTTGGCAAATAGGCGGCACTTACAATAAGCTTAACTACTACTATTTTAAATTCAAATTTAGTTATTTTTTTACTAGCATGATATAAGCATGGTTGATAAAACAGAAGAGAAGATGTATTGCGTACCTTGTTTATACAGCTATATAAAGATAAGAAAATGTACGATTAAACATTGTTCTGACGATGGCGTGAGCCGAAATAGCTATCAACTATGTATTATAAAAAAATTGTAGAACTAAAATACATTGCTACTTTTTTCAGTGTCATACTTACATTGTTTAATGTTGCCAGGTACTTAAAAATAAATATTTTTATTGTACGTGAATGTGTACTTATATCTAATACTTTTTCCTTTTTTTACGCGAATTCGATTATACGCGATTTTTTTGGACGGCACCGTTACATTTTTTTACGCGCTTCACTCGTTTTTAAGCGATTTCTTCCCCAAATTTGTTTTAAAGAAGAAATTTATATATGATGCTAGGCATGTACGTTTCATTATTTTTTTAAATAAAAAAATTGTGTATTTTTAAAACTTAATTCATATAAGTGAAAAAATTATATTGTTATAGTCTCATTATATTTTATAAGCAATAAAGACATGAAATATATATATATATTTTTTTGCACGAATTTTAAGGAGCAAATTTTGGTTTTTCATACGTTTCTGGTACTCACGCGATATTTTAATTTTTGGAACCAATTTATCAAATTATATGAAAGTTGTGATTTTTTAAGCGATTTTTTTTACGCGCCGTTTTCTGGAACCAATGTATCGCGTAAAAAAAGGACTGGGCGTATAGTAACACACCAAATGAAATAACAAAGACAACATTACAAACAATTGTATGTATTATTAAAAAAGAGCTTCGGCAAAGTTGCCACCGAATCCATCAAAAGTCCTTTGAGCGTGGGATGTAATTGAAGTTGATAAAATGATAAGTGTAATCAACTTACGGAAATATTATTTCACAATATTATAAATATTGTTTGTTATGCATGCGATAGTATACAATACGAATAAAACTCATATGCCTGTGAAATCATTCTGCTCTAATCTACGTTAGATAACTGATCCTGAAGGATATCACTCATTTAGCATACAATAACGTAGATAATACGTCACCGCAATGTTTATATTATTATATATGTGGTAAAAGCCAGGGAAGGCCAACCAATGAACGGCCAACGGTATTCGGCCAGTCAAGGGTAATGTTTAAATAAGCGGTAACAGATCCAGAGATTGACCAGTTGCAGGAATAACTCGCTATGGTATGTCGGCACAAGTCTGTTAGTACGGTTTTATTGAAACGCATTTATTTTCAATATTTAACTAATTGATTGAGTTGGAAGTTGGTTGGAGGTTGGAGTTGGTAGAACTCCATTATAACGCGGTGAAAAAATAGCAATGAATTTCAGTTCTACAAAATTTATAGTTGATAGCTATTTCGGCTTATGCCTTCATCAGAACTATCGAATGTATTATAAAGTGTTGTTTTTGTATATGTATTTCATAATACACAATGAAAACAAAAAAAGAAAAGGCTAATCTCAAAAAACGTACAGTTATAGGCCATTTGTATTTTTATGTGTAAATTATACAAATAAGACTTATTTTTTGTAAAATAATAAATTAAAGAGTCTGATAAAATATAATCAATGAATATACTCATTGACGTGACCGTTGTTAGAATCAGTACTGTCACTAATGCAAAAGATGATATATGCTAGAATTTAATTATGTTATTATATATGCCATTGTGAGTGACATGTAGGAAGAAAATGCTACAACTCATAATTTTAAATAACTATTTATTATGTTTCTGCTGAGAGGTCCAATACTGAAGGGTGGCCGACCTGTATCTGTTATTTTGTCAATTTTCGATCACTTTTTCGAAAAAAAAAAAATTTAAATTGCCATTACAAATTTTTGAATGCGCATTTATTATCGAAAGATGTTTAAAAAAAAATAGTTATCACAAATTCAAATGTTACCGAAACATAAAAGAGTCTTCTCAATTAAATTTTTTCTTACAATTTAAATTTTAGTATTCAAACATAGATATTTTATTCATTCAAAAATCATCATAATTCCGGTTTATACTACTTTCAGAACAAAAAAGTCGATCGCAACATTTTAGGTTGACCATCCCTAGTGGTACGAAATAATAATACAAGCAATGTTGAATTTTTAGGAGCACATGTGTTATAAAACTAATTTTGGCACGAATATATTTCACGAAATCCTCGGCAAATCCGTTATTGTTAAAACATCGTACCTAATAATATCCATCCACTGTTTTTATACTACTGGAATTCATACAGTGATATTGAAAAAGATTTTTTGAGAATTTAGCCTATAAACATATACTTTATAATGATCGATAATAGGCAGCATCAAAAGAACGGTCAAATTGATCAAATTGAAAAAAAGAGCAATCCAATGACAAAAATAGGAATTAGTTAACACAGGCCTAGAATAAACACTAAAAGTTATATGTAGACAGTTTCATGTACTTTGTACTAAAATGAGGACGCGGTGCATGTAAGAGTTAAACAAAAGTTTACTACCAATTTCAATCAAGAATAAATCATCATTTAGACGCAAATTCTATAATTTTCAAATATTACTATTAATTTTTTTTTAAATATTTTACATTTTTTTTAGTAGTATTTGCAGAATTTTATATTTTTTCAATCAGGACCGGATTCCGCTCATCGTGAGCGTTGTCAAATGACATCAAAAAAATAAATTGCGGAAATAATATTCAAAACTGTGTTTTCATCAAATTAATATAATGCCTTTCCATCAAGAAATGAGTGTCGACACCTTAATAGTGATACAAAAAAGTTTCTTAGGTACTAAAATTCATGCTTAACGCCTGAAGATACAATAATTAACTCTTGTAGAATCACTTTAAATGTGTTAATCACTTCTCAGTCAAAAGACATCATATTTAAATATTTATCAAAAAAAAAAATGATACTAATTCAACGGTAATTCTTAATACGAAATTTCGTATAAATATCCGTATTTAAATTAGGATTTTATTAGATGATAATGCTCGCGAACCGGTCATGATTTGTAAAATACAAAACCATGGAAATAGTACTAAACGTTGCAATAATTTACGATATCGACAAGTGTCCGTGGCGGAATTTCAATATCAAATTTGAATCGTCGAAAGTGTGTAAATTTCCACTTCTTTTATCTGGATTTCACATTTTGACATCTTTATTTATTACATGCAATAGAATCTGCGAAAATATTTACTATCGCAGAATATTTACAGAACTGCACGGATCTATATAATATATAAATCATGCACTATTGTTTTTAAAACAGCGAAAAAAATAGAAAGAAAATGTGATTTGCTCAGCCACTTAGCTTAAGTGATACAAAGTATATATTTTATACTAAAAGTCCACTGTTGGGGAAAAGTTGAATCTGTTCAGCGCTGAATCTAAAGAGGAATCGAGAACACGGTGAAAAAATAGCAATGTATTTTAGTTCTAGAAAATTTTAAAGATATAGTTGATAGCTATTTCGGCTCACGCCATCGTCAGACCTATGTTTAAACGTACATTTGCTTATCTATATATAGCTGTGTAGAAAAGGTACATAATACATCTTCTCTTCTATTTTAACGACCTAGCTTATTTCCTGCTAGCAACAAAACTAAAAATTTAAAAGAAACTAAACCGGCGGCAATTTCAATAAGCTTAAATATTGAACGGAGATGATTTATTACGGAAATTCATAAGCCCCTCGCAATGGTCTGAGGAGCGGCGAAAGACTGTCAAGACTTTTTCACTGTGTTATAATGGAGTTCTACCAAGTAAATGTCAATTAAATCAATACAAGGAATCGCGAATATCTCGCCACGTTGTAATTTTATCGAATGCCTCAAAGTTGGCTTTCAATATCAAGTCAGCGTGGCCTATTGGACCAAGAATACATTTGCGTAATATGCAGATTGGGTTTTTAAGACAATGGAACAATAAAATCATTGATTGTTGAAACCATTTCACAGGTAGCCCGCTGCTGACATAATACTAAAATGCTAACCACAAAAGCTAACCAAAGATTTACTCATATCTATTGTAGGAGCCGACACAATTCCTTGATCCGATAAGCAAATTGATGTAAGCACACGCAAGCGTTGCTCGTATAATTAAACAAAATGTTAAGTATTACTACGTGTCTATCTTAACCTATTGAGGAGTATGTCCGTTTGTATGTGTTCTTATGTTGTCCTTTTACATTTTTTTTTCTGTTATGATTATTATTTCTTGAAGAGCTGTGAGTCGTTAAAATATATACGAAATTTGTCAGGGGCAATTCTCTCTTTGAAATTAGCGTCAGTATCGAGTCATATGCGATCAGAATAATTCAATTATGATTATGGCTTACTAAAGATAAAATATTAATAGATTCACTTACGAAAAGTGGATTTTAATTGTGTGCCATCGTTTGCCGAGTGAAAAGGGTTAATTGATTAAATAAATTCTATAAGGGATTAGCATGATGGTATTATCATTATAACGTGATAGATACAAATTTAACCATTACAAATAAAAGGTATTATTTGTTTAACAATATAAGCAAGATGACAAAACAATACAAACTCGTTAAGGACTTCCTCAGTTTGGAGTTAACGCGTTTGTAAATATATATCAATGCATTAATTTATAAAGTTACAACTTTGTGCGATTTCACATGTTTTGTCATTAACGACCCGGGTTTCTCTTTTCGACGTATTCAGGCATTCTATCAGTGTGATAGAATGCCTGAAGATACCGAAAGGCGAATCCCGTGTCGTCAGTGACAAAACATGTGAAATCGTATAAATTTGTAATAATTCAAAAAATTAATAGATTCATTTACATGATTAACTATGCGTCTATAAATTGATCAAATTTATTTAATATTCGCAAAAATAAATAATACTCCTCTCAGATTGACCGATACAAAAAATGAAAGTTTTGTTTTTACTAAAAATATATTTTTAAAAATTGATAAACAATAACTCATTCCTCAAAGGGTTAAGTAAATTTACTCTTCATATAGCATTTAATGATTGATAGTTACATTATGTCAAGGAGCCATATTTACGAATCAATTTACTGATCGATGATTTGCAAATTGCCGAACGAAAAATAATTCACGTCAAGGGGTCTAATAGAATATATATAATTTTAAATTATAAGGCAATGCTAATGTAATTTTGTGTTCAATGGCTATTTGAATTAATGTGGAATGAAAAACTAATTGTTTTTAAAAGCTTTTATTTTTAATCATAGACGACTGATTGAAATGGTAGTATTCCATATACTTATAAAACGTTAAATGTATTTAATCTTACAATAGGTCCGTAATTAGAGTATTTTTTATAAACATATATCGGAATATATGCTTTGCTGAAATTGACTTGTAATACTGAGGATACTTTATTGATTAACGATATGAACTGAGGGTTTCTGATGAAATTTCAATATCAGATTTGAATTGTTGAGACGTTGTACAATTCCATATATTTAGTCACCTAAGGCACCTCGGTAAGCTCAGATTTATTGCATCATATTCATATAATAGATAATTCTTGGAGATACTTTAAGGTGAATTCAGGGTCGAGAATGAAAATTTACTCAGTTTCAAAAATTTGAAGTGGATATTACTTCCATCAAATTGTGTTTAAATATATTGATTCGTGTATGAAATTTACTCCCATACATGTGACCTTGTAAGCTAATGGTTCTCCCTGCGCCTCCTTCTTAAGAGTCAAATATGAGAGACAATTTTAGTCATCACAATTTATTATCCTTCTAACAAAAATACACAACAATTTTCTAAGAAGACATTTTGAAGATGCCTAAAGACGAAACCCGGCTCGCGAATAATAAATCTTGTGGAAATGTACATAGTTTAAACAATTCGATCAAACTCATCAGTCATTATCAGTCGAAATCGTACATTTTAGAAATTGATTGCAAAATCTATTAATTGACTTTTACTGTTTTTACCGTGATTCGACCCTGAGAGCATCACAGCCGAAGTCAAAGACGTTGAGTACTCGCCCACCAACCGGTCGAGTCCAAAACTTTCCGTATTACTTTATAGTTGGCTCGAATGCTCTTTAGTTTTTAGACGTAACGCGGATTGTTATCTCCTTGTTTACTGCGATCGAGATAAGAGGAACAAAGTGAGGCAACTGACATTTTATAAAAAAATGAGTAATGTCAGTTATGTTATTCGACGTGTCACAGACAGACTTCAAGTAAAAGCATGATATTTTAAATAATAAAAAAATATTTTATTAGTTCATGATGTCAACTGAAAGTGCATGATGGAATTTCAATATCGAATTATAATTGTTAAAATTTTGTACGATTCCACATGTTTTGTAACGACCCGGGTTTCGCTTTTCGGCATCTTCAGTTCTGTTGCATCTGTGTGAGAGAATGCCTGAAGATGTCTAAACGGGAAACCTGGTCATTCGTGACAAAATATGTAGTATCATACAAAGTTTTAACAAGTACATTTTGGTATTTCTTTAGGTCCATTTCCCCAATATATTTTATGATTTATTGTATAAAATATATTGTTTATTTTTTATATATGGTGTCCAAAAAACATGTAACTTAACCTGTATTAAAATAATAAATTTCATTAAAATTGGTAGGAAATATATTTAAGTAAAAATATTTATTCTAGACTGACTTGCAACACTTGATTGATTAAAACAGTGTGGAAAACGTTTTCATATCGTGGCCCATTAAAGCTGAAGAAATAATCCAATACCTCTCTGAGCTGTAAAACCTGTTTAAAATATTTAAAAAAAATGCTGCCTACAGTTTGAGATTTACTGAAATATAACAGCATTAAAAGAGTACATTTCGTGATTTATATTATATTTTATTCAGAGAAAATCTTACAGTCCAATTATCTTTCTTTATATAAGTATGCTTATTAAGGTGCCAATCTGTTTCTATGACGACGCTGTTTTTATTTTTAGCTAAATTAGTAATATTCTAATATAGAATACTACAAAAATTATTTCAGTGGTGTTTACAGAAACGTTCGGACGTTACCAGGCAACATTTCGGTACAAAAAATACAGTTTTAGCATTTGCTGTACCCATATATTTACGAATTTGTAAGAATAAACTGTCAAAACATTGCTATCAGACTTATCAACAATCTCAAATTTGAACTGTTGTAATTTTGTACGATTCCACATGTTTTGTCACAAACGACCCGGGTTTCGCCCTTCGGCATCTTAATGTGTTACAACATGTGGAATCGTACAAAATTACAACAATTCAAATTTGATATTGAAATTCCATCAAGCACCTTCAGTCGATATCATAAATTTTATCAACAATCGTTCGTAGCAGTGGCGGCTCGTCCATACTCACTGCAGGACTGTAATAAGCCCAAGGAAATTAAAGATAATGCAATATTATAATATACATAAATTTACGTATATTATATGAAATTATCAATATAATTTAAGCGTGTATAAAGCTCGTTCGTGCACCAATTATCCAAAAATTTTCATACACCACAGTATACTAATATAAAAAAGTGACGCAACTTAATGATTTTGTGCAGTACTGACTTCAATGGAATATGCTCGGTTGGTCTAATGTGGGGTGCAGGGAGAGAGGATTGTATATAAAACAGAGATTCTCAAACTTTTTCGCAATTAAAATATCAGGTTTATTTAAAGCGTCCCCGAGTCCAAACATTGGTTATCTCATGGCGAACCTTGTGTTATCTTACATTTTATAAAGCAATAATATTAATAATAATTTGAAAATTTTCACGGCGCCGCGACGCACAATTTGGGTAACGCTGAGATAGAAGCTTGGTCTAGTACTGCCACTCCAGCAGTATCTTACACTAATAATAAAATTAAAATACACGCAATGCTTGATTTTAATAATTTTGATGTTAATAATAAAAAAATAATCAAATATTTTTTTATTTCTGATCAATCGCAGCACCCCAAGATATCCTATCCACGAACCGCCACTGGTTCGTAGTCAACCGTTAAGAATTTAATCGATGCATGGAAATGAATCACATTATAGAGTAAATCTTTCAGTTCTTGTTTCAGTATGAACTTCAATAAATTTAATTCGTTGTGTGTATTTTCACAAAAAAAATACATCAGTATTGAAGGAGTGTTGATGTTGAATTACTGAATTATATTTAAAATTTCGAGAATTTGGCAAGCAGAAATAAGTTTTAATTGTATTAACAATCTGCCAGCAATTTTATAAATGCATTTTTTGCGCCGCTTTTCAAGATGCAAATAGAAATGAAATAATTATTCCGAATCTAAACGCATTTACGTACATTTTTTTCCGTCGAAATGCGAGAAGGTATGTTGCCACACCAGATATGGAGCAGATGGTTTCATTTCAATTACATCGCAGGCCATGAGGTCACGTCGGAATATGTTTATGTTTTTGTTTGTCTCTCGCAAAATGGATTACAATTACAACATTCAACAGAAATATATTTCTAATTATAATTGATTGAAATGGCATTCATTTGGTAGAACTCCATTATAACACGGAAAAAATAGCAATGTATTTTAGTTCTACAAAATTATTTTTTTAAATATACTTGGTAGCTATTTTGGCTCAAGCCATCGTCAGAACTATGCTTAAACTAACATTTGCTTACCTACATATAGCTGTGCACAAAAGGTACACAATACGTACAGTTTAAATTTATATAATGTACACAATATAAATTCAAACTCGGCGCCTAAGTGTTTGTATCTTTGTAGTAAAGGTCGCAGGATGACGGCTTTGGAACAGCTGGAGATCAATAGATATCAACTATCACAAAAGATTCTTAACGAACAAACTAATATATGTCGGTCACCATTATTGACTTCACTGACTGGTGTGTCTTTGTTTCTGTAATGGGCCATTTCCGTGCCATATGTAAACTTATTGATATAGCCGCCTTTTTAGTTTCATTTACAATTGTTAGGTTTATTGCGCACAGGAAACAAGCTAGGTCGTTAAAACAGGAGAGCAGATGTATTGTCTACCTTTTCTACACTTTTTTTTAGATGAGCAAATGTTAGTTTAAGCATAGTTAGCATAGGACGTTAAAACAGGAGAGCAGATGTATTGTGTATCTTTTCTACACTTTTTTTTAGATAAGCAAATGTTAGTTTTAGCATAGTTCTGACGATGGCGTGAGCCAAAATAGCTATCAACTATATTTAAAAAATATATTTTGTAGAACTAAAATACATTGCTATTTTTTTCACCGCGTTTATAATTGATCAAATTAAAAAAAATTAGCTTAAACAGATTTATGAATCGAACGAAGCAAAATATTTGATATTTTCAAACGTTTATAAGGTTCCAAGATACCGCTTAAAACGTTTTAAGTTTAAGCATATAAAGCACATGTAGACAACCTTTTCATCAGCCGTGCCAGATTTTGGAAGTGATTTTTTTGCCGGGTCACAATCAATTTATATAAGTTTATACAAGTCAGACAAAAATATTACATTCGTAAATTGGGAAAAAGATACTAAATTTACTTTTGGTCTACAAAATTTACGGTATGTAGTTGATAGCTATTTCGGCTTACACCTTCACCAGCTAGATATCTTATAAATTTTGCAGGACTACAATACATTGCGATTTTTCAACATGCTATGACGGAGTTATATCAAGTAAATGCCAATTCAATCAATACACTAGCGAGATACTTTTACAAATAACAGTCAATGATAATTGAAATATTTTGATGAGCATCACAATTTACACTAAGAGTTTAAAAAAATGCTTCAGTTCTACGTGCCACGTGTTAGCTATCATGTGATATCATTTATGTAATTTAAGAAAAGCCGAAAACTTTGGAGACGATACGAAATATTTGAGAATTATGAATTATGAACATTCCGCGTATGCTTGTTTTAGGAAAATTTTTATAAAATTATTTCTCAACTAAACGCGAAATATCTCGGTTTGGGAAATTTTACGCGGATGTAAATCAATAGTGGTTAAATAAGAAATTTCATGGAAAACTCGTTTTTTACATTTTATATCCGTTTATTGACCGCCATAAATATCAAGAAACTGGCAAAAAGCAGGTAAAAAATAAGAAATGTTACCATCGTAAAATATTTTGGAATTAGGTTACAACAAACGCTTGGACGAATATCGTCACTAAAATTTATCCCTGAATTGTGTAGCGCTTTGATCGTATGTAATGTTTTATGAGCATGTTCCATTATAATATAAAATACATGAATATCGGATTATGTTGTAAAACTGGCTTCTATTTTGTAAATTGTTGCCAAAATTTTATTGAAGTTCTACTGAGCACCTTCATCATAAAAAAATATATCTTATGAGTGAGTAATCAAAGAATTGAATATAATTGTTTCATATTGAATGGAATACATATCGAAAGCGTCTATTCAAATAATACGGTACTAGTCAATTAAGCGGTCGCATTGTTTTACCGTCCGATTCAAATGGGATTCACTCTATAAGCAAACGGTCATTTTATAAATACGTTAATTTGACGGTTTTGGTTTAGGTTTCACACACTATAATAGATAAGCAAGTGTATTGTTTGAAAAGAAACTTATACAATATGCTATGTACCCGCTATGTCACCGAAAAATTTGATCATTTACACATTTATTAAGGTAATATTTTTTTGTAAAAGAAAATAAAAAAAAACTTTATTTTATATATATATAACTAAATATAACGAAATGTAAATTTAAGCATACTCCTTGACAAAATTTATCGTACATATTTAATCTACGGTTACAGATAGGGATTGCATTACAGGTTTACCGGTTTATTGGTTAACCGGTAAATGGCCCAAAATGCTCCAGTAGTAATTACCGGTAAATGAAAAATTTACAGGTTTTTACCGCAAATCTTTTTGTCGTGAATTAATGCCAGATACAAACATATTATAACGAATTTTTATTATGATGTATGCATGAGGGAGTGGGAAGTTTTTTTTCAACTCCGGCAACATTGATAAAAAGTTTTTTACTCGTTATACTGGTGTTTTCTGTCGAACATTCGTATTTAGGTACTTATTCAACTTTGTTTTCATTATACCAAAGCAAATAACCATTTATTAAAATAAACTCTATAATCCAATACATTATTTTTTTTATTTTATTTTAATTATGAATTTATATTCATAGATTAAAATTATGCATACATGTATAATATATATACATATATATATATACTACATTAATAAGTTAATGGATAAACTAATAGTTTAGCGTATGAACTTTTTACAGGCAGGTAAACCAAATATTTCACAGTCGTAATTTAAATTAATCAATCTTTGTGGCAAATAATAAATTATCCGATTTACTTAAAAAGGTTCATTTAAAACACACATATATTCATCTGAAACATATTTAAAGTACATTTTATGACATTACTATTCACCTGAAATGTATTTTAAATTATTTATGTTTCAATCCAGGATACATAGGTAAGAGTTGAAATTATTTACCGTTTACCGGTTATTGAAATTTGACGGTAAATTGCAATCCGCAGTTACAGAGCATTGTGAACTTACTGCGCATGTTTTATTCGTGTATTCTAACGGCAGTTGATCCATGCGACAGCTTAATTAACGAGTACCGATTATTCATCAATATTTATACATTCTCAGACAAACCAACGTTTAAGACATGAAACAAATGAATCTTTGCTTGAACAAACGAATCCGTCCGTTCAAGCAATTTCGTCCGTGCATTATTACAGCGGTTTATCCATGCGACTGCTTATTTAACAAGTACCAATATTTTTAAGAAGCACACTAATAAAAAAAAAAAACCAGATAAATATAACCTCAAAATTGTAAATTATTCGAGCACGCGTTTTTGTTTAAACGAGCAAATAATATATGGCGTAATTAATAATAATGGAAAATTTAATCCATTTAGAACGATACAAAAGTAGCAGCTTTGTAAGATATTGTTAATAAATTAAGTGGTACGAAAACTGACCGTTGCGTGAAACTAAAAATGCTACTATAGTGATATATGATAGACTAATGGGTGATTAGAATGCAAAGCGAGAACTTGGAAAAATGCAAAATTTTAGAGTACCATAATCAACGTTAATAATTTGCAGACAGTACGTGGTAATAAAAATTGTTTCCGGCATTATACGTGCCTAGCCGGCATGATTTTTTCTTGAGGGGATTATCTAAGCAGTTAAATTTAAATTATCGACGTTTTAGAGGTTTTATCGATAAGTAATAAACCGCTATTAAATTAATACACCAAATTATTTATTGTAGATCATTTTGATAATTAAAGTAATTTATATCGTCATTGCAGACCCCCTTTGCTGACATAGTATTTTATTTTATAGATCATAGGTTCTCAACCCTTTTCGAGTGGCGACCCTTTTTCATAAAATCAATTGACCCGCGACCCGCCATACAATCCAAAAGTATACAAAAAAAAATTTTTTTAGTTGGCCGTATAAGTTGGCGACCCCTCAAAAAGCCCTCCGCAGCCCCCAGGTTGGGAGCGTATGCTATAGATCGTGGTATAGATAGATACACCCGATTATGTTATAATATTTATCCGCGAGCATTATTAGATATGTTCTATTAATTAAAATCGAGTCAAAATACTTAATTATTGAACTTAAAAATAAATCGATCTGAAAGAAAAGCTATAAAGAAACAAACATAAAAAATGATGAATTTATATGTTTAGTTTTTAAGTGATTATGCACCCTCAATCGATGTCATAAATTACGCCAGCTCCATTGCATCCGTGTAATAGAATGCCTGAAGATGCCGAAAGGCGATCCCCGGGTCGTTAGTGACAAAACGTGTGGAATCGTACAAATTTGTAACAATTCAAATCTAATATTGAAATTCCATCAAGCACCTTCAGTCGATTTCATAAATTATACCATCATAATATTGATTGCTAATTGAGGCATCATTCATCTTCTATTTAATAAGGTTAGCATGCGATATGTAAATATTTCAGCTTAAAATAGACCAAACTCTACGTAGATCCATTATGAAAAGTTATCAATATTATTTAATTAATTTTTTAAGTCGCAGAATATTGCGTGATAAATACAAGTAAAAATTCTTACAAAACCTAATAAAATAACAAAAATAAGGTCAATTCTGTGGATTTACGGAGCTTTGTAAGTATTTATGGGTTATAAAATTACAATTCGCTAGTTTGTGTAGATCGCGAAAATTTGACGTGTTCTTTAATGTTGCCTTTTGATAAAGTAGTGAATTATGTTTACAAATCAAAAGCTGCAATGAACTTATACGTCCTACATAAAGGAAATTTCAACAAAAAAATAACAATTTATGATATAGAATGAAGGTGCTTGATGGAATTTCAATATCAAATTTGAATTGCTACAATTTTGTACGACTCTGCATCTTTTATCACTAACGACCCGGGGCCGGTTCTTTTGCATCCGCGTGGTAGAATGCCTGAAGATGCCGAAAGGCGAAACCCGGGTCGTTAGTGACAAAACATGTGGAATCGTTCAAAATTTTAACAATTCAAATTTGATATTGAAATTTCATCAAGCACCTTCAGCCGATATCATTAATTACTAATAATGTGTTTTTATTATTTAAAATAACATGCCTTTCCATCAAGAAGTGACGGTCAAGTTGTGAGCTGTAGTTCTGATGAAGGCGTAAGCCGAAATAGCTATCAACTATATACACAATAAATTTTGCAGAATTTAAATACATTGCTATTTTTCACCGTGTTATAATGGAGTTATGCCAATTCAATCATAAAATGGACAATTGTTCAAATTTATGCTTGACTTTGAATGACTACTTTAACCCACGTTTAAGGAGTTGACTGTCACTTCTTGATGGAAAGGCATGATATTTTAAATAAAAAAACATATTTTTTTAGTACTTATTTTCCACAATTTATTTTTTGATCTGGGCCGGTTTCGCTCGTCGCGAGCATTATCAACTGATTGTTATATTATAAACATCAGTTGAAAATGCTCGCGTTGAGCGAAACTGGTACTGATCAAAAAGTTTATTCTGGAAATAAGTATTAAAAAATTTGTTCTTATTATTAAAAAAAGACTATTTGTACATTTAAATTTTTTAAAAAGTGGGCCGCTCGTAATGATTAAAAGTTTGGCCATTCATGTAATAGTTTACGTAGAACTTAGTATATTTTTTTAATAAAATACTCATACAAATTCAAGATGGACCTAGTTTTTGCGTTACACGTGGCTTTATATGTCGCTCCCAATTTCAAGCAACGTAAAAAAAATAATATTAAAATATCAATTGACAACCAATGACAATAATTTTTCTATATTATTAGACCTATTGTAAGCAGGTGTGCGGAGAAATATTTTATCAGCTTATTAGAATAACGCACGTAAAAATTAATTACAAAAAAACAAGAATTTTTTAAAGTTACTGCTGTCAAACGAGTATTTCGTAAGTTTACTTAACTAGATATGGAACCAATCTATTTTACATAAATTTATATTTAATATAAAATATGATCAATAAATAAAATCCATGTTCAAATTATTTGAATGTTGTTGAAATTATGTGCAATTAATTCTACATACTTTATCACTCACGATCCGGCTTTGAATTTCGGTAGTTTCAGACATTCTATCACGCGGAGTTAATAGAACTAACAGTCAGTAAACAGTTTGCATCGCTTATATACAAGATAATTTACAAAAAATAATGACCTGAGACTAAAAGGAGACTTGACTATAACGACTTTGTGACGAAAGATTTTCACATTAAGTGAATGATAATGAACTTTATCGGTTATTAGACTTTTTTTCAGTAGTTATCCAAATTATTTTAGATGTATATATATTTATCCTAGCCGTTATAAAGATATAATTATTTATTATAATAAAACATATAAGATATTTGTATGAGTAATTGTTCTTGTAAATATATAAGCGATTCAAACTGTTAACTGAATGCCGATTCAATTGCATCCGTGTGATAGAATGACCGAATATGCCAAAAGGCGAAACCAGGTCTTGGGTGTCAAAGTTTCAACAATTTAAATTTGCTTTTAAGGTAGTAATTGTTACTGCTTGATGGAAAGGTACGATATATTAAATAATAAAAACACATAGTTAAGTACTTATTTCCACAATATATTTTATGATCAGGACCTTTTTCGTTCATCTCGAGCATTATCAACTGAATATTAATTACAAAAGCTATTAATACAATTTATAATTTATTGATTGAATTGGAATTTACTCAGTAAAACTATATGTCAACTATATGATAATTTTTGTAGAAATAAAATACATTGCTATTTTTTTACCGTGTTGCAATTTATAATTATATATCTATTCTATAAGTTGATAATACTTGCGATGATCGAAATCGGTCTTGGTCATAAATATATTCTGTAAACGAGTAATAAGAAATGTGTTTTTATTATTAATATACAAAAAAATGATATCGAAAATTAATTTAAAAGAAGGAAATATGTCACCGAAAATATAAGAAACATAACCAACTGAGATGAAAACTGCGTGTGAACAATTTTAATATTACCAGAATATTAATAACGGTCGAAGGTTGTATGTAGCCCAAAAACACAGATGTTCACAAACGAAAATAATTTATTATTAGTTACAATACAGCACTAAAACCACATTAAAGAATATGACTAGAAGAATACTTAAATCGTAAAATATTTAACGATTACTCCGCTAGGACGGAGATGTAAAATAAACCCATCTAAATAATCTATTTGCCAATCCAACTCTGCCTGTACAATCTGATTTTGCTTTGTTGACACGTCACTGAAAGGTAACAAACACTTAACGGACTTAAATATCTTATTAAATTCTAAAATAATAATTTTATGTGTTTCAATTTTACGGTTTCACTTCTTGGTGGAAAGACATATTTTGAGAAATATTTATAGATTATATTTTGTGATCAGGACCGATTTCGTTCATCGGAAGTATTATCAACAGAATAAGATACACAAGGTGAAAAAATAACAATGTATTTAGTTCTATAAAATTTATAAGATATATAGTTGATAGCTATTTCGGCTCACGCTTTCATCAGAACTAGTTGAAGAAGGCGTGATGAAGTTTTGTAGAACTAAAATACATTGCTATTTTTTCACCGTGTTACAATGGAGTTCTACCAAGTAAATGTCAATTCGATCAATGATATGATACGAATTAAAACAAGCCTATTTATACCACAGTTACCAGGTATACAAAACCAATGGCTCAAGAACTAAGGTTGCCTGTAAATAGTTTTTTAATTAGCTGAAAATCTTCGTAATGAACGAAACCGGTCGTGATCATTGAAACGGAAAGTTGTAGAAATTGTATTAAAAGTTGTGTTTTAATTTTTGAAATATATGCCTTCACACCAAGAAGTGACAATTGATACTCTTGGTAAGTCGTAATAAATTAAAACGTTATTAATTTATTATGCAAAGATAAATCAATATATTTATTTTATAGTACATATGCACAATGTAAGTGTTCATTTCAAAATATTTCACCATAATATTTACAATAGTTCATCGCTAGTCGATAAAGACACGGAAGGTGTAACATCGATTATTTTATATACCGAAGCCGGTCCCGAACGTAAAATATATTTAGGAAATAGTACTAAAAATATGTTTTCATTATTTAAAAAAAGTTGAGCGTTTTATCTTTTCTCTGAGAAACATATTACAACGAAGTATTAGCATACATAACAAATGAGTAAATAAAGCTACCCTTGTATTTACGATTTGACCATAAATATTTCCTACACTATAACTGATGAGCCAAAATTCATATATATAACATAAAATATGGACCAGACGGAAATATGACAGGATTGTAAATTTCTATTTTTTTAATAATGAAGTTAATATGAGGTGAAAATATTGAAGTACGATAAACACTATACAAAGAAAATGTTCCTATTGCGTAAAAAAACTACGCTATACGAGGAACAACCACTCAAAAGTATTATACATAAAATTAATTTGCCACATTTTTAAAGTTTTTTCCCATTATAAAACTAGGGTTTTTAGAACAGATGAGAAGATAGATGTATTGTACTTCTAAAGTGTTAATTGTCACTCCTTGATGGAATGATGAAAAGGCATAATATTTTAAATAATAAAAACACATTTTTAGTACTTATCTGAGCGAAACCGGTCCTGATCAAAAAATATATTGAGGAAATAAGTACTAAAAATGTGTTTTTACTATTTAAAAAGTAAATGTACGTTTAAACATAGTTATGATAAAAGCGTTCACCGAAATAGCTATCAACTATTGTATATGCATTATAAATTTTGTAGAACTAAAATACATTGCTGTCTTTTTCATTGTGTTATAATATGTAATATATATATATAGTATATAATAATGCCGAGTAAATGTCAATCCAATTGATAAAAACCAAATGTTTAAATTATTAGGAAAATATTTACGACATTTCAGTTTTGTCGTTACGCTACCAAAGAGCAACATATTTATATAACAGACGTGTTTTATCAACGAAAAACGGATTTTTATGTGTGGAAAAGGTAGACGGCGGAATTGCTTCTCTTGCCAAAATGCGTTGTATATTGCAGACATCAGAGGGTAGAAATAGTGGGTAGAATTTGAATTCTTAAACAAATGTCTAAGCGCAGGAATACAATTTACACCAAATAAAAACCACTTCTCGATCGATGGTGACTTTTGTCGCGACGGGAGACTTATTTGTTTTCGTCAATGTAGACGTTTTTGGCTTTCGCAGAAGTGCTCCCGATCAGGAACAGCTATTTTCTTGCAGTAGAATATTTGTGTAATTATCACCAACGCTCGAGGCTACCGTTCGCGAATAAAATTTCGATAAAAAAACAGACATTGTAATGAAAGTAAAGTTTTAGTGAAAATGTATTTTCACAAGAGAAAATATGGTTCACCTCTTCAGGCAGTGAAAACATACTTTAAACAATACGCGATTTTTTCATAAAGGAGTATGGACGTACTAGTACGTCGGCGCGATTTTTTCGTAAATGTCAACAATTATTTTGATAATATATTCAAGTGCTATGTGTCAATGGTTTATGATACCTGGATTATGCAACTGCTTTTATTACGATGAAACCCTAAAAACGTGAGTTGTATTTTTTTTACAATGATTGGATTAAAAAAATGTTATGTAAAAAAAACTCACTCCTCACAACACGGTTAAAATTAATTAGTTACTCCTGGAAAGGTTAAATATAATATATTCTCAAACGTGTAATGATGATCTGCTGATATTATTTTACTGATTTTGTTTAATACAAAAAGATTTTGACTGTCAAGCTCAAAATTCAATAAAAAAATAACCCTACTCCGACTAAAAAAAGTTTGATTTTGTCAAGTTTTTCCTATCTTTCCTATTTGTGCCACACAATCCGGCAGATCTTCTTTTGAGATACTGTTCAAAATCGTCTAATCGAAAAAGTATTCGAAGTCACTCGTTTTTCACGACTTTAACTCCGACTTCACAGTCTAGGTTAACGGTTTACATATTTTGATGTATTTGACAACATACAATATTAATATACCTGCAAACTGTAAACTACAACAGAAAATTTACTCAAATGAATTTTACGACATCGAAAACAAATGCAAGTTTTTTAAGAATGAATAACACGAAATCATTTTAACTCGACAAAAAAAACATTTCAGTCCCATCAATTTCGTGTCAACCCTTTTCGACTGTAATTGGTTTTTTTCACGCCTACAAGAAATGACAGTGTGTTTCAGTAAGATGATAATATCACAATACGGTAATCAAAAAAAAAATAATGAATATAAAATCAAATGATATTATTGAAAACCAAAACATATTGAATTATTTTAATCATATTTTATGAGGAAAACGAAACAAAGTTTGCAAATCTATTTATGAAATGCTATAAAAAATATTAGGACCGTAAATACTAAAAATAAAATTAGATATTTTATTTTCTGGCTGCGTGCAACATTTCTTGTTACATCGGCCAACGCATTTTTTTATGAGCGTTACCTGTAAAAAATAGGTAAACAAATAGAAAAATAAAACAAAACATCGCAGAAAACGAATTTATTTGTTCGACGTGGTTTGGTAGGCATGACGCCCGCTCAATGATAAATTTTAGATTGGATCTGCAAAACGTCTCATCGTAAAGTTGTTAGTCTATTGGTCGACTATCTTTTCAAAAATTGAACGGCATTATAATCAAATCTATAGTTTGACATATTGAAACTTTGTACATTTCATTGTGTTTTGACACAAGGGTTTCATGCATTCATACATTTACAGTACTAAGTATCATGCGTATATTAATTAAAAGGGCGTATGAAAATAAAAACACTATCATTTCCACGTAATTGCCCACGAGCATATGTGTATTTTTGAGTGATATTCCACTCTGTATTGAGAGTACACAACAGTGAAATTATTCAGGTTAGTTCTAAAAATGACCCAGTATTAAAAGTACTACCTCCTTTTAAGGTGTTAGTAGTCACTTCTTAATGGAAAGGCATGATATTTAAAATAATAAAAACACATTTTTTAGTACTTATTTCCACTTCGCTCATTTCGATTTCGCTCATCGCGAGTATTATCAATCATCATCAGTTGATAATGCTCGCGATGAGTGAAACCGGCGCTGATCAAAAAATTTATTGTGGAAATAAGTACTAAAAAATGTGTTTTTATTATTTAAACTACTAACTCCTTAATTACTGTTTCAAAATAACACTCAAAAAAAGTTCTGATTTTGTACGATTCCACGTGTTTTGTCACCTGATTATCGCTATTTAGTTTTTCGGGCGTTTTTCCCACGACAGAACTGACAAACTTTCAATTTGTATATTATATAAACGATGCAAACCGTGCAATCCTTTTTAATGAAGAGTCAATCATTTTTATTTATGGAAACATGAGAATCATCCAGAATCACTTGCGTTATCGCTATAACTCTTTACGTTGATTCTTGAATCGATTATTTCATAAAAACTTTCTTTTGAATAGCAAAAAAAATGTGAAAAAGTCGATGAATCGCGGAGAATCCAATATGAAAAATCAGAACCGTTCAATTCACACGCAGAGGACTTTATTCCTATGTTAAGTAATATTGCTTTATCAATAAGCAAACGGAGTAAGACAACAAATTAGTGATATTAAATTTGACTGTCAACTCGTTTATTACACTAACGCACTTTTTGTATAACAGATGACTCACGGAGAATTCAATATAAATGAATTTGATAAGGCAATTGACAAGAATCGTTCGATTTGCACATACGTGATTCATTCCATGTGTCTACTGTATTGTGATTGGATTCTGAATAATCCAAACATAAATCAATTACATTTTCAAATATGGAACAATTTAAAGCAAAAATAAAGGGCATCTTAAAAAATCACTTACGGTTATGGATTAAGTATGTATGTATTATATATAGGTTGTAATATGACACACACATGCAAATGCCAAACATTTGTATAAGGTTGTGCTTAGTCATGACGTAAAATATAATAAATGTGGATAAAGGGTAAAATGAAAATAAATTTTAGGATGGTGACGCAGTTGTAAAGAAACAACTGAACGTCGATTACAAGATATTACAGCCAGACACGTACTTTCCCAATGAACGGGAAAATATATTTGAATATTTTAGTCCATAGTTTCTCAACTAGTGTTCCGCGATTTTTTTTGGGCGAGCCGAAACAATCGAATTGTTTTTTTATTACTGTCCGTTTTAATATACTTAAATATTATTATATTATGTATGATGTTGCAAAATCAAATGTTTTGTTTGAAAAATCAATTATATATATACTTATTATTTTATTCCATGTTGATGGTTCGCAAAATATTTTTTGACTTTTTGGATGTCCGCGGTTGTAAAAAGGTTGAGAAACTATATTTTAGCCCACGTTATACTGATTAACATTTTAAATTCAATCAAACACTGTATGCATTGTCTATAATAGCGACGAAAGAAACAGATAATGCAACGACTCGTCTTCAATTTATCATTAATATCGAACCAAGCGTTCAAATTTTCGGCGTCATTTTTAAAACATCGATGTTTTTCATTCTCTATGGTATGTGTTATTATCTATGATTCTTGGGAAATCGACCGGATGTCCAATTCCTGTAATCATAATAGTATTCGATACTTTTTGTGTATCCGTGATTTTTTCTTTTAACTTTTGAGTACTTAAGAATACGATTTCGATATCGGTACATAGATTATGTATGTATGTACTTTTTAAGATGGTAGATGAAAGAAATAAATTTGGAGAGTAGATAATTACAGGAAGTGTCAATAAACTCTCATGTTACTTTAATTTCCTATTTCAAAAATTGGGCAACACTAAAAGATTTCATAAAATAATAATGTTAATATAAAAATCGATGTTTTCAAAAATGACACTTTTATCAAATATATAATTTTAGTCAAAATATCGATGATGAGCAATAAAGTACAACGTAACAATTGTATGATAATCAATGTGTAAACAAAACAATGTTGTTTTTCGACATTGAATCGAAAGTGTAGAAAAAAACAGGGTACAACTACATTCTCAGACAATTTTGAATGAACAAGTAAACTTCCCTATTTCTTTCATATAACGTAATATTTTTATATTTTTTTCTATTAGTTGAAACTATAAGTTTGTATTGTTTATAAAATTATTTTAACAAATCTGTGTTATTATTATCAAATCAGTGATAATTAAAACGAATTCAACCTGCAATAAGCTACATTAGCTAAATAACAAAAACAATTTTTTTAGTACTTATTTCCGCAATATATTTTATGATCGGGACCGGTTTCAGGTAACGTTAAAAATTCAAGAATTCTCGAATACTTGGTATTGTATACCTGAAAATGTTAACTGAAAATTTTGTATAAATAGGCTTGCTTGTAATTTGTATCTTATCAGTTGATAATGCTCGCGATGAGAAAAAAACCTGTTCTAATTATAAAATATATTGAAATAAGTTAAGAAAAAATGTGTTTTTATTATTTAAAATATCATGTCTTTACATCAAAAAGTAATGGTTATCACCTTAAAAGTTTATATAAACTATTTATTGACTGTAATTTCCGAGTGGATCCGTGTAAAAGAAGGCTAGAATATATCGAAAGGAGAAACTAGGGTCATCATAGGGTCATTTTATAGGGAAGTGTAGAGTTCAAATGATTCGAATTTGGTATTGAAGTGACAAGAAACACAATCCGTAAATATCTAAAAATTGAATCGTTTTTTTATCGAAGTTTTTTCTGGTGATCGCTAGTTTTGAAATAGTACTGACTAGCATTCTTCGGCAAGAAGTTATTAGAGAATAGAGGTTTTTTTTATACGTAAAGAAAAATATTACGGTGTAATAATTATGTTTTATTATGTGACATCAAATATTCTCGCACGGTTATTAGTATTGCGTGCGACGATGAAATAAATGTCTAGATTTCCCTGTGGATGCAGCCTCATTACTTTGAAGATGGTGCCGTGAATTTAATTCTGAAGATTATATTCCACTAGGCAACATACAATAATAAATACTTTATATTTTCATGTGAGAAGCGGTCAATGTTTAAAATTACTAATTAATACGTATATTTATTGAATCGGCGTTCAATTAGTAGAACTGTTGGTAAAAAAGTCAATGTATAGAGTATATACAGAGTTACGGAGTTGAAGTCGTGAAAAACGAGCGTCTTCGAGTATATTTTCTATTAGGTTTCGATTTCGAAAAATATCTCAATGAACAAGAAAACATAAATCGTCCTTGTTTGAGTTTCAATATAGTAAAATTTGGCTATTTGCCGGTTTAGTTAGTTGGTCTTTTGTCTTTGACGCTTGGAAAGAAGTGATATAGAAACGAATTTGTTTTCATTTACGCAATATTTTTTGAACTCTTTACACGCCTGAATTAAGTCTAGCGATTTATTACTAGCGTCTTTTTGACTTGGAATATACGATATAACGTTGGTGGTAATAGTATCAAACATTCTGTTTTAATATTTAAAAGCTACATACTTTGATAGTTTTATCTTATTAAATCTGCGAAAGTAAATTTCAAAACAAAATATATTTTTAGTATTGGGTATAGGGTATACAAATTTACGCAGCGACAATGAACTTAACCAACGATAATATCATACTGTATGGATTCAATGGAAATTCTGGTATAAATGTATTATAACATCACTGGATATTTTCCAGCGTAGAAGAATATTTCAGCTGACTTAATTGACTTGATTTATCACTGTTCTCAATTATCATGTTCTTATTTGTACGATTACCCATATTATGCACTATACCCACACTGCTGACGCGGATCTAAGGGCTTTTTTACTTTCAACAAGTAGGTGCATGTTAAAATAGTAAATATTGATGGATGAGGAAGAAATTATCCGTCTGAATTTTTTTAACATGAATAAAAACGGTCAACTCAATTACTTTAGTACAGGAAAACATGATAAAACGTATTACACTCATCAAAAAATGCTACAGCATTAATTAACTCATATTGTATGCAACATAGGCATTCCATGACACAAGTAAATTGAGCCGCCATCTTGAAATATTACCGTTTATCGCCTTGTCGTAAAACATAATTAAATGACATAATTGGACCGATAATTGGTGTCGTGAAATTCGGGAAAATATAGAGATGGGGTATTTACACAGCACGTGGTATTATTTTGGCGGTTTACTATTATCTGTGTTAATAATAGACACGCGTCCTAACAAGTTTTTATTCTCTCCATTTATTTTTTGTCTTGGTGTTAAGAATAACACATCTGCCTTGCTAGTGAATATAATAAAGCATTTTAAGACACCAGAGCTTAAAAGCAGTAAATGAAAGCTTCGATTAAAAAATATATGAAGCGATTCGCGATCTGTTTTCCTATAATTATTATATATTTCGTGATATAATTAAACATTGGAGATATAATGGTTAGAAATTTTCAAATAAATAATTTATGACGTCGACTGAAGGTGCATGACGGAATTTCAATATCGAAATTGAATTGTTATAACTTTGTATGATTCCACATGTTTTTCACTAACGACACGGGTTTCGCCTTTCAGCATCTTCCATTCAGTACAGACCAGTTTTGTTGCATCGTTGTGATAGAGTGCCTAAAGATGCCGAAAGGCGAAACCCTGGTGGTTAGTGACAAAACATGCGGAATCGTACAAAGTTGTAACAATTCAAATTAAATAAATAATTATTTCAGGGCTGTGGAATCGTTAAAAACCAGCACGATTTCGTCTAAAAGACAGTTAAGTTTTGTCAGGTTTTTTCTACCTATCCTATTTATGTGTATTAAATTGAAGATCAACCAACCAATCCAGTAAAACTTTTACTGAGATATTTGCAAAATTATCTAATCGAAAAATGTAGTGGGAGTCACTCGCTTTTCACTATTTCGACTCCGAATCCCTCAGCCCTGAATTATTTACAAAAAGTCTTCGCTAAGTACGCATTTCCAGTTCTAACAGTTTTCAAAGTCTTTAAGAATATTTTAAATTGTTATATTTCATTAAAATTCATAGATAACTTGATTTATTGAGTTCCTCTTAATAATTGTGTTAAGCACATCATGTGTTTAATGCCTGGCGAGGAACATATATATCCAATTATGTTTAGGATCCATCCGGCTTTTTCACCATCTTGGGCATGTAAAATTGTTGTCGCCCATTATAAAACATGAAAACTTGACAGCGATTTTGGTATGTATTATAAAAAAGTAAAAATGGGTTCCACGGGGAGGGCACTCCGCCCTTTCGTGCGCATTCTTTCGAAAGAATTTTAAAAAATCTACGAATGTAATACATTGGACAGTTATAAGCCTTTCCCATGAAAACTTTGTAAAAAAATGACTTTTTACTGTGGATACTATGTTGTTAGATAGGTATCAAAAGGTTGCCCAAAATTACGTACTTGTGGATAAAAAAAAATATATAATTTTTGCCACCTTCCCAAGTCTTGCCGCCCCGGACAAATGCCAAGATTGCACCACCCTAGATCTGGGCCTGTCATAGTCAATAATTGTGAGAAGACAAAGTGCTTCAATATTTTAATAAATTGCAATTTTACAATTGCTATAACGCTAAATATTATTTCAAGCCTACAACATTAGGGCGAAAACCCATAATTAATATTTTTTTTATTTCAAATAATAAAAAATACACACATTATTTAGTATTAATTTCCACATTATATTTTACGATCAGGAACGGTTACGTTCATCGCGAGCATTATGAACTCAAGTCAGTTTATAAGTTCCGGTTCCGATCATAAAAAAATGTGGAAATAAGGACTAAAAATGTGCTTTTATTATTTAAAATATCATGCATCATCAAGAAGTGACAGTTAACACCTTAAAAGTGATTAATATTTTTTAAACAAAAAATCTGTTAAATTAAACCTTTTTACTCAATTTTTTTAATCATATATAAAATTTTTGATTTTTAATAAATGCAACACAACTAAGGTTGATGATATAACGATAATGAAATCAATCAAATGCAATGAAAGTTGAAACAATTCCATTTTATATAAATTGATAATAAATAATTAGCAGGTATAAAAATCAAACAGTTCAAGAACTACATATTCATTGAATTGGAATTAGCTTGGCAGAACTCTATTATAACACGGTGAAAAAATAGCAATGTATTTTAGTTCTACAAAATTTTAAAGATATAGTTGACAGCTATTTCGGCTCACGCCATCGTCAGAATTATTCCAAACAAGAACGCTTAAGAACTGATGCAAGAATATACAGATTATCATACAAAACGTAACTAAAGGAAATTATAAAACTTACAAATAAAATGTTATGAAGCTCAAAAAAATCTAATCTACTTATTTGTAATAAAAAATTATATTCCGAGTTAATCTTAAACAGTACTAAATTGAAATAGTGTTATACCCATACACTCGTATTATTTCGTCGACAACTGTGTTTACATGTACACTATATATATATATATATACATACATCTATGTTGATTCATAAAAAGATTGTTTCGTGTAGTTATTTATAACGGCGCGAGTATCGTAATGTAATCAATAAAGAAAAGCTCGAGACTTCGATATTCAAAATGTTTGTGTAATGAAACAGTTCACCAGATGTCAGACATACCGCGTTTAACAAAATACATTCAAAATGTTATTCTTCAGGTTATACAACTAATGATAAAAGTGAAACACGCTTTGTCGGCAACAGGGTCCGCACTGCGAAACTATTATCATAATATTATGTAAGCGAAAGTATACGGAGTCGATACTTTTTATGAAGAAAAATCAGTACGGAGACAGTGATCGCTTTTAGTATACTCCAACCTTTATGTTTTGGTAATATTATATAAATATCTCGATTTACTTGGTAAATATAATTTGACTGCCAAAATAAATATTAATCATTCATTCGCGACATTCTCTGTTTGTCTGAATTGAAAAAAAAATGGAAATTGAATTCGAAATACGGGAAGACATTACTCGCATGTTTATTTATTTTAAATAGCAAATCAAATTTTCAATCAAAAACACATTTTTAATAAGTACTAAAAATGTGTTTTCATTATTATTTAAAATATCATGCCTTTCCATCAAGTAGTGACAGTTAACACATTAAAAATGAAATCGAATATTGACTGACTAATATTCAAATTTGAATCATTAAAACTTTTTTTTGCGATTATACAGGTTTCACCTTTCGGCATCAGGCATTTTATCACACGTTCATGAATATTGAAATTCAGTCGTGCCCCTTAGGTCGATATCATAAATTATGACTAATATTCATTTAACAACAGTATAAATTCACATCGATATGTATTTAATATTGAATTAAATACTTTTAACTTAAAAAAAATATAGTTTATTGGTTGAACAATTTCCCGAATTGGTTGGTTGATCTTTACTTTAATGCATATAAATAGAAAAAGTAGGAAAACCCCAGACAAAAATAAACCTTTTTTAATCGGAGTCAATATTTTTTTTTAATGATTCCACAGCCCTGGATAAATCAAATGAAAATGATATCCGAAGAACACATTTTTCATATACAAATTAATTGATAGTAATTTTGAATAAACTGACATTGCTTAATTTATGATATCGACTGAAGGTGGTTAAAGGAATTTCAATATCAAATTTGAATTGACAAACTTCACAATCTTATGAAGAAAATTCGTATATTTCATCACTAGATGTTTAATCGTTACTTGCCAAATTGAAATAAGTATGTATTTCTTCAAAAAAAACCCAATTATATTTTACTGCTAGTTGATTTATATTTGTTGTAAAACCCTTTCAAGAATGACTGATTAACAAGATTAATCGTTAATGAAGATTATCCCGGGCAATTGTGTTAATTATTAATAGAACAATATTATTAAATTTGTTTTAGCTGCCATTTAGTTCTTGCTTTGGATATGTGCTTTTGCTAACTGTTTATTGTGCGTCAATTCTGTTGCATCCATGTGATAGACTGCCTGAAGATGCCGAAAGGCGAAACTCGGGTCGCTAATGACAAAACATGTGGAATCGCACAAGTTATTAAGTTATAACAATTCAAATTTAACATTTTGTTTAATAACTTTGTACGATTCCACATGTTTTGTTACTAGCGACCCGGGTTTCGCCTTTCGGCATCTCCAGGCAGTCTATCACATGGATGCAACAGAACTGATTTTTTTAATTTGTGGAAACGTACAAAGTTGTAACAATTCAAATTTGATATTGAAATTCCATCAAGCACCTTCAGTCGATATCATAAATTAACATTGTTTAGTAAAGAAAGCTTTATAATGCCGTCTATACGTTGCACTGCGTTATAGCATACCCAGTAACCGAGTAAAAAGGCTCGGTAGGTAGGTCACATTTCATCGTACATAAATATACATGTACTAAGGTATGATGGGAGAAAGTCTCGAACGTTGCATGGTTATTTCCATACGTCGTATGATAAACGGCGAAATAAAATCATATAATGACATTTTCATTCAGCCGCGGGTGGTTAGCCTGATTCGCGGCGGATTGGTCTACTGACCGACAAGGGGTGTTTCCGGGGCGCGGGCGGACGGGGAAAATCAACGGAAAAGTAGTTCAAGGGAGTGAGGCTACTAAGCCAAACTCTAAGACAAAGATTGGTGATACATATTTCATAAACGTGACAGACGGTCGAACGATAAGGGCGCATTCGGTGGGACTCGTCAAAATAACACTAGATCGTGAAAATTTGCATATGAATTACATATAACATCAATGTTAATATGATACGGATGTCGTTTAACTAGGCTAGATTTTTAGGTATTTGGTAGAAATCCATTATAAAACGGTGAAAAATAGCAATGTATTTTAGTTCTACAATTTGTTTTTATAAGATATAGATGATAGCTTTTTCGGCTCATGCCATCGTAAGAACTATTTCAAACAAGAACGTTCAAGAACTAATGCAAGACTATGCAGATTATCATACAAAATATACATAAATGAAATTAGATAACATACAAATAAAATGTTATAAACCCCAAGAAAATAAAAATCTACTTATTTTTAATGAAAAATTATATTCCGAGTTAATCTTAAACAATACTAAATTGAAATTGTGTTATACCCATAGACTCGTATCATTTCGTCAACAACTGTGTTTCCATGTACACTATATATAGTTGACAGCTATTTCGGCTCACACATCGTCAGAACTATTTTCAAACGTACATTTGCTTATCTAAGCTATGTAGAAAAGGTACAAAATCCATCTTCTCTTCTGTTTTTGATTGTAGAACAATAATACATTTCTATTTTTTCACCGTGCTAGATATGCATCATTATTTTTCTCGAATATAAAGAAGCAAATGGCGTTTTTACAATAGTCAAACCATTTGCGTTGATATCGAGTTACTGTCGGTTGTTTGTTAGGCTGAATTATAAACGTGGCAGTCAGCTAGAGCAGCTTATTCAAATGGGGTTCCGAGACGCAAGGCCTGAGAGTTACAGCAAAATATAGAAATATATTTTTGCTTTATTTCGAAAACTTTATCGATAGTTTTATACATTGGAGAATATGAAGTGGGTGAATGCGTGTTAAATCGGTAGTAGTTCATTTAAAATAAAAATAAAAGTCTTATCGAATAATCATTGATAAAAATAAATATACTTTCATACGACACACCTGCTCATTCAACTCAATCTTCAATAAATAGACTATATTTTTAAAATTCACAAATGAAACTATATTCAATATATTATTTTATGAAAATAGTTCCAAAAACTTCAAGAAAATTGGATCAATTTATTTGATAAATGTTCTCTTGGCATCCCACATATTTCTCTCGAAGATTTTATTAGAAAACTTTTAATTTCAATCACATTAGTATTTTCCGCAGTGTATCTTTTCGCTACGCGGTTCGAGGCGATTTTGTCTATGGTTTTACATGTGAGCCGGGAACAAATTCGCAGACATATTTTAACGTCTAGCAAACTAAAGTTTTTATCCAATCAATCTTTATTATATAACTAAACAAGCAAGAGATTTATATATTAAATAGAATGGCGCTCGTGTGATATATCTCGAGAATTTAAATTGAATTATGAATTTTAACACTGAAAACAAACAAATAATAAATTAGCGAAATCAAAAAATTATTTTAAAAATGTTGACGTCATGTGAAAACATTTCAGTATAAAATATCATTAAACTGTCTCAATATAATATTTTATAAAAAGTTTGTATTCTGCAGAAAATTTATTAGTAGTTTATACGGCCGATAAATTTTCACAGTGCTACCAACATTATTTTGTTTGAATTCACATTTATATATTTTAAGTAACATACATAAATAAAAATAATAAATAATTAATATGGTAATCAATTTTAATTAAACTTTAAATAAACCCAGTGCATGCCTTGCATTTCGAAAATGTTTGTTATGTGACAACCAAACTAATGGACATTATCAGAAGAAAATCAAACAAAAATTAACTCTTGCAAAAAGATTTGATAGTTTTAATTTATTAAGTGTTAACTATATATCAACACACTGCCATCTGCCATCTCACCGGTTCTGTGAGAGGGTGTGAAATATTTGTATCAATTATTTATTTTTTTACGTTATGTAATTATAATATAAACAATAGGCGATAGTGCAACGCATTTTTTTGTTGTTGACAGAAATATAAATGTACACGTATTATTATTTTAGTGGTCGAAATCGTGTTCAAGCAAAGCAATCAAATTTGAATTGTTGAAAATTTGTACGATTCCACATGTATTGTCACTGATTACCGGGGTTTCACCTTTCGGTATCTTCAGGCATTCTATCATACTGGTGTTATAGAACTGACACATTAACGGCTTACACCGGTTATATTCAAAAGTGACAGTTTTGTTAAATCCGTGTTAAAGAACACCTGTCAATGCCGAAAGCCGAAACCCGAGGAATCGTACAAAGTGTCAACAACTTTTCTCCTTATTTCTCTTTTGATTCGTGTTATTTTGAAATTATACATAAGGAGCACAAGCAGCGGCGGCTCGTCCATACGCACTGCGAAACTACAGCACTCCCAAGGAAACCGACAAAAATGTAATGTTATAATATACATAAATTTACGTACGTTCTATGAAATTCAAATATAACTTAAAATTCAAATATAATTATTAAGTTCATCCGCGCACCAATACATTGAATAGTTATCATTCACCACTGTATTTATTGTAAAATATCAAACAAGTGACGCATCTTTATGATTTTGTGCAGTACAGTTTTCAATGGAAAATTCTCGGTTGGTCGAAGGTGTGGTGCGGGGAGGGGGGCTTGCAACTAGAAACATGTTTTGGTATTGCCACCCCGACAGTATCTGACACTTTCTTTAACATAATCATATTACATAGTTTATGATATCGACTAAAGGTGCTTGATGGAATTTCGATATCAAATTTAAATTAACATTGTTGAAAAATAGCAATGTATTTTAGTTCTGCATTTTTTTATAAGATACAGTTGATAGCTATTTTGACTCACGCATCGTCAGAATTATGAGACGATCAGACGATGGCGTGAGCCGAAATAGCTATCAACTATATCGTATAAAAAAATTTATAGAACTAAAATACATTTTTTTTCTCACCGTGTTATAATGGATTTCTACCAAGTAAATGCCAATTCAATTAGCAATTTTTAATTGTTAAAACTTATCGGCATAAAACATGTGGAATCATACGAAGTTTTAAGAAATCAAATTTGATAATCATATTATATTAAAAAATTATTCTATCAATTACAAGGAATATTTTAAATAATAAAAACACATTTTTTAGTACTTAATGATTGTTCAGAACCCCTAATGGATTATTGATTTACCTTAATTTTATTTGTTAGTCTTAATAAGTGATTGTGAATAATAAATTTTTATACTAATTTACTTTAATTGTATCAATATTGTATGATTTCCCGTAAATTGTTTCTTTCCGTAACTTAGTTCTTGAACCCATGGTTTTGTATACCTGCTACCCTTAACTCATTTTTCTTTGTATAAATAGACTTGTTTGTAAATTGTATTCTATTAGTTGATAATGCTCGCGATGAGCGAAACCGGTCCTGATCAAAAAATATACTGTGGAAATAAGTACTAAAAAATGTGTTTTTATTGTTATTGTTTTTTGTGTTTAAAATGTCTTTCCATCAAGAAGTGACAATGTGAAAACACCTTAAAAATTACAATGAAATAAAAATACACACAATGATTGATTTTAATAATTTTGATGCCGATAATAAAATAAAATCCGAATATTTCTTTTTATATTTCTGACTAACCGCAGCACTCCAGATACCTTACCCGCGAGCCGCCATTGTTTCTAAGACTAGGCGATTTTTAGACAGAACTATTTTTTTTGTATACGAGTCGAAAAATAACAAGAAAATAGTGAAACATCACTCAAAATTATGTCTGTGTGTGAGAATAATAATATTCATATGCTCGTGGGTGATTACGTGGAAATGATAGTGTTTTTTCATACGCCCTTTTAATTAATTTACTCGTTATACTTGGTACTGTAAATGTGGGAGCGTTAAATGTATGGGAATAATTCGGCGCTGCAAAATATTATACAGGGATTTATTTATAAAGAATTCCTTTGCACTGCGTTGTGTGTCATGGCGTGCTCGTGGATTACTTAATGGCTTTGTCACAAACCATAAAAATATACAAGTAACGTAAATGACGAAATTAAAACAATGTTTTATTCCATCCGTATCCATCAATCCAGGGCCGAATCGTTACAACGTAAAGGGCAACAATAATATTAAAATACTTAAAAGAAAATTTCAACATTTTTTTGATTATTCCACGTATTGGAGTAGTGTAATTGGGGGAGTGAACATCATACAAAAAAAAAAGAATTTTGTTTTTTTCTACTAGGGGATAAAATACATAGCGCTCGTTAAATCCACCTATACAGGCAGTCGCCTGGCTGTGTGTGTATAGCTTGGCACGAGTTGAATACACAGACGCTAGCTAACATTTGATTGAATGCACAGCGCAGACGGCCGTCTGAGTGTGTGTGTGTGTGCAGCCAAGCGATCGTGCATTTGGGGGATTTACGGCAAATATTTCGAAGAAGTGTGATTACGGGTTCAACTGTGTTGTGTTAATAATTTTGATAAGTGTTTCGCCTCTTTCAGATGTATCTTCAGACTTACAATCGAAAAAGTTGCCTAAGTAATAAAAAAAAAAACAAAAATGTATTGATTGAATTGGTATTTCCTTGGTAGAACTCCATTATAGCACGGTGAAAAAAATAGCAATGTATTTTAGTTCTAGAAAATGTATAAGGCATAGAGTTGATAGCTATTTCGGTTTATAAAATACATTGCTATTTTCTCACCGTGTTCAAACAAGAAATATTTATACACCTTCAGGCATTCATGCACGGATACACTGACAATCAGTTAACAGTTTACATCTTTCGTTTAGACGTACTACTGATTTCAAATGGATGAGTTATGAATAAAATGCCAAATGACACTTAAATGGTACAAAAATGGACAGTAAGAGAAGTTTACTTAACCATTCAAAAATGTTTGACAGTTAAGTTGTCGTATGTTTATTTATAAAATTTGGTGTTTTTTTGGTGTAAAATAGTCTATGATGAACAATTCATTCTCTGATAATATTTAAATGGTTGGAAAATATCAATTAAATGCCTAATATACGCATGATTTTCCCCACGTACAAGTGTAAGCAATCACTACAATGCATTGTATAATACCAGATTGTTTCTTAAAATGGATTTTTCTTTACAAGCTGATAAAAGTTTTACAATCTTTAGAAATAGGGTCGACTAAAAGAATGTTCAATTTGAAAAAAGAATCATAGTGGGTAATGCATGTGTGTTCAAATTTAAATATAGAATAAATTTTGCAGTTGTTTATATGGTTTATATGGTATGGTATAATTTATAAACATCAAGCGCGAAATATGAGAATATGGCAAGACTGCTAATGTCATGAATGACATCGCAAAGAAAATGGCAGGTAACATAACACAGCCGGTTGATTTTGACAAATGCATATAAGCGAAGTGAGCGAGTGACATTTAGACCGTAGGGGGAACTATTTTTTCGATGGAGGAAGTTTGCAAACATACAAAAGGTTTGCAGACAATATAAAAAGAGGAGGATTCGACGATTCAGTCCGAGTCCATTATTGGGACACCCCTCGACGTGTGGGCAGCGAAAGGCTAGGCCAAGTTTGGCGCCCCCGCGGGGATGGCACGCGCCGGGGGGCGGGATGGGGCGGATTTCCAACTAGCGCCTGCCCTGATTTGCGAACTCGAAGAATTTTTATAGTATGATGCATGAAATGGATTTTAAATCGACAAAGATATCTCATACTGAAAAACAATTATAATATTTCTCCCAGTCACAGTAATTTCACTTTAGAATTGATTTTTTTATACATATACCGAATACCATTGATTGAATTGGCATGAACTTGGTACAACTTTATTATAGTAATGTATTAGAAGTACAAAGAATAACAGTCTAAAAATATATAAACATGGTTTTTGATAGCTATTTTGGCTTATATCACCGTCAGAACTGTAATTAAGAAAATCTTAATTTTATATATTTTTTAAAAAGACATAGCTAATACATCGTCTCACCTAGTCTACCATCATAAATTTTATGTATACTTTGAATATTAAACATGTTATCGTCTTAAGAGTTGTTATAATAATATAATTGATATTAACAAATTATCAAATACAGATTGTTATATTTATATGCGAATGATGGAATAACATTATTCGTATAACAATTTGAAACTTAATTTTAATTTGTATAGAAATATTGTTTTGTGAAGATCTTTTGTCTATGAATATTGGCAATCAATCATTAAGAAAGTGTTCATTCCGTGAGAAAAACTATAAAGTTATAAGACAAAATATCTTTCTTAATCTATATTTGTAAACATTGCACATTAAATATAGATAATTGATATTTGGGCGATCGTTTAAAAGTTATTCACTTTCGTAACTGATAAATTTAATTATTTTTATGATGGCAATTAACTAATTAATTTTATTTTGTTTACCTACTTTTATTACGATAGTATACAAAAGACTCTTTAAGAATTTAAAATCTTAGTTTTTTAATAAATCATCAATTTGTAATACGGTAAGATATGAAAAGTTTGACATATTCCTGTTGAGCCACGCAAAGGATATTCCAATACAGAATATTAATAAAAAAAAATGTGTTATTGAAATAAAAATAGGGTAATCAGGACAAATCAGATTATATTTTATTACAAGAAACAATTCAATAAATGAACGTTGCTCTATTTTTGAGTATCAAATGTCAATATACATTGCAATCTGCCGTTGACAGTTGGGAAGCTACCAGTTAATAAATTTTGTGTTAATTTAAAGATATTTGATGTGCCACCATTAATGTTCACTTAATGCGTTTGATGCGCATGACGCTCAGATAGAGTGTGTGCGTGTGTGATGTTGTGTACCCATATGTCATGATAGAATTTTTAATATACGTTCAATACCCTTGAAGATGAGAGAAAGGTGGTTAGGGTGTTAAATTGTGCACTAAGTCCGACAGGCGAATAAAAACAGACAGATATATATAAATAAATGATAATTTTGCGGTAAAATTAACAAATATCTTTGTCATAAACGAATTTTAAAAAATTGAAGCAAAAATAGTGAAATAAAAATTATTGTTTTTTTACCGTTAAATGCTAAAATAATTTATTGGTCGGTGATACATTTACGACCCAAAAACTTTCATTACTGTAATGAACATCTCTGCAATTCAATTAATTTTACAAGTCTCTGGTCACACATAGTAGAACCTACTTCCGTATTTTATTACTGGTTTAATTCGGCCGTTAGTATAATAAAGGTTTAAAAATCCGGGTGGAGCTTCCGCAAATTGCCACGAACAAAGCTCAAAATATACGTCAGTATTTTGAAAATGTATTCGGCGTGAAAATTGTCACATAATAACTGAAAACTAGAAACCTCATATTATATATATAGCACAGTCGCATTTATTTAGAACGTGATAGATTGACGGATGACGTGATTAAATTCATTACTTTTAAAAATTACATTGTGTTATTAATCAAATAAACAAGACAGGTTGGGTAAATTAAATTATTCATCAAATATTGAAATTCAAGTACCACGTTGAAAAAAATAGCAATGCACTATAGTTCTGCAATTTATAATGTATATAGTTCATAGATAAAAACTACACCTTATAAATTTTGTAGAACTAAAATACAGTGCTATTTTTTCACCATGTTATACTGGAATTCTACCAAGTGAATGCCAATTCATTCAATTAAATTAAGTAATTAATGGTTATCACAAAACAAAAAAAAATGTCTTAATGAAGATTCCGTACGTCTTCAATCAGTCAATGATCAAAAATTTTGAACGGAAAATGTCGTCTGTTGACATTTTAGAAAAGTGCATAAAAATAGAATACATTCAGTTTCAACCAGCGTTACCCTACGAATTTAACATATTGCGTTATATAGTCGAAAACGCTTGATGGGACATATCGGTTAACACGAATTAATACTCGTAGTACCGACAAATTCTATTCAATTGCATATAATTGTGAAAAAAACTTTCCCTAATATGAAAGGATTTTGCACTCAAACAAACAAAATATACCTACATAATTATTTTACAACAAAACAATAATTTTCTTATTTTCATTATTACACTACGTAAAATCATTTTTTTTATAATAATTCATACTGTAAACAATATGTGCTTGACAATATACAGATTATCAATGGTAAATTTTAACAGAAAGTCGATTTGAATTTCACGACATCGGAAACAATTGTATGTTTTTTTTTCGTTAAGTTAAATTCGTTGAAAACATGAAAGTAATTTATAGCGCATTCAAATAATGTCAATTAAAATTAGACTCTTATTTTATAACCCATTGCAACACTGTGAAAATATAGCAATGTAGTTTAAATGCCAATTCAATCAATAATCCATTGCATTTGAAGGTGACGATTTCGTCCATTAGCGAAGTGACAAAAGTGGATTTTAATTGAGTGCCATCATTTGCGAGTGCGAAGGGT
Organism: Himalopsyche japonica; assembly: GCA_028555115.1. Lineage (NCBI taxonomy): Eukaryota > Metazoa > Arthropoda > Insecta > Trichoptera > Rhyacophilidae > Himalopsyche > Himalopsyche japonica. The sequence continues at coordinate 1,682,576 of JAHFWJ010000575.1, read as the reverse complement.
TAATTGAATATATAAATGCTTAAAAGTGATTAGCACGATGGTATTAATCATTACAACGTGATAGATACAAATTGAACTATTAAAAATAAACAGTATTATTTGTTTAACAATATAGGCAAGTTGACAAAACAATCCTCATCATTAAGGAGTTCTACAGTTTAGAGTTAACGGGCTTGTAAATATATTGTAATGCATTAATTTATGATACATACTGAAGATAATTGACGGAATTTCAATATCAAATTTGAATTGTTGAAAATTTGTACGATTCCACATGTTTCATCAATAACGACCCGGGTTTCGCCTTTCCGTATCTTCATAGTTGCATCCGTGTGATAGAATGCCTGAAGATGCCAAAAAGCGAAACCCGGATCGTTATTAATGAAACATGTGGAGTCATATGAAGTTTCAACAATTGAAATTTGTTACGTGGTAATGCATTTAACAGCTATTTTTATAATTTACGATATAGACTTCAGGCATTCTATCGCACGGATGCAACAGAACTGACCAACAAAACATGTGGAATCGTACAAAATTGTAACAATTCAAATTAGCTATTTTTTTCGAATGGCATTATTTCATTACCATTGCTTCTTTCAACAGATCATATTGTCGTGGGAAAATGCAAGCAGACCGTTAATTAACGGTCCAATGAAATCCTGCCGAAGTTTGTTGTATCATGGATTAAATTATAATTTTATTGTTCGTATGGTAATTAGCGAAATACCGGGCGGCGAAAATGAACGTGATTTACAGGAGCCGTGGGGGAGAAGGAAGGCCTGAGGGTGCGGCGTCAGCCATCGGCCGTCAGGACATCACGCACGCACGCTATCGGCACCATCGAATGATGATGATTCGCGCCTTTATTCGGCCGGCGGGCACCCGCGTACATCCATTTGCTCGGTAATTATAAATGGGGCAAACGAATTGATAACGCCAAATTACACTTTTCCGGAACGCCACCTTTATCTTTATTTTCGTGTAGAATGATGGCGCCAACAGTGTGACCATGTCGAAAATATGAATGTAAAGCCTTAATTAACGCTTAATAATTACATTATTAAAAAAAAAAACAGTGGGTGATCGATTTTTTCGATTAACGAACAATTCGGACGTCCACGAAAAACATATTCTAATAACGAGCTAAAATGGTCCTTCTAATCCACTTATTCCATTTGTGAAATCAATCGACATTTTACATTCGACGGCGCGATTTTAACTCGGTCCGTGGTGTCATTCCCAGGACGAAAAATCTTTGATAAATCGACAACCGGTTAATGAAGAACTCGGATAGCGAACATAGAATTCGGCTTCCGCCATCGTCAGTTTAATTGACACATTTTTTGTTGAGCCACATAAGAAATATTAGAACCTTGAATATTTTAGAAGTGTTGGTGTCAAGAAAACTGAAGATTATCAAATATAAAAATTACATGAAAAATTTTACATTGTCAACTCTCTTGTTTTTTTAAGTGTCAACTTTCAGCACACAACATTCATTTTTTAAATAATAAAAACACATTTTTTTAGTACTTATTTCCACAATATATTTTTGATCAGGACTGGTTTCGCTCATCGCGAACACTACATTCAGCCGTCTCAGCGGTTGTGACTTTATGAGGAAGGTCGTGAGTCGTGAAAAACGAGCGGCTCCGACTATTTTTCGATCAGACGGTTTTGAAAAATATTTCAAAGAATGATTTGACGGATTGGTTAGTTGATCTTTAATTAAATGCATATAAATAGGAAAGCAGCCAAGAAAAAACCTAACAAAAATAAACCTTTTTTAGTCGAAGCGTGTTTATGGTCGATTTCGGAGTCGTTTTTTTTAACGACTTGAATCCCTGGTCATGACTTCCAGTCAGAGGATTAAACTAAATTTAAGTTTAGCTTTACGAACCGTTCAACTAGAGATAGAAAATGCTATATTGTCTCACTTATTCTAGCATAATAACTATTATATTTAATTTAAACATCTTATAGTATTTATAAGAAAAAGTTTGGGCATGGGCGATGAGTTAATGAATATATATATATCGAAAAGTTTTACTTACTTGTCATCAGGCATACTGGAAGTGCCATCCGCAATAAAACAAAACCTAAAACGTTGGCCATGTTTCTGTATCCCTGAAAAAAGGAAAATCTTATTTATTATAATATTGTACGAATTTCAATATGAAATCAAAATCGTAATTTTGTATGTCATTCGCGACTTTTGTCGTTCGCCTTTCGGCATCTTCTGGCATTTGCGTGCATCCATGTACTAAGGCGCCTGTAGATGCCGAAAGCCGGTTAGTGTGACAAAAATGAGAACGTTTTGGGTCACAACGTTTTAAATTTGGGACATATTTTGAATCAAATTTTTTTCTAAAATGAAGAACAGCAAAATGTCACTTTGATTGCATCCGTTTCTATCGAACCAGGTATTGGTTCATAAATATCGCAAAAACAAACAAGTCAAATATGCTGTTAATTTAGTTTCACCTCCAATAAATACGCAAGTGTTTGTTAAATATTGCTTATGAATTAAATATTTTACAAGCGGTCCGACTGAACAAAAAATTTGGTAATCCATTATTAGAAATAGTTATTTAAATACGGAAATGAACATCTTCACTCATATTAAAATAATAGAACATGGTACCATTTTCCTATAGTATTTTTGTAAACATTGCACGTAGATGCCAAAGTCATGCACGTGTTACCTTTTTGCTATACCTACACATTGATCCAAAATTGATTTATAAATGCCACAAGTAACCCTTTTCGTTTTGATGAATGGTGATTTCGTTGGAATTGTTTCGGAAATACTATTATATTGTGTTTATCACGTGTAAAAAAGAACAAAACTGCATTAATGACTCAAGCCGTCAAAATTGCACTAGCGCTGCTTTGCTCTTGGAGGGACTAAATTATTGAAACAACTAAATCAAATTATTATTTTATGATTCATAATTAACATTTGAGATTTAAAAAAATTATTTGAAATACGCTAATATCAACAATATTTCCTTTTCTTCATATTACAACAATATTTTTTTTAAATAAATAAATTTATAATATACTTGAGATATGAATACTATATGAAATATAATGATCATGAAAAATCTCTATAAAAATACTTTATTTGTATCTGCAAAGAAGCCAATGAAAACATATTGAAAATAAAACATGTTCGTCGCGTCTTTTCAGGAAAAAAATGTAATTATATTATATTGCACTCATAACAAACTGTGTTTATGTGTGATATTTAAAGAGTAATCAGTTTGAAAAAAGTGTGTGGTAGTAATAAGAAAGACCAATATATATTTCATGATTCACTTTAAAGCTGAAAATAAATAAAGCTTATAAGGGATACATTGGGATAAAACGATTTTCATTATAAACTAAAATTATTAAGTGTGTAGTAATAAGTTATAACAATAACATACCTGTTAAACAGCGGGAATTTTTCCGAATTACTACACACACCGCGTTAAAATAATGTATGAAACTATGCACTACATTCAACACATTTTATGTTCGCTACATTATTGATACTATAAATTTCATAGATTATTATTACGAAAATCAACACACATTTTTTTGACGTACACTAATGACACCATCTCGCTCCAAGCACCTATTGAAAATTGAATACGAAGTGTCCATTTGTTGCCATAACAAATATTTTTATGAAAAAAGTATATTTCTCCAAATTTCTGTATCGTTATACTTAATCATGAAAATGTTGCACAAATTTACATATGAATTACCCTGATACTTGCTATAAAAATAATGAAAAATAATTATTTCAATTACGTTGGTAAATAAATCGATTTGAAAATATAGATCAAAGGTATCATATTGTTTTTTTCTGAAGCGGACAGAAGCTCCCATCATGTTCATTTTTTTTTCGTCGTTATGAAATATATGTTTTCTTTAAATTGGCAGAAAATTTTTGTCAAGGTTAACAAATGCTTCCCTAAATGACATTTCAAATAAAAATATTTTAAACCTATATCCACCTGCGATCTCTTAACCGAATCGCTTACTCAACCTCTTTACGAAGTACTTTTACGAAATAGGAACATAACGAATGAAGCTTTTCGTAAATACCTATACATTTGAATATATTTGTTGAAAGAACACTGTTCATACTAAAACTGAAGATGGAACAGTGAGAAACATCATTGAAACCAACATTTATTACTGCACCAGAACAATTATAGTATGGTATATTATGTTTGTCTGCAATCCAAATAACAATAGTCTGCTTATGCATAATGCAGAAGATTAGGTTGCAAAATTATTGGCAGGTAGCACTGTCACCGATTGTGTCACACTATGAGTTTTCAGTATTTCAGATTATAATTGTCAAGGCCTGATCAAAATTATTTGCTACCGTAATATTTGTTATATTAGATCAACAAATAAAGGCGTGATCTGACGATAATATATTTTAAAACTGCTTACATAAACATATTTTCATACTTGTGTAAGTACCCATAATGTTTTAGTAGAATATAAAATGATTAGATAAAAAGCTCAAGACACTATCGGTCCAGCCTTTCTCCATTCTAGAAGAAAAATAACATTATATTCATGTCATTATATGAAAAGATTATGTTATTAGTGTGTCAAATTGGCCTTCACAAAATTCACAATTGTTTTCTACATATTTTACATAGCATAGTAAAATATGTAGAGATTTCTCGATACTAACGTAAAGCAGCAAAATTAAGTCAATTGCTAGAAATCAGATGGTATTCATTTCAAGGCTGGCAAAAAAAACAGCCTAAAATGAAAACTGCAGCCGATCCACAGCGCTCTGTTCCATGCTGGCAAAAATACCAGCATCATGTTACATATGCAAATGAATACAATAATGAGACATCACATTTTGGTTTTTAAGTTGTTTTATTTTTTATAAATATTTTATGTCAAAATAATGGTTAAGCAAACTTAAATAATTGTTGAATAAATATTTAAAGAAGTCGTTAACAGATCACATATAATATTTCTAACATGGCAATATGCAATCAACCAAAAATGCTCAATACATGATGTATTTCCATGTTTCCAGAAAATGATTGATACAAAATTGACAATGGTATTCAGACTAGGATTAATATTTTAGCACATGAACAACCCGCGGTCGGGATTGTCGGATAGTGGTTAGCGAGTAGAGTACTTACTTTCTTCAGTAAAATATTAAAAAAAACCGAAGGAAAAATATATTTAGAATACAATCAATGTATCGGTAGTAAAAATAGTAATACAAAAGTGTTTACATAGCAACCATATGTTTAAATACAATACAACGGGAAGCTCTTTTTCAAAGTCCGAGGCGAACTTTACAAAATTTTAGCTGTCTCGAACATACAAAAAAAAAAAAATTACAAACAAATATAATATTATTGTAATAACTTTTAGTTATCAGTCAAGATAATTAACACTAACCGTTTTTCCATTTTTATTTTTTTTCGTTTTCAATTTTAGGAAGTTTAACTAGTTATATTATCATTGCGTTAGTCATTAATACAAATTGCTACCACTTAGTCAGATTAGGTAGCAGGCGAAGACTCATGCCTGATAATAGTGTATGATTAATGAGCCTCTGTAGATTCTTGGACTTCCTCAGAAGTACCACGAGCTGCCGATTGAACTTCTGCATTCATTTTTTGAAGATACAATTCCCCATCAAAATCCAAGCTTGTCTAAGAAATATACAAAAGGGTAAATTAAACATAACTCTTTAATGTTATTGCTGAGAACAAAATAAAGATCGATTTCCTTGTTTTATTTTTTTATAAATAACACTATTGTTTACTTTTTAATAGTCATTCTCTGAACACAGGTAATGAGGAAAATAAAAGCTATAGAAATTTAAATAAATATAATACTGTAACACAATAGATTCTTTTCCAGACAATTGAAAGAACTATCATATAGTATATATCATTACATAATTATAGATGAACAATTTTTATTTAGAGTATTGAGTGAAAATAACAACAAAAAAAGTAGATACAGATTTCAAACAATAATACAGACAGATGAAATGTAAAGTTTACAAAATATGTTAGTGTTACTATGTTAAGAGAGATATAACACAATAGGGATGAAAGTTGAACTGTATTAGGTTACTTAGCATTTGTTAAGATTAGTATCCACGGTCAACAACCAGTATGTACAATTTTTTAGGGAATCAGTACTTGAAATGTTTGTTTATTTGTGTCATCATTTTGGAAAATGGATCCACATTTCATTACAAAATTTATGGCAAAGTTGCATTACAATATTTAATTGTAGTTGCATCCGATTGGTTGTCGCATTATTGCTTGCATCATTCATTATGGCATCCTCAAAAGATTATGAAAGAATAAATGCCTTATTGTCTAAATAGAGAATAATTTTAAACTATATGAGATGCAAAAAAAATATTTCAAAATTCAATTTGAAATTGTAAAGAAATAAATATTTGAAAATATATAATCTATTTAATAAACAATAAATAATTTTTGAATTTTGTAGCAACTATCAACAGTCTGTCACTGGCAACAGTGAATAAGATATTGATGCAATAAAAATTAGCCCAGCCTCCTTCTGTGATAAGTATTTTTTTCATAACATTATTGTCTTATTTTATGAATAAAGTTTGTCTGGACTAAAATACGAATCTTACTACTTGAGAGAAAAGAGTGGGCAAACAATATTGTATTTCAAAATGAGTATTTGTATTGTTTTAATAAACAAATAAATTCTTAAAACAAAGAACATGTTATTAAAATTAGTCACAGCGAAATAATTAGCATTATATGAGAATATAGCTTTGGTTAAGAATAAATAACACATCAATAGTTTTCGTAATATTGAATCTTACAGAGAATGTAATATGTATTGGATTTACAATGCTACCACAGAAGGTAGAGAGACCCACGCCATATTAGTTAAGAGGATATATTAAAAAGCATATGTTCCTGATTGATTAATGAGGATTTGGAATTTTCTGAAAAATAGAAAATAGATCTATTTAGAAAGAAAATATAAGTTCCGATTGTTTATTTATGCAAAAAGATAAAAGAAACAGATTTGAGGTAAAAAAAAAAATGGTATAAATATATTAAATAATTTGGAATGGAAAGTTGAGGCAAAAGTGGTTAAGAAATTAGAAGATTAATTATTTATACTTAAATAAATTATCATGTCTAATATTATGTTGTGTAAATACAAATGTTACAAAATGTTTTCTTATTTATTTCACCCCAATGGATTCAGCAGATCCACAGTGGAAAACCATTTTGAATATTAAATCAAATAAATATATTTTTTACACGATCCCAAATCCCATTAAAACAGTCAGGATCAAAATAAGAAAGTTTTTTCTTTGGTAAATAAACATTAATTTTGGCATATTATCATCATCACTTGCAAACAACTGAGTGATGAAAAAACTTAAATATATTTATTCAGGACACAGGGTATTCCCGCAGTTGATCTCAATCATTTATAAATCAAGATCAAATGAAGTAGCAAAAACAATTAAAATTATATTACATGTTGGTTTCTAGCAAAAATGAAACCCAACTAATAATAAACACAAAGCGATATATTTTGTAAATTCTATCATACATTATTCAACTGGGATTAGTATAATACAAAAACGACTCTCATAGTGCAGGTTATTGCCATCAGTACCGGTGTGAGATTCATAAGGCGTACAAAAATAGTTATAGAAAACATTTAAAAAATGGTGAAAAATAAACATTGTTTCCATCAACAGGCACTTCTAAAATGAACGCTGCGAATATTCAGGTTCGGTTGAAAATATCTCATGCTTAGGAAGGATGGTGGAGGATGAGAATACAGGGGAAAGCGCCTTAAGCCCAAGCATGGATCTTCAATTACCTTCCGTGATAATTCCGGCGGCACTTGGAAGTTAGGCGGCATCTTGCTTAGAGGCGAAGAAGCATAATGCAAAATCATCTCGTAGGAATATGATAACTTGCCTAGAGACCTTTCTGCTGCTGAAAAAAAAACTATCATGTTATAAAAGTATAAGGATAGTAATAAAAATAACATCTAAAACAATATTGATTGAAAAAATATAATACAACCTGTGTATGTTAAAACCATACAAATAAATTTTGTAATATAAAGTCAACGCATAAATAATAATACAAGTTGGCTTCTACATTTTTTACAGTCTAAGTTTAAATCAGTACAATTTTATATACAATGCAATGCTTGCCTTCTTTCTTGTCACTTAAACTCATAGATCGAGGGAATCTTGTTCTACGAGGAATTTCCCTGTTACTTTCTTCTGAAAATATACATCGAAACAATTTATTTTAGAATATTTAAAGCATAGTAAATCATATGAATCACTCATTAATGGATAATAGATATTTAGCATTACATAGATTAAAAAAATATATTCCATGGGCCATGCTTGTAATAAAAATTCTGTAACTCATTTATATTTTATTCAACACAGTGTGTTAAAAGTGCTGGGTAATAAAGTCATATAGTCTTAATATTTCAATAAATAATAAACAGACGTCATTCGGTCACAAATAGTCAGTTATTATAGTATGATGGTCTTGCAATTAAAATTTTCGCAAACCTGATGAATTTTTCACGAAGACATCATCATCGGTCGGGGAAGGCAGGCCGTTGGCTTTGAATGTATCGTCGGATCCATTCATGCCCAGGCTCTGGGACAGATTAGGAATGCCTCCCGATGTATTCTCCATCTCGAGTCTGAAAAAATCTCCAGCCTGATTGGACATGAGGTCTACTTCATTGAAATTCGAAAATCTCTCATCGAGTATGACTTTGGCTTCCTGTATAAAAGTAAAATTGAATAAACATCAAAAATATTCATACACTAATAGCGTGTACCCTGCATGCGTTGCAATGCCACTCAAAAAAAAGAAACCGCGACTTTATGGAATCGCCTCGTCGGGAGCCTCTCGCCTTCCGATTGGATAAGTCAGACTTGAGGCGAGGCCGGAGCCAATTAGAAACGATAAGCTTAGGTTATGTTTTTCTTACCGAAATTTGACAGTGGCGGCCGTATGTGTTTTTATTTATTGGAGTGCTTTTGGATACACAATGTTTTTTGTTTTTCTATCTGGTGCGTACACAAATAAATCAGAAGGTTTTCCAACACATGAGCAGGCCATATACAGTTGTCCATGTGAGAAGCATGGATTTTCTAAATTAAGTCCACACACTTGTAACGACTGTTCTTGTGCCTTATTGATGATCATTGCAAAGGCGACTTGCACTGGAAACTACAGACGTTTAAATTCAAATTGCATATCTGTCGGAATCATTGGGATGCGTGGCAACATTACATCTTCTCCTTTGAATTGTCCATTTAAAATTGTAGCTTCAATAATTCATCATTTTTCTTACTGAAAGCCTGGTACCGTTGCAAATCCGTGAGGAATTTATGTTTCGGAGAAGAATGATAGAGACGCCAATTTTCAATGCTAAAACATGCGTCGGCATGCCTGACAAATCAAGTGAATTCAGGAATTCTGTTGGATAATTGACGGCTTCATCTTAATCCATTATAGTATCGATGGACTTATACGTTATCGCTTCTCCTGGTATTTCATTTAGTATGCTGAAATTGATTGCATTGATATCTTTGTTTTTGGCTGCTAATATAGCATGTGCACTGAGCCATTGATGAATTTTATGATTGTGTGCAATATTTGGAAAAACTTTGTGAATCAATTTGTCTATGGTTGCGGTTATTTTACAAAAATTCGCTGGCAATGTGATCTTTGTTTTTGGCTGCTAATATAGCATGTGCACTGAGCCATTGATGACTTTTACGATTGTGTGCAATATTTGGAAAAACTTTGTGAATCAATTTGTCTATGGTTGCGGTTATTTTACAGAAATTCGCTGGCAATGTGATACATTGTGTAGATTCCTCTATTGCTATTTTCCTATATCCAACAATTGTTTTACAAAACGTTCAATGGATGCATCATGTTGTAGTTGTACACGCATATTGGTCTTCAAAGTGCATCTATGTACGTATCGCCATAAAACGGATGATTTGAGACATGCATTAAGTTCATCGCCCATTGTTGAACGTGATATAACAGGTAGAGTTTGTCGAAAATCACCAGACAATAAAATGAGTGCGCCACCGAAAAGTTGCTCATTTCCTCTCAAATCTTTTAGTGTGCAATGAAGTGCTTCCGATGATTTTTTGTGTGCCATAGTACATTCATCGCATACAATGATTTTACATGATGTGAGTAGTTTGCCCGTTTAAGAATTTTTGTTGATATTGCATGTTAGTGTCTCAATTATTTGCATATTCAATGGCAGTTTCAGTGCTGAATGCGCTGTTCGGCCACCATCCACCAAAAGAGTTGCTGCAATTCTAGATGATGCGATTGCTAGTGCAATGTTTTTTCTTGATCGTGTGGCTGCCTAAATGAGTGAAATGAGGAAGGTTTTACCTGTGCCTCCGGGTGCATCTATGAAATAAAATCTACCACTTTGACTTGTAATTGCATCCATAATTGTGTCATACACTATACGTTGATCTGGAACCAATTTTGGAAGATTCGTTTGAACAAATTTACCCAATTCATCATCACGATCACGTCAGTCGTTTTCATATCGATTCAGAGCAGCCATTCCCAATTGTACCAATGATTTGTTAGCGATTACTAAACATATGTCCTCAATCAATAGCAATGCCTCATTATACACGTTTGGTGTGAATTGAACGTGTGGATTTTGAATTGTTTCACGCAAACTATGTAAAATATCTTCACTCATGTAGCCTTTGTATTTTTTCCAAAGATCTTTTGGATTAGATGGAAAGCAAATTGTTAATGTTACTGCAAATAACGCATGTATTTATTGTGGGTCAGCAGTATTCGATGAATCAGCGAGTGAAGTGTCCCAATGTGCATCGTTTTCTAGAAGATTTTATTTGAGGCAAGCTTCACGATAAATGAAACATATTCAACCGTTTACTGTTCTCAATTCTTGGAAGGATGTCGGTCCATGTATGTTCATTAACAGTAATCGCAAGTAAACGCATTCTGCATTATTTGGTTGAACAGAGTACAGACGGCTCAATGCGTCGGTTGAATATACATTGTAATGTCCTTCAACTGCTTTACCTTGTTTGCGACGTTGAATTTTTTTCTGATGCATTCCATCTGTAGAATGTTGGCACTTCAGAGTAAGGTAGCGTCTTTGCAAACATATCATCCCTACACAATAAGAAAAATGCAGTTAACGTTGTTGGCTGTGGTGACAATGCTCTTACACGTGCATTTTCTGTTGTGAAGTACACTCGCTGTCCATTTTCAAGGTGAACTGCCAAATGAGTAACTGGTGGATGCTGTTCATGAATTGGAAATGATAAAATGCACCATATTGCTTCATTGCTACTAATGTAGCGTCCTAGTTGATATTGGTTGATTTCATCGATAGATGCAGTTGAATTTCCCACTCCAAAAACTGCCATATCGCTTCCTTTGTTGACATATTTACAAATGTATTTGATGGATTTCACAGAATTACAATACTCGACGTTGATGTGTGCTTTGTACGTTTTTGGGAGAAGCTGTGAATACGGTACAATCCAACGATTATCAATTTCAACCTCATTGTTTCACTCTTTTCTTTCGTGCTTGAGTTGTACTCTGACCTATTCCTTTTCGTTTGGGTGGCATAATTGATTTCACAGTGAATGTTACGTTTTGAAATTCACTTTTGAAAAATAAAAAAAAAAAATAATTGATATATAGAATAAATTCTTTCTATATCACACACGATTTATACGTAAAATTTATTTCAATTCGTTCTGTTATGCGACATAAAACCAAAACAAAAAAGTCGGTAAAAAATAGAACATTGAAATACTTTTTTCAAAAATCGAACTTTGTTTCAAAATATTCAGTACCTTACGTAAGTACCTACAGGTGAGTGAATGTGACAGATTTGCGTCGTTCTTGTTTTCGGCGTTACTATGGATACAATGTGTCATAAATGGCCATTCTGTATTACAATAGTCTTGTATGAAAACATGTTTTTCGTTATTTTCAATTAATTTTTGTAATCAAATCAAATTCTGAGTAACCTATCTTTTGCCCGGTAGTCTAAGCAATAATTCGACAAAGTTTTATCGCAATTGGATTAATGGTGTTGGAGTTTATAAAGGACAGACAGACAGACAGACATTCATTTTTATATAAATATATAGGTTAATAACTTAAAATTTTTTGACGTAGTTTTAGTACAGCTTGATTAAAATTGGCATGTACAAACATTTAATATTTGGAGATTGTTCCCACTCAGCATGATAAAGTTTGATGAACCGATGATAACTGTATAGCGGAAATCTCCCGATGTGACATCATTCGCAGATAAGCTTTGGAGAAGTGGCCGTGTCGCCGACAAAGGAGTGTGAGACCTCATAGAAGGTTTGCCGCTTTCTTCAGATCCTGATGAATTGAGAGAACTTGTCGAATCCCTGAGATTCCCAGTAGTTCCTTCTAGTCGTACGGGGGATGCATTTCGTCGTATAGTGTCACCGATGAGGTGCTTAGCATGGCTGCACAGATTAATATTAATTAAAAACATAATTAAAAATTAATTAAAATTTTTGAATAAAATACAATTTACAGTGTAAGTTACAATTTAAAGAAGAATTATTTTAAAAAAGTAAACACGCTTACTTGACATTTTCTTCATTGGGACCCGTAATTTGCACCAGCCTTTCTTTCGCTCCGGGACTTACTGCAACAATAGGCATAGTTGTGAGGTAATATTCACATGAAAAGATAATGTTAAAGCCAAATACTTTTTGTGAGTAGAATGATAATTATTAGAGCTACTATCTTCATACATCTGGTAAAGAATTATATAAATTATGAATAATGCTAAGATTTATTTTAAATCACAAAAAAAAATATGCAAAATACATAATGAAATTGATCAAAAATAGAAAAAAAAAACAAATTTTTCCTCTTTGTACACTTTGATGTTATGGTAAATAGGTTGGACAAAGCAATTGTTGTCATCGAATGCTATGCTATATTTTTAGACTGCAATTTCTTGAAATTTCTCAGCTGATTTCACTACCAAGTAGCATCACATAACAAATTGCAATTCCATTTCAGCAATGTAGTGACTACACACGAAACCAAGAAATTTTGTGTTTTAGTGTATAATTTCATTGAGTTGTGTCGATATCTATATGATAATAATATGTACAAAGTTAGAATTGCCAACAGTAAAATAATAACCGTTTTTGCTCTAATATTTATAGTGCCACCATTTATTTGAATTTCTGTTTGTCTTTGCATTTGCTACAGTATTAAGATAAAAACATCAACAGCGAATTGAAACTGTGCTATAAATAGAATATAAAATACACAAGTATAAAAATTATGATATTAATTATTATTCATTCATTCTTACATGGTGAATTAATCCATAAATGAAATTCACAAGTTAGAAAAACCTTTATGGAAAAAAAAATATGGAATTTTTCAAAAGCATTTATTTTGAATATGGAGCATTAACAAAATTTGTCAAATGAGAGATAGTAGTAAGTGAGTTATTGAACTTCTGTGTTAGAGTAGGAACAGATTGTTTTTATACGTTTTATTTTCAAAATCTGTGCGGAAAAGCTTTAAATCATCAGATCATTGAATAAAAATCTAATGACCAATTGGAACGTCTTCAATGTGCGCAATTTCTATTTACAGACACAAAATTATAACAGAGTAACAAATTATAACAAATGCTCAAAGGCATTGCAGTTGGAGGATCTTTAAGAAAAAGAAAGGAATTCCTACAGTGCACGATGAAAGAATAAATTTCCACACATAGTACATATATGAATTTGCACAACACTACTGTACTGAGTGATTAAGTTTTTAACACACGGGAGGTTTTTCACTGTTACCAATGAAATACAATCAAACACAATGCAAATACAATTTATGATATTAGTTAGAAAAATGAATTATTATATTTATTAAATTTCTCAGGCGTCATTAGGTTTTCAATTGAAAGAAAAAAGCTTCATATTTCAATAGAGTATTACATAAATATTATTCTTCATGTTATTTTTAAAAAAATCAAACAAGAATGTGCATAATAACGTGGCTAGGAATAGAAAGCGTGGTCATCCATGATAGGTGATGGATTAAGTGTTAATGGAAAAGGTGCAATTAGAATTTTTATGATTGAAATATATAATTTCAATAGAACTGTAATATTGATATGAATTACAAAAGTAAACAAAGAAAGGTATTCAATAACCGCTTCCTTTTTAACTTTTGAAAACAGTTTTGTGTATTTTTCCAAACTATATATTAAAAGAATCAACAAAACGAAACCGAGTTGATAATTTTCTTATAATCATTGAAAATACACGTCTATTTAATAGAATCATCTTTAACTTAAAAAAATTGCAAAGTTCTTATTTAATTAAGAATTATAAAATATATTTAATAACTACATATTCTGTACCAGTAGTAATATAATATATTATATATATATATATATATATATATATGATTCTTTTGGTACTAGATACATTATACAAAAATAAAAGTAGTCGTTTAATTGATATACTTCTTCTAGATTTAGTTTAAAAATATGACAAAAAGACATGTACAGTGGAACCCCGATTTATCATTTTCACATATGTATATAACTTTAGTCATCGATTTTGAGACTGTCTTGCATTCATATTATTTTGAGGGGTTCTGAAAGTAATGATGAATCAAGATTCCACTGTAACTGGACAAAGTCGGTGAATCTTGGAAGTGCGCTGGTATTGGTAAGTCAACAAGACACAAAATGTTTTACGCACGTATACCAAAAGTTCTTTTGATGTACGCTGTTGTTAATAAGAACATGTAAAATTAAAACATCTGTGATATTGTCAGGCAGCAGAGCAAGCGTTAAGAACCATGCACCGTTTTGATGAAGCGACTGGATCTCTATGCCAGATATTTTTCCGTACCTCTCTGAAATGAAATAATTGTGTCGCTGAGTTCTTCAATCATATGCACTCGACGACCTTTGATACCCATTACTGTAAAATAAACAATTTGTTTCATCATTCAGGATTACTTGCGGCACTCCCAACGACAACCTTCCAAAAAAAAATATGACTAGATATATGTGTAGAGATATATGTAAAATTTATAAACAATAAATATTCAGTTACACATGTTTGCAACATCAATCGCAAATTCTGAATAGACAAATTTCAATATAATCTTACGACATAAAAATATTTATATCGCACTGTTCTCATAAATAATAAACATATTACAATCTTGAAATATAGTTCTTACTCTATAAATATTAATATTGAAATGAGAGCACACATAATAATAAAATTATATAATATACATGTTATATTTTCAACATAAATAAGTTAATAAAGTTTAACACAATATTTCTGTTTTATTATATGAACGTTTTTCTGATGTGTAAAACATCTTTAATTTTAAGTAAAAATAGGATACCTGTAAGAAAAGGTTAAGTTATCATCAACCAGATAGAATGTGTGTGTGAAGACATATTCAGCTGTCTGATAATTATGAATAATAAAGACATATGACAGAATTAGTAAATAAATAAATTAAAAATTTCTAGCGAAAAATTTATATTTAATACTAACCTTTTCCTGAATCAGCATTCCTGATAACCACTTCATCTTTGGAGTAATTTTTACCAGGTATTTTGGTGGGTTTGACAAATTTGCCAGAATTTTTCATGATTTCACCGGGAGCGAGCAAGAGCGGTGCCGGAGTTTCGATCGGGGAAGCCGGTGTGGTGAGCGAGAGAGGGATAGAATCGCCACTTACCAAACAATCAGCATTGATAATTGGCAAAGGCTGCAAAAGATTATTTTATTTTCATTATGATTTCTTAAAATCAAAATGGAAAATACTGTAAGATGTTAGGTGAATCTATAAAAAAACTGATGGGATTCAACACATAAAAGAGCTCTACACTATGGACCTATTAATTTATAGCTATTTTATAAAAATTTTGTGATTGTTAAAAATGTTTGAAAAATTAATTGAGTAATGTTGATGTAAGACAAACTTATGGAGATTAAAACGACAAAATAGACTTTTTATGATATCGACTGAAGGTGCTTGATGGAACTTCAATATTAAATTTGAATTGTTGCAACTTTGTACGATTCCATATGTCTTATCACAAACGACCCGGGTTTCGCCCTTCGGCATCTCCAGGCGTTCCATCTTGTTCTGTTGCATCCGTGCGATAGAATGCCTGAAGATGCCGAAGGGCGAAACCCGGGTCGTTTGTGATAAGACATATGGAATCATACAAAGTTGCAACAATTCAAATTTAAATTTGACAAAATAGACTGTAAACTAAAAATTAGATTCAAGCTTTAATTGTGAAACTTTGTACGATTCCACATGTTTTATCGCTAATAATCTGGGTTTCACTTTTTGGCATCTTCGGGTTGTTTATTTTTAAACTCCATTAAGCCCCTTGAGCCAATATCATAAAAAATAAGATCATTTGTAACAGTTTTGACACTCAGGTATTTTAAAATATCATATATTGATAAATGTTATATAGTACAGATATAAAATCTCATGTAAATAAAATGGGAATCATAAAATTTGTCTTAGGAATAATTATTGGTTTTCCATAAAACAAATGAAATCTAAAAGCTTTAAATTGTAAGCAGGGCTGCTAGACATCCTGATATTCCGGGATTTCCCAGTTTTCTATCCCTACTCCTGATCACTGTGGAGGCCTTTTGTGAAATAGAAATGTCTTGGTCTCTGATAAGCTGCTTGCTTATCGCGACACCTCTTATTGTTCAAAAATATTTAGTAACCACAATTCCAAAGTTACAAGAAAACTTAAAGATTGGAAAAAACATGTGCAATAGTGTACTCATAAGAGAAATTTTCTATTCTTCCTTAAACCGCTTAAAAATAATATGTACCATCATCAATTCTTGTTTTTTCTCATAAAAAAAAAATGCCAGTGCCTAAATGTTTTGTTAAATATAATCTGAAAAAATTTAAGGACTTTTTGACGGAATCCCATTTGTCGACAAAAAACCTTAATTGAACAAAATGCAATTTGTAGATAGATGGTGTTAGTGAGCACATTTCTACAATCACAGAACTTTTCCATAATACCAGATGTCTAGAGTATGAGGATATGAAAGACATCTAGTTAAGACCAGTTTATAAATAAAGGCCTAGAAGTTAATGACATCTGGGATTGTGTTGAAAAACTAAAATAATATTGTCTATCAAAATGGCGTCTCCAGAGAATAAGCTTTTTAAATTTGACAAATGTGGTTCTGTCAAGAAAACCTTTCAATAGGCCTGCAATTAAATCATTAGATTTGATTTCAAATTGTGTAGTGAAGGGTTCAATTTAAATAAAAGTAGCTGATAACAAAAATAATAAATTGAATATCTTACCTCAGTGTTTGTGACCCTATGTTTATAGTAATGACTCATATTATCAGTTTCTTGCCACATTTTGGCTCGGAGTTCAATAAGTTCTAACAGATGGAGTCGGGAGCGTTTATCGAGATTTTCATCCTGAGATCCGTTTCTGAAGAGGACGAAAAACCTATCTAGAAGATCTTTGTACATAGCTTCTAATTGTGCTCCGTGTAATTTCAAGTTTTGATACATAGTCGATACATTAGAATGAAAGCATCTGTCATATTGACCTAATGATATCTCACAGGCAACTGTTTCCGTTAATACGATCAAATCATCAACTGAAAACAAACACAAACATTGCGAATAGGTAAAATAAAATAACGACAATGCTGTACTGCTTTTACTATCGAAGGTGTTAAAAAAAACTTACCAGAATTAATTTTTAGGTCCATCACTGAGTTTCGAGTATGTATCACACTAGACGTTGATTTCAACGGTCTGGGCACCTCTAATTTTTTAACTGTACGCGTCATTTTCGTTAGGGTCGACATCACTGATTTCCCTGCTAAAAGAACACAAGACAAATGAATGATGGATGAAAATTTGAAAGAGGAACTGTGACGGAATGTCAAAAATAAGGATAAGGTTAAAAAAAAATAACAAACGTCAAGCGGAAGTTTATTCGTTGGAAAGATTACGTATAAATTCAAAAAATTAACGATGAAGTATTTCGCTATAATAAAGAATAAGTGACGTAGCTACGGTGAAAGTAAAAAAACAAAAAAAATTGTATGAATCTTTGACATATTTCCTCTCATTGTTACCAATATTACTGTGACGTTTCAGTCAAATTATGAAGATGGTTATTTTTATCGCCGTAATGTTTATTATTATCATTATTGACAATTTTTAAGGAAAACAGATAAAGAACACGAAAAATAATATCACACCTCTCGCTACGCCATAAAACAAAATGTATGACAAAGCCCACCAATAGCACACCAATAAAATTCTAATTAGTATAATAAAAAGGATTGAAGGAGGGATAGAGGGAAATTAATGTTGCCAGCGTATAATAAAACTTCAAATATCGGTGTCATGTTAAAATAGCCGCAGCTTAAAAAATACTAAGTAAGTATTTTCGCCACAATATTTTATTTATCGTGAGTTTTATTAAACATTTATATCAATATTAGTGATTTATTACGTAAAATACAGCAGATAACTTTAAAATATACATATCACGAATGGTATAGCCTAAATAATTACTTATTCGCTTATTGCAATACATAAAATGAAATAAAACAACTTTTCTATAATCATAATAATATAATATCTCCATATAGTCCATGGAAAATTATTTGAATTATTTTCGTTTTCATATACGCGTTTAAATGTATCTGTAGTTAAAAAAAACAGTATATATATATATATATATATATATACTAGGCGTAATGACTTTTTTTTTATTACTACCTATTGAAAGCTGAAAACTGTTACAAATACATCAATTAGGCTTAGGAGAGGGTATGATTATTTTTACTAAAGCATGTTGTACATGCTCCAAAAATTTGAATGTTACATTTATGGATAACTACCAATCTCCTCATTATAACAATCAAAACTTAAAAAAATTGGTTAACAATTTAAAACTAACTAACTTAATTTAACTAGTTGATTGATATATTTATCTTCAAAAAAAATATTTGTAAGTATTTGTTAGAATGCTTTTGCTATTGAATGTATTGTAAAATAAGTATATTGATTTACCTTTGCTTTACAAATTTATTTAATACGACATAACATGTTAACGATTACCTCTAAGTGGAAAAGTCTTATATTTTTTAAAATTAAAACATAATTTTTAAATTTGAATTGTTACAACTTTATACGATTCCATATGTTTTGTCACCAACGACCTGGGTTTCGTTTTTCGACATCTTCAGGCATTCATACGGATGCAACAGAACTGACGAAACCCGGGTCATTAGTGAAAAAACACGTAGAGTCGTGCAAAGTTGTAACAATTCAAATTTGATATTGAAATTCTATCAAGCACCTTCAGTGGAAATCATAAATTACGTACGTTTTAGTGCTTTTTTCAAAATTTTGTTAGATAGAGCCAAAAAATCTATGCATTCAATTTATTTGACCTGATGAAATGGCATGACATTTCAAATAAAAAAAAAATTGCTACTATTTCCACAATATATTTTATGATCAGGGCCAGTTTCACTCATGGCAATCAGTTGGTAATGGTCCTGATCTTAAAATATGTTATGGAAATATTATAATACTAAACATGAGTTATTTTATTTAAAATTAATGGTTGTATTGACATCTTTCACACCTCAATTTGATCTGAGAATCCTGTTAAGATCTTGGGATTTCTTGTTACTTTTTACCTGATTCAATTTTACTTCTGTGTGAAGATGATCGTTAGCATCCATCATAGCATAATTCAGTTGGATTTGTCTAATGCTGGTTGGATTCAACTAAGTCTAAAAATGATAATTATTACTATTCTTTTCTTTGATTTCTTTAAGCATATTGTAGCGTTAGATCATTCTAAGTACAGGTTTTGAAATGGAAAATATCAGAAATACCAACCGTTAAATGGAACTATTATACCTACCAACTATAATTCCGTATGGTTTCAACTTTTTGTATACTTTACAAGATGTACAAATAAATAAATAATTCAATTTTTGTTTGAAACAATTTATACTTAAATATCAATATAATAGACAAATCATACATTTCAAAATTCATTATAATAATATTTTATATTAACAAAGTATTAAGTTTTGGAATGTAACAACTCAGTTAAAATAAAATTATATCAGGGGAAAAAATATATTTCAATTGAATTGAAAAAAATAATTCATACATAAATAATAAATGATTTTTTTTTGTCAATTGAATACTTTGAACTGTCCTTATTATAAACTGTAAACTTGACAAGGAGAAAAACCTCTGTAATACAAACATTTGACTTCATACTTCATTAATTAGTGTTATGGTTACACGAGTTATATAGATTTAATAATATATCAGCATTTTATAGTTGTAAAAAGATATTCAGATAGCAACGTGGACAACAGTTTTTAAGCTAAATGTCGCATATAAGGCTAGATAAAATTCATAAGATTATAAGTAAATATTATATTCTATTACAAGAGCTGATTTAAAAACATGCAAACCTACATAAATTTTACATTTTACTTAAATGCAGCTTGATTTCTAAACAAAATGATTTATTCAAACAATAACCATAACAAAAAGAGTCCAAAATACTTCTAATACTTGCATATAATATAGTCTAAAACGGTTAAAAATAAATCAAAAGGACCAAAACATTATTTTCGAGTTACACAAACTTTGTATAACGCATTCAATGCGTCCGCCCAGCTCCACACAAATATTACAGTCACATTTTGGCTACAATGAGTTGCCAACGCCATGCGTTTTGTGAAAGTGAAATAAAAAAACAAGTGTTCATATAAAAACCATTACCATTGTTTTTGATGTTGTAAAATTAAAATCGATTTCCTGTTAAAATTTACACCTGAAGTTATATTGATAGTTTTATATTCTTATATATAAACATAAACTATTAAATATTAATTCAAAAAAGTTGTAGAGTAGTAAAGAAAGTAAAAGTTCTCTGGGAATATTTTGTTTGGTATAAATGCAAATTTCTTTTGTATAAATCAAAAAGCATTTGTTTCACATGAAAATAACATATTTGTATAAATTAAATAGAATTTGTTGTGACCGCAGTATTATTTTGTGTTCACTTATATTTTTGACTGTCGTTTCTTTTTTTATGATAATAAAGTTTATTGAATACAATGACGACATATTCTGTTTTTATGGAAAGAAGTGAGTAAAAGATATTGTAAAAAATAATAAAACGCAGTTATCTAGTTTGAATACATTGTTTAAAGTCTTGAAAAAAATAATATTAAAAATAAAGTAAATAATTTTAAAAAATAATGCATAACAAAGAGACACAAGAATCCTGTTATAATCAGTTCTCTGCTGACCCACTCAAAGGACATGCTAACACCGAATATTTCAAAAATTAATTAGCCATGCTGGTTTTAAAAAAACTTATGGAGATTATCAGGACAAACCCACTGTTAACATTATCATCTATCAACAAACTGCAATTAGCTGTCCCAACAGTTGAGACGTTAGCAATCAGTGAGTTATTATAAAACAGAATGTTTGTCATGATTTCATAAATAAGAACTAATTCATAGTTTTTGTGTGAAGTATATGACCACAAGAACTGCTTGACATTTGCCATTAATTTACTTAATTCAATGTTACATAAGCATACAACAGTTCCACCAAATACAGCCCACTGATAATAACTGACAGTTTCAAGTCACATAATGTGTCAAAACAATCAGATTTTATTTTTTGAACAAGAATAACAAGTTCAACGTTACTGAAATTATTGCGTGAATTATTTTAAGCCAAAAATGATTTAACAAAGTGTTGAGGAAAAGTTTATGTTTTCTGCTTGATGATATTGTCATTGGGTGACTGCCAAATTGATTTTAAAGTGAGCTTAGATATTTTAGATCTTTTGTGTGAAAATATGTCATTGATTGAAAGATGTTTGGTTACGGTGAAAAGAAAATGAAAGTTTTTCATTTTTTACATTTTTTTCTAACTTTTAACTAGTGGTGTATAAACTAAACAAATCCAATTATTGTAGACACAGTTTTGCTATTTACAAAGTTTTGTCAGAAGCCCAACGATGTATAAGTAAGCAATATTTTTCATAAAATTTGAATACAAACCAATAATAAAATACAACAAACAGAACAATAAACCCTTGTATTTTTTTAAATATAGTTACCACTAATGACAGAAAAATGCAATCTTTGTCCAGGTGGCAAAACGTCTCGCCTTAATAAGTCCTGATATGTCCGGCTATAATAGTATATATTTCAATATTCATGAGATTTTTTCCATTCAATGAAAATATATGAAACTTTTATGGCACTCAGAATCTTTCAGATAAGTTAAATTTTAATATTTAATATGGCCTTTATGTTATTGAGCATTGAAATATTCGGTGTCAAATTAGAACATGGCAAATCAGTGAAAATTCAACAAGAACATTTGAATAAAGCATTCATCAAACAAGAAAATCATTTTTATAACTAAATGTGTATTTTGGTAATGTGTTAAATGCGACATATTGGTGAAAAAGTATTATAAATACAGCATGCCATTGGATTTAATAAAGCTTGTAATGTGACCTGTCATCTAAGGTAAAATAGGAATAGTTTATCTTCAAATCTTCAAGCGACTTTCTAGACTTCTTTGAAATAAACAATATCACACAATATCAATTTTTTATTTAGTTCTTCACAATGATTGAGAAAACTTGTAATACTTCATATATATTGTGAGAATAAACTTCAGAATCACTTATATAACGCAGATGAAGGTGTTAAACTATTGCATTGAAGTATGGTTGACAATAAATTATTTTGGTAGGAAATTTTAGGAATAAACAGGGTTCAACTAAATTGGCGATCAATTTCGAATGTACAACTAAACCTCTGTCTGAAGTTTGAAAATGTGTCACATTTAGTAGAATAACAAAGTTCTCAATTTTCCTTTAGTGTTAAAAATTTATTTCCACAAAGCTAACGCAGAATATGTTGATGAAATAAAAAATATTGTATCAGTTAACAAAATTGATAAAACCGGGTTTATAAAATACACGGACTATATTAAGTAATAATATTAAATGCAAAATTATGCACAGTCAATATACTATACTAAGGCAGAATTGCAGTAATTTTACTCTAAAAAGTGAATTTGATTTATATAGAAAATTAAGTGTAAAATAGCATAACACTATATCAAATAGATTATTGACGCTACATTAATTATAAGGAGACACAGTGAAATCTCTTTCATAAATTTAAATATTTTAAAATCACCATTCAATTTTGGAAATTACGTACATGTGTGATATATTTAATTTCGGTTATTCGAAGAAAATTTTTTTTTTTTTATTTAAATCTTATTATGATTGTAATAAAGACTATGTGAATCACTGAGGTACATGACTAAAAAATTTGAACTATTCGTAACGTTTTTGCGAAATTAATTTCCTATGGAAGTGGTTAATGTCAGCTTTAGGTATGGATACTTTACTGCTTAGTTTCTCAACCGGTGGTTCGCATAGATTTTTGGGTGGTCCCAATGATATATTATTTCGAAAAACAATTGAATTTTATGGATTTTTAAATTATATTTTAATATTATTGTTTGCTTAAATATACTTAAATATTGCTATATCAGCATAAGGTGTTGCAAAATAAATTGTTTTGAATAAAAAATCAATTATATAAATACTTATTATTTTATTCCAATGTTGGAATGGCCCACAAAATATTTTTGGATTTTTTGGTGGTCTGTGGATGTAAAAAGGTTGCGAAACTATGCTTTACTGGACCCGTCCTCATCAGATGAAATTAATTGAGTGGTTGTAATGTCACATGACAGTAGTGTAAGTGAGGGTGAACTCACAAAACACTGACAAAAATATTGTAGAAAAAAATTAATGAATTTAGAGTTTTCACTGCATAAGTAATAAGTAAAATGTTTTTTAAGAATATTATTAGACATCATAAGCACTGAAAATTTGGTTAAAGAATTTATTCCACGTTGGAATAATGCTTTATTGACTTATACATGCGTCATCCATAATTGGACTAGTTGCACTTAACTTGCACGTCTTCTCACTCATGCTCTCTTTCTTTCTCTCTCTCTTATACACACACACATGCAGTGTTCATATACTACAATTTTAAGCTGTCAAAAAATTTGTTGAACTTATGAATAAGAAGGCTTTATGAATTGAATTGATAGCACTCAGCTGTTGTAAATATGTAGGTGGATTCAATTATGCCTACATTAAAAGAATAAAAAGGTGCGAGTACGCAATGTGCCACAGTTTGGCTACACTCACTCTATTGTAAACCGTAATAGAAATAAAGAAAATTAAACATAGCTATTTAAAAGTATGTAACAAACTTTTAAATTCAATTATATTAAAACTGGTATTTTTGATTTGTCACTGTTGCTTTTGAGTAGCAACATGCTTATATCTAATTAAATCTGCAGGACTTGTGACGATGGTTGAAAAGATTTTAGTGTTGCTTTGACTATTTTAGTACGTCTGGACATAGGCCTTCTACAGTCTCTTTCGCTACTTTAGAAGTGGTGATACAATTTCTTAAATTATAGCTATTTAATAGTGTACCAAATTTAATCGATAGCTAATTCAATATATATATATGTGATTAAATTTCAATTATGTTGGCACACAGGATATAAATTTAATAGTCAAATACGTATGCTGTAAATTTTTCTGTTTCTTACTAAATCATATGCTAAGTGAGGAGTGCGAGCGAGATATAGATATAGATATAAGGGCAAACGGTTAATTGTGTTTTTATCTTTGTTCCTCATTCACAAGTCAAGCTGCACGATGGAAATAGAGAAACATTCACTTCACACAAATGCTTAACAAACGATTATTGATTTTATTGATTACAATATTGGATTTAATGGCTAATTGTTAACATGCAGATATTAACTTTAGAACAAAAAGGTTATTAAAATTTTTCCGATTCTGGCACGATTACTGCTGGGGACAAAGTTTCTGGCTGATGTTATTGATTCTCGTTCGCAAGTGTTGCATTATATCTAAGGACAGTTCATCGACGCAATTGAAGCGGGTTCTTTGAAAGTTGAATATATCTACGAGGAATAGCATTATTTGCTCTTTGAAGTATTGGCACGTGTCTCGTAAATTGTCATCCGGCCCTAAGAAGCCCCAGGCCATCAATGGTGACATTTGTTCAGATATCATGTAGAAGTGCGCCATGAACCCATCGGGATATTTCAGCATTCGTCTCTTCGCTTTCAATACAGACCAGACCGCTGTTGTCAGGGCCTGTAATAAAATATTTAATTGCTTAATACTTGAACATTTGAATTATGGTAACATTTAATTTATTTAATTCTGTGAAGAACTTTAATTAAAAGAAAATATTGATCTTATTCTCTTATGTTTCATATTTCAGATCATAATTTAAATTTGATGCAGTTGCTAATCTTCAATTAAACCCACCGTTTCTTTAAATCCATTGGACAACCATCGGTTTTGTACCACAGCAGTAACAGAAGATGGAGGAGAAGCCAAGTCCTCGAAAGCGTCCAGCAGGATGTAATCCAGTACCACATCGTAAAATGTCAATGCTTTCACTCCCTTGGTGGACAGTTCGGTTTCTAGGTATTCCCAATTCTCATCATCGCTTACCCACGATAGCATTTCTTCGTAAGCGACTAAAAACTCCTTGGGGTCCTGTAACACGATAAAATTGTTTTGAAGCATTTCATTTTGAGGGGATGTTATTTAAGAATATGGAAGTAGAAAGTATCTAAAAGATCGTGTCTATAAAACCAATGCCAAAAAAAAAAACCGAAAACGTTGTACTCTCAATTAGTAATATATTATTTTTGTTTGGAGTCAAATATTTTTTTCTTCAGTAATTCATATGTACAAACTCATCAACAACTAGGTAATCTAAAATACCATATCTAAAATAATTGTGGTACAACTATTAAAGCGTTTGGTTGTACAAAATTTTAGACGAGTATTTGATAGCTTTGGTTTTTGTCATTATCAAAATATTGATTAAACAAAATTTATGCTTAGCCTAAAAAAGTTAAGATTTTTTTAGAGGAGAAAGATAGTATATATTACCAACGTATTTTCTAGCGTGGACAAATTTATACAAAGTTAAAATATTTCAAATAATTAAAACACATTTTTTAGTACTATTTCCACAATATATTTTATAATCAGTACCGGTTTCGCTCAACTTGACTATTATCAAATACAAACGTTACAAAAAATGTTGTATAAATATGCTTCCAAGGTGAAAAAATAGCAATGTACATTCTTTAGTTAGACTGTTAGTTCTGATGAGGGGGTAAGCCGAAATAGTTATCAACTATATATCTTATAAATTTTGTAGAACCAAAGTGTTTTGCTATTTTTTCACCGTGGTATAATGGAGTTTTTTTCATATAAATTTTGTAGAACTGAAACACATTGCTATTTTTTCACCGTGGTATAATGGAGTTGTACCAATTCAATCAATAAATAGGCTTGTTTGTAATTTGTGTCCAATCAGTTGACAATGCTTGCATTAAGCAAAACCAGTACTGATTATATACTACGTTGAGTAAATAATAGTAAAAAATGTGTTCTTATGATTTGGAATATCATGCTTTTCACATGGTGAAAAAATATGTATTCATGTAAATATGTTTCTTTTAGCCTTCTTCAGAACTATATTTAAACGTACATTTACTTATCATCAACTATATGTCTTATAAATTTTGTAGAATTAAAATATATTGCTATTTTTTCACTGTGATATAATTGAGTTCTACCAAGTGAATGCCATTTCAATCAATATCATGCTTTTCCATCAAGAAGTGACAGTCTACATATTAAAAAATTTTTGTATAAATATAAAATACGTTATTGTGTTAATTGCAATAAACACACAATATAAATTTGAATTCCTATCAAGTATAGCTAAATTATTGTAATAATGGCCTTAGGTGCAATGCTAACGGACAATTAGAAATCAATAGGTACTAATATATGGTTACTCATTTTAACACGGTGAAAAAAATAGCAATGTATTTTAGTTCTACAAAATTATTTTTAACAAATATAGTTGATAGCTATTTCGGCTCACGCCATCGTCAAAACTATTTTACTCTGTAATCTGCCTTACTCGCAATTGAAGTGAATTGCACTAGCTTGCAAAAAGATAGTAATCCGGCTATTTTTATCACCCCAACCTCACAAAAACTGAAATGATTTCCCTGTCAAGAAATATATGATATAAATTCCTTGAATTTTATTAATACTATCAAATAAAATTTTAAAGTACTCATAAACCTTATCAGCGAATAGCAGTAAGTCAGTCAACATCTGTCTGCCGGTATCAGCAAACCAAGACCAGGTGCTCGAATCCTTGAACATAAACTGGAAGGCAAGTCGAATGCAGTGAAGCTTGCAGAGATACTCCACGTCGGATCCACATTGCACGACTTCAGTTCGAAATGTCCTGTAAATTTACAGTAAAAATTGGATATTATTTTTGTACAATTGTATTAAGAATGTAACAACGTTAATTGTTTGTATAAATATTCTTAATCATTTTGAATTTTAGATACAGTGTAGTAATAGACAAACCTGTATGGTATGCCAGTCTCGAATTGCTTCAGAGCAGATTGATAAAGCGAGAGATTTTCGATGTCCGGGAAATATTCAGAAAACTCTTCGAATTCCCTGAGATCTGCAACCTATAATGTGATTAAATATAGTTTTAAATTTAGTGTCAGTGGTCATCGAATATTGGTTACAGACTTTTTTTTTCACAATTTTTATGATTTTTTCTAATATGCTATTCTTCATTCACAAGGAATATGAAGATGCAATAAAATCAAATAATTTAAGTTTACCTCATCCTGTGCTGAAGCAAAAGATTCAGCCGACGAGTGGTTGCAATCCTGCTGCAGAGCAGTCGCTGGTCTTGCAGTCACACCCTCAGCACCACTTCCACTCTCACATCGGAACAGCACAGACCTTTGATCAAGGAAAAGCAGCTCACTTTGTTCCTGAAAACGCAAAAAATAAAGGTTTTACTGGCCACTATTTTTATCAAAGCAATGAACGTGGTCACTCTCATGTACAATATAAATTAATAAAAATTACATATTATTAATTTATTTATTTTGCAACATACAAAATGATTAATATTTTTGGTAAGCTTTGGAAACTTGGAAGGAAGTCAACGGAGCAAGTCTGTCAAAAACTAAGAAAATAGATTCAAATAGTTTTCGTCTGGACTCACTCTCGTCCACGCGGAATATGTCGACATCCGAAGCAATACTGTTGAAAATCGTTAACCTTTGAGCTGAGCTTTATAAAAGAAAATTTAAGCATAGTGCTTCAAAAAGTTGTTGTAGTAACGTTGATATTAAATAAATTTGTCAGGGTATCAGAACGAATTATGCTGCATTCTATCCCAAAAATATGCTGTTATGTGTCAGTTTCGAGACTATCTGTTTGGTATTTGGTTCTTATATTTTTGAAAATCATCTATCGACACATTGGAATCAGCCATCTCAACAGTTGAGATATAAGCTGTCAGCGGGTAAGCTCTAACAGTAGCGTCCACATATCATTTTTAACGGCTTGTATTTTTCCGGTCAGAATTTTAATACAGTTTTGGACATATTTTTTATTACATCGGTCAGAATTTATATTAAATGGTCATCATGTATCAATCATGAGAGGGCAGAATAAATAATATTTGGTCAGAATTTAAACAAAATGGTCTTAATTTAGATGAAATTAGTCATAACACGGTGGAAAAATGTATTTTAGTTCTACAATTAGTTTTTTAAGGTCGCAAGACGTCTTTAGAACAGCTGGAAATCAACAGATATCAACTATCTCAAAGGATTCTTAACAAACAAAGTTATATATGTCGGTCGCTATTGCTCAACCCACTACAGGGGGCAGTTTGTTTCCATAATAGACCATTTCCATGCCATATGTAAACTTATTGACATAGCCGCCTTTTTAGTTTCAGTTACAATTTTTAAAATTTTTTAATTTTATTGCGAGCAAGAAACAAGCTCGGTCGTTAAAACAGGAGAGAAGATGTATTGTGTACCTTTTCTACACAGCTATATATATATAGATAAGCAAATGTTCGTTTAAGCATAGGTCTGACGATGGGGTGAGCCGAAATAGCTATCAACTACAGTAAACCCCCCAATAATGAGTTCCCCGCTAATGAACCCCCCAATAACATTTGCGGCAGGTTTTCCAATAATGAGTTAAATCCCCCGAATAATGAAAAAAATAAAACTTCTAATTAGGCTTTCATAAAAATAGTTCATACAAATCTGTATTTAAAATACTGTCGCGCATTTTCTCATGTCTCTAAATTCACATGTCTTGATAATGTGCACGACTTTAATAATTTTGAATACGTATATGCTTAAGTAATATACATATTTATGATCAATTAATTAATTAAAAAATAATATGTAATTCCGCATTTCAAATAAAAAAAAATCAATTGAAAATCCTAACCCCGCAATAATGAGCCCCCCAGTAATGATCCCCCTATCTCTTCATTATTGGGAGGTTTACTGTATATCTTAAAAAAAAATGTTTTAGAACTAAAATACATTGTTATTTTTTTACCGTGTTATAATGGAGTTCTACCAAGTGAATGTCAATTCAATCAAACAAGAAATTGGTCATATTTTATATTATTTGATCAGATTTATTTTGACAGGTAGTCGGAATTTTTTTGGTGTTTGCATTACGTTGCTATTGGTGCAAAGTAAAATGTTTATGACAAGTGTCCAATGAGGGGCAAGACTACTAGCGCCGCGTCCATTGAAGAAATCGTAGTGTTACGCGCCAATATGACTTGACAGTTCTTTAGCACTAGTTGACGGTCCTTCTCTACGACCGCTCATAAAACCTTCAACGCTGAACCATTCGAATCTCCTCGAGTTTGGACCATCTGAAATCCGGATCAAAATCGGTAATTAAACTATTTATTTGTACATAACTTTGAATAACAACTCGCGACCTGTCAAATCTTCAAATCAACCGACACAAGTCGGAATACTCTATATAGTCTAGTTATAACCTAGCCGACCTGTCATTTATACGGACGCTGAAACACGTATAAAATAATAAACTTGCTTTCTATTAATAATAATTTATTATAATTTCAGTTTCTACCATATTATGATGGAACCAACTATTAAACCATATATATCAAGTGATGAATCCAATGACGAATGGTAAAATGACGAAAACTAGGAGAAAGAAGAGATCCCGTAATTGGTATATGAGCATGCAACACAAAGGAAGAGGCGGTTGATGCAGTAAAAGCGGAAAAACATGTAGTTATCATTATCGAAGTATGACCAGTGATGGGGAAAAGGATTATTATCGATGTAATGCTGTTAAAAGAAGAGGGCAGCAATGTAATTCTGGAGTACATATTCTATACTGCATTAATAAAAATTATGTTCTTGTATTCAAAACAGAAAATGAACATTCACATGAATCATTAGGAGATATCACTAACACAAAAAAATAGAATGATGACATTAAAGATAAAATAAACGAATTGTTTGATTTAAAAGTTAAGCCTAAGATGATGATGGAGATATTAGTTAAAGAAGGCCTTAATCTTAAAAAGACGCAGCTGTCAAATTATTTGACAAAATTGAGGTGACTAACATATGGACCAACTAAAATAAGCTTAGGAGAACTTGAGCACTGGTTTAGCGAGTGTTCCACAGCATTTGACGACGATTCACCATATGTTGTATCGCATTGTGTTAAATATCAAAATGAGGACACAAATGAAAGTGAAGAATATCAGTTTAGAATTTTTATCTCGACCAATCATCTACTCTACAATTCCAAATCTAGGAACAATATTCACGTGGATGCAACATATAAATTGATATGGGAGGGAATTCCCGTCATTATGGTTGGAACTACGAATATGAACAAACAGTTCCATTCGACGGGAGTGGCTGTGTGCTCCGAGGAAAATACTAAGGATTTTGAGTTTGTTTTTCAATCTCTCATAAAAGGAGAAAGGAGAAGAAAAAGTTTTCAAACGACTAAAACTTTGACATAAAACAACTGTGCAAAATGTGTGGCTTAATTTACAGTGTATAAAGTAACCCCAAGTTATAAACAAATCAAGACCAAATCTTCTACACCAGCGGAACAATTCGCACTGAACAAGGCGAAAAAAATTTGGCCGAAACAAGAAAATCGTGAAGGCATGAGAAGACGAGACAATCTACTACATTATATCAAGGTCCTTCATTCCGAGCTTAGTTTTAAATTACATCCTTTAGAATTCGATATACTAGACGCCTCAATGAGGGAAGACATCAATCATATCATTTTTCTTAAATTCCGCAAACTCAAAAAAATAATTGAAAATAGCAAACCGGATACCGATAATCAATATAAATCGAACCAAAAACAACTTAAGTTTTATCAAAAGACGATCAACCTCTCCTCAGTGGAATTCTTTGATGAAGAGACCAATCTGTTGGATAAAGGCTTTAAGTATCAAATCCCTCAACATCCATCGCCCAGACAACTAGAATCATTCGCTATAGACACCAAACTAGCATTATCAAACGTTTAAAATAACAAATTACTCAAACACACTACAGCTCAATTAAGCTTAGACCGCAGAATAAAGAAATTAAGACCCTCAAAAATATTAAAACCAAGGTTAACACTAATAATCTCATCGTAACTAAAGCAGACAAAGGCAACTCGATAGTTATATTAAATAAAAAAGACTATATCGATAAAGTAAATGACTTCCTCGAACCATCCGATTTCACAAAGTTAACAAAGGACCCTACGGTTAAATTAGCGGCTAAAATCAAGAAGAATACTGTAAAAGATTGCAACATAGTTTTCCCCACCGAATCTAAGAAGAGGAGTGTCAATCTGATGAATCCAGCGGCACCCTTACTCTACGGACAGTCTAAAATTCATAAGGTCGGCATCCCTATTAGAGCGGTGGTATTTACGAATACTCCGACAGCTAAACTGGCCTATTTGATGAATAAAATATTTAAAGATAAAACTAAATTCAAGCCTACACATAGCTTAGAAAACTCAATAGATTTAATAGACAAAATCAAAAATAGACAATTGCCCCCGAATAGCAAACTCATCTCATTAGATGTCACTAGCTTATTCACTAACATTCCTGTAAAGGATATTTCAACTTTATAGTTGAAATATCCTTTGAGAGGAAACTTTCCGGGAAAGACTAACTTTGTCGAGATTCACTTGAATTGACACTGCAGTCAATCAACAAGTGGTATGTGGACTACACGCACGGATTAAGGGTTTTTAACATTATTATAACAATCCAATCAAATGAGTGGACAGAGAGGTCGCGAGGTATAAATGGGAAAAACAAAATACTAAACTGATCAGTGATTCTCCATTTTTTATGTCTGTCCCGCTGAAGATAGAATAATCACCCGAGAGGATATAAACAATGCACGGCGATCGAGATGGGAGTGTTTTAATACGTTCAAAACTATGGGCTTTAAATGTTGGTTCGTCGATCTTCCCGTCAATGACTAGGAAAGTGACCAATGCATTTGGCCTTGTTTTTTGAACAATATATTTGTAAACACATTTTGGGCTTAGCCATTAGGTTGAAATACGTAAAACCTCCGCCTGTAGACAAATTAATACCAATAGGTAAGAAAAGGAAAAGAGGGGGACCAAAGTTGGCAACGAAAGGTCTCCTTGTAGATTAATGTTCATGATTTACATAATAAATATATAATTATAAAAATTAATATTTATTTTTATTTTGACTATCATGTTCCTTTTCCGACTTATCCTAATTCCAATGTGGGGCTACTTTCTTTCCAATAACCATCCTTGAATTTTCTCATCCAGAAATGTATAATTGGTCTTTTAACCTTTCAAAAATACATCCATAATTCAATTAATATGCTACATAACATGTGAGATAAAACAAGATATATATATATATATATGTAAGTAATGAAAAAATAGTAAGATGAAACAATTATTGTCACTAAGAATCAACAAACCTGGAGCAAATAAGCGGAATCCAGAAGCTGTTGAATTTCGCGGCAGAACTCAGCTTCTTCGGGAGTGAAAATCAATGATCCAGCGCCTGATCCTTGAGAAGAAAACGCTGATAAAGCATCTTCCCAGTAGTTGATACTCGTTTCGAGAGCCTCCATGCCTGTAACCATAACACAGACCATTAATACTTAAGAAAATAATAATTACCATTTGATATTAGATCTGATAAATTAATTAACAACGGTACTTGTCAAATAGGCAGTCGCATTATTATGCTACTATTATTTAATACGAATCGCATTTGTAGGTATCGCGCTTATAAAGGATGATTTTTTAAGCGTTGTTTTTTTAAAAATCTAATAAAACACTCAATTTGCATCATATATTCGAAATTTTTGTTGGAATTGATAAATTGGCCTTTGCCATTTACATTTTAATGATAACTTCATGTAAATGTTGTCCGCGGCTCCGTTTCAAATGGCAAATATAATTTGACGTACGGCTTTCGCACCGCAATAGTTATTTGAATTAAGGGAACCATCAAAAAGCAGTGTTATACAACTGTTGTGTTTCGATACCCTAGTGTGTCATGAAGTGATGCAAAGTGTGTCAAAGCTCAAAGTTTCAAGTGGACAAATAATTGGACTCTTAAATTAAATAATGTACCCACATATAACGTACAATTCGTCTGTAATATTTGAATCGTTCAAATTGTACAATTCCACAAAGTTTGTCGTTCACGACCCAATTTTCGTCTTTCGGTGTCTTTAAAGCTTTTTATTACACGGATACAATAGAACTGAGAGTCGATAAACAGTTTGCATGTACAAGAAGATACAAAATACAAAATAATACAAAAATATTTATTGATTGAATTAGCATTCACTTGGTAGAACTCCATTATAACACGGTGAAAAAATAGCAATGTATTTTAGTTCTACAAAATTATTTTTAACAAATATAGTTGATAGCTATTTCGGCTCACGCCATAGTTCTGACGATGGCGTGAGCCGAAATAGCTATCAACTATATTTGTTAAAAATAATTTTGTAGAACTAAAATACATTCCCCGTGGTACAAAAATATTAACTTTCCAGTCCAGGAGGAAACTTTAATATTGAAATGATTATTGTAACTGTTGATTTGATTGTAAAGGATTACAGCAAAATTTTTCTGCGATGTACAATGTAAAATATGTATTTTTTTAAATAGTAAATTATTCAACAATTACCGTTTTTGCATATTATTCAGAGCTGTGGAGCCGTTAAAAAAGAGCACGATTCCGACACCGAATACTATTTCGACATTGACCAACAACAAGATTCCGACAAATAAAAACAGGGCTGTGGGGAAAATGACCGACTTCGATTACTTTTTCGAAAAGTGGGTAAGAAAAAACCTGACTTTTTAACGACTCAATAGCCCTGAAAAATATTATATTTCCACAGTTTTTTCCTACCTTTCCTATTTATGTGCATTAAATTAAAGACCAACCAACCAATCGGGGAAATTGTTCATTGACATATTTTCAAAATTGTCTAATCAAAAAGTAGTCAGAGTCGCTCGTTTATCACGACTCCTCATTTTTGTTGCATAGTATTCGTTGGAATATATACACTGTGCAAAAAGAGAATTCGGTGTATTAGAACAAACATACCCAAACTGCGGCCCAAATAGCTCTTATGTTCAGCCCAAAATATTTTTTTGGTGTTGTTTTCAAGATCAATTTCATAACACGGTGAAAAAATAGCAATGTATTTCAGTTCTACAAAATTATTTTTAACAAATATAGTTGATAGCTAGATATAATTATAGTTCCGTGTTATAATGGAGTTCTACCAAGTGAATGCCAATTCAATCAATCAATTTCATACTCTAAAATAAAATATGCGAAGAGCGTGTATAGAAATCGGCTTACTGATTCTCACCTTGATGATATATTAAGAGTAGACTGTAGTAATCGGGAATCTGATTTAACGAAGAAAGCTTGACTCAATATCATAATTCCCATTAATTTTTATTTTTACATCTTAAATTTAAAGTTTTAAAGTTGTATCTACGAGACTGTTTTTGGCAGAAAAATTTCGATTTATTGCCAAAATATTTTGTTTTATGCTGATAAGTGTTCTTTAATAAATAAATAAATATTCACAAAAAATAAAACACATTGACATCATAATACAAACATATGTATGCAGTATAATATGTGTTACATTTACAGTTTACTATTAATATGTTGCGGCCCACGTAGAAAAGCAAAAATCAGAATGCGGCCCTGAGGAAAAAAAGTTTGAGTATGGCTGTAGAATGTACATGAATTCACATTACACGGTGGCATTTTCGCGGAGTATTTCATATATCTTTTATACAAGACCCTCTTTAAATGGAGTCATTTAGTGTCGCTCTCGTGTAATATTGCACCTTGATTATACCAAGTTGCAAACTTAACTTGCAGCCAGTATTTTGTGATCCTCGTCCGCCCACGACGAAATTAATGGACCCCGCAGGAGTCATTGGGCAGGGAAAATGTTGGCCCGAAGCTAACAGACGGGAATTGGGAACACTTGCATGCATTATTTCGAAAACGTCACAATTGATAATTGCTCAAAAGACTTTAACATATCTCTACTATTAAAAGTACGAAAAAGATTTTATGCGACTTTTTGTTTTAGTGTAATAATGCTTGTCGGTAGTGGTGCTTGATGGAATTTCAATATCAAATTTGAATTGTTACAATTTTGTACGATTCCACATGTTTTGTCACTATCAACACGGGTTGCAACGAGACACACGGATGGAACAGAACTGACGAACGATAAACAGTTAGCATCGTCCATGAAAATTATCACAGGCAGTTGTGTTAATTACAATATTATTAGATTTGTTTTAACTGTCATCTACTGCATGCTTTGGGGTTTGTGTTTTCCTGTAATTAATAGATTTGGTACATAGACGATGCTAACTTTATTTTAAGTTAGTTTTGCTGCATCCGTGCGATAGAGTACCTGAAGATGGTCTTTGGTCGTTAGTGTCAAAACTTGTCAAATAATACAAAGTTGAAACGATTTAAATTCGGTAATGCTTTTCATTAAATACTAGGTTGTAAAGACAGGTTGCTGCGATTTTAGAATAATGTAATTCAAGGAAACTCGTTATGATAACAAACAATTTTATTGTTGTCATTTTAGTTCTATTTATTTACTATTTGTAGTAATGCATAAAAGACAAATACACACACACATACGTTGGTTTTTTTAATGAATGTATGTGTAATGTGTTACGTTTAAGTTGTTGGATCAAGGATTTGTTACTGCCACTTCTTGGCGGAAAGGCATTATATAATATAATATTTAAATAATAAAAACACAATGTGAATTAAATTTGAATTGTTACAACTTTGTACGATTCCACTTGTCGGAGCCCAATGTAGTAGTTTGAGTCGTGATCGTGTTTTTTTAACGAATCCACAGCCCTGACGTGGATCTCAAGTCTTACACTTCAAGATTGCCAAATATGAATATGTTGTCAAAAGTTCATATTTACCAAAATGGCGATCAAACAAATTAGTAATCTGCCCAACGAACACCCTATACTGTGTTCTAGTTAGAGTTATTTTATAATCCTTATTTCACACGCATATCCGATTCGCCTCTGAGGGTCAGCCAGTTGCAAAGTGACTAGTCATAAGGCGCGAGTATAATCTCGATGCAGGAAGGGAGTCATTGGCAATGTTAGTCAGAGATACACTTGATAAAGTCACCCAGAAATGTATTGACTTGGTAAGTAATTGCAGATTAGTCATTTCAAAGTCATTAGCTGACGGAAGTGTGTCAACTGAATATTTACTAATTAAAGCTATCGTTGGTTTGAAATAGTTCATCACATATCTGCGGTCCATACGTCTCATCGATGAGTATATAATACTTTATATCTGCAACTGCTTGACCGCGAGTTATTGTTAGTTCAAGTCCAAGTCGCTTAAAAGCAAAACCCGCTACGTCGACTTTGCGGTAATATTTAGCAGTAAACGACGTTTTTGTGATTTACGTATTTTGTAAAAATTCTAGCGATGGCATATATTATTTTATCATGGTGAAAAAATAGCAATGTATTTTAGTTCTACAATTTTTTTTTATAAGATATAGTTGATAGCTTTTTCGGCTAGTTCTGTCCTAGATAGTTAGTTCTGACGATGGCGTGAGCCGATATATTGCTATTTTTTCACCGTGTTATAATGGAGTAAATGCTAATTCAATCATTGGTATATTTTTCAGAAAACTATAAAAAAAATCAATAGGAATAATATGAGCGAAATAAAATTGATACTTTCGATGGACTCTGCGGTAACTTCGTGGAAGCTCATTTTAATATAAAATTTTAAATACCTATGATTATTCCATGCATTGTGTTGCTAATTGTGACACGTGTTTCGTCTCTTTCAGAGGCATCTTCAGACTTACTTAGTAAGTTACAATACGTGGAATAGTTAATGTTATTTTAAATTGTTTATTGAATGAAATTAAATTGGACGCATCGCCATTAGGTTGAAACTATATATTTAATATAATAATATATATGACCCTATAAACACTATATTTAACTTATCGGGTTCTGCGTGACATTTGATTATATGGCTTCGACAGGTTTTTAAAGTTATTTATCATCAAATATACAGTGAAATGAATTCAAATAAATATATATATGTTTGTTAAGTTTAGACTTAACGGTTTTTGTTTTTCATAACTTCATTCGATGTTATAATATTTTGGAAAGATATTTGAACTCTTCAAACATTATACACTCTCACATGTTTTGTCACTAGCAATCTGGGTTTCACCTGTCGGCATTATTTATATGCAATACCTTTCCACCAAGGAGTGGCAGTTAACACTTTAAAAGTTATCTATCATACAATTATTGTCTCCTGGAACCTATAAAAAGAGAGAATAATGTATATATATATATATATATATATATATTTCATACACTAAATGGATTAATCTTGTGTCAATTGGTAGATGGAGCATTTGCCGTCCATTATCAAACTATGATGATTCATATTAAATTCTTATTGTATTGCTGTTAACGAATAATCGAAAAAAAACTCGCAATGAAAAAGGTATGACTCATTCTGAATCATACATTTGGTAAAATGAGTCACCGGTGCCCTTCGCCGGTTGGTGTTCGAATCTCCACTGTGATATTTACCATAATATCTGTTCAGTGAACTAAACAGTGTCTCTAAAGTCGTTTTTAGAAAACTACAAGCAGTGCTCCACTAATGGTGGTCCGCGATCAGCGACAACTGGTCTTGTAAGACATAAAAAGTAAACATAAAAAACTACTCTCGTCGTCGCCGTTATTATACACCGTTGATAAATCTATGCATTCGTATACAGTGGAACCTCGATCAACCGTTCTCGCATAATACGTTTTCCCGGCTGGAACGCTTATTTTTTATAGTCCCTTCAAACTTCCATAATAACAATGTTAAATAATTCCGCATTGACCGTTTCCCGATTCCCCGATTTCCTTGATAAACCGTCTAAATATTTTGGTCCCGTCACAAATATTATCCCAATTGACCGTTTTTATTGCATATTTCTCCGTATCTCGGCAAGCAAGTTTAATACAGCCGAGTGCAGGTGTTATGTCTAGACACGTTGGAATCGGCTGTACATGTTAAACGTAACGCATTGGACGCATGTGCTATTTTTTGGGTTGAAATCCACCACACGCGTATTATTGTTTACGATGCAAATGTAGAGTTGTTTAAAATTCATGGTAATAATGATTCCTGTGCATACAAACTTTTAGTTACAAGTTTAGTAACAAGTCTTTGTTACGATTAAAGTGCCAAATAACAAAGAAACAAACTAACATAAGGACTTTTTTAAGAAATAAATTTTATATACAGTATGTACAAGTAACTAGTAATAAATGTTTTTTACGATTTTACTTGTTTATTATTATTTGAAGCTTTCCCGCATTCACCGTTTCCCGCATTCACCGTTTCCCGCAATTACCGTTATTTTTTCAGGGTCCCTTGGAAAACGTAAAATCGAGGTTTAACTGTACCTCATATATTTTTTTCTGCTAAGTTTTGTAAAAATATATTTTTTTTATGTGTGTTTCAGAATTTATTTGGGCATCCCTGGAAGATAATTTCTTCACAGCGTTTTAACTTCGTAGTGTCCATTGACAAAATTAATTGAGTGCTTTAAGATTTAATCGTAAAATTTTCCCATTCTTTATTTTTTTAATGAGTATTTCATAATTATTTCTTAACTCATAATGGTGTTGTAGCTTGGTTTTATCTTTGAATACAAAATAGTTATTATTTAGTTAGAATAAGTTGAATAATAAAAATGAAGAAATAGTACTAAAAATTGCGTTATATCGTTGAAACAAAAAAAAAATGATAGTCGATATCGATATTGCACTAGTTGTTTATCCGAGATTGCATTCTCATCCTTTTTTGGTTGTATTTATACTGTGTGAGTTTTTTTCTTCAGTTATACTAGTTATCTAATAAGACGTTAGTTTTTAATATAATTATAATTTTATGACACCTTTCGATATTATTATATTGATTGAATTGGAATTCACTTGGTAGAACTCCATTATAACACTTTTGCTATTTTACTAACTGCTATTTTTTCACCGTGTAATATTATTATACATCTAAAAATTCTCATTTAATATTTATTTTAATTCTGAAAAATGAAAAGTACTATTTTTTCATATAACCTGGTATATATTTATAAAACGTACACCGGTACCGAAAAAGTTTTGGTAGCACTGTACTCGAGAAATGTAATATATTTATAATCGTGGAACAATAAATTAGGTACTTTATTTAATTTAAATATGAAACAGATTAGTTACTTTGTTAACGCACGCCACTAGCGTTTCTGTTCTATGCATAAACGTTCAGTAGTACACTACCCCCGATTTATTCGGTACTTTTTTGCGCGGTGTCACTTTAACACGGTGCATTCAAAATTAATCAACTTACATAATTTTACCGAACTGTGCATTTATCAGAACGCACCTTAAAATTTAATATAAAATCGATATTGTCATACATAAAAAAGAATCTTTTGTTTTGTATTTGTTTATTGCCGTTTTATTCAGTTTTTTACACTGATCTGTGAAAAACGTATCCACCGAGTAAATCGGGAGGACCGTGTACATACATTCTTTAAGTTTTTTTCTTCAGCTATAGATGTCACTCTAAGCCATTTCAATCATACATACTATCTCATTAATAATATTAAATGTAATTTTTTAAACGGTTAGCTGTAAACGACGATTTCTTTTGAATGTACAATTAATATAATTATATTAACAGTTTAATAAGACGTCAAATGATTAAATTTCTATGCATTGTATAATACAGAAAAGAGTTTCCCAAACTTTTTCATGCCGCACACCCACCCCATAAAAAAACCCCACATAAAAAATATGTTGAAAATGGATAAAATGTGGACCCCAGTTTGAGAAGCAACTCTATAGAAAACAAGCTTTTGTCTATTTTTAATACTATACAATAATTATAAATTAATTCTTATCAGCAATGGTTTTGTTGTTATATGTAGTTTCTCTTATTGTTATTGATCGTGATGGTTGAGAACCTTCATAATTGTTATTATTTTGAACTTGACTTTCTTTCACGTCGACCTTCGGATATTAATTCAACACCCACTTCACACTCCACTGACATTTACATTCTATTCTTTGCAGTTAAATGTTTATGATTTCAAATTTGATTGGCTTTTTCACGCAGTGGCGTACAAAGAATAATATAATAAGACGAGGGCGAAACTTCTAAACAAGCTAACTGAGAAAAAGAGTTTAGTATAAGTGTTACAAATAACTAATTAAAAAAAAAGAAATGTATTTATTAAAGCTGATGAAGCGTTAAGTATACAAAAGTATTCCATTTTTTCAATTTGTTAAAAACAATTATTTATCTTTCTTCATAGCATACTTAATATTATAATATGCACTACATATTACGAATGATTTAAACTTTTTTCATTAATATACGTCTATTATGTGATAAAAATTATATATTTAAGTCAATGCAGCCATTTCATGTTGTTTCTCCAATATGTCCGCAAGCTACCAAGGTGACAAAGAAGTTAAATATTTAAAAAATTCTAGTACCTATCATTAATTTTAAGCATTGTATCAAAAGCACAAATACAGGTATTTGACAATCATATTATGTTGAGCTATTGACAACTCGTTTAATTATTTTAATAATAAAATACAATATCTACAAGATCATGATCATGGTTTCGCTCATCGAGAGCATTATAAACTAATACAAAATTAATGTTTAAACAAGGCTATTTATACTACATTTTAAGTTAATGATTACCATGTATACAAAGCCAAACAGTAAAGAACAGAAGAAAATTGCACACGGTTCAAAAGAATACTTGGTAATTAGTTGATAATACTTGCGATGAGCGAAGCTGGTCGTTATAATATTAATATAAGATTATGAAAACATTGCTTAACATTGTGTTTAATTATATAAACATTCAAGCAAAAAAACGATAAAAAAACGACAAAAACTACGAATGTAAAAAGTTTTATTTTGTAAAGTTTTTTCCTGCATTTCCTTTTTATGAACATCAAACTAATGATCAACTTGTCTATCCGGCAAATTATTCATTGGGATATTTTTTCTAATCGTCGAATCGAAAAAGTAGTCAGAGTCGCTTGTTTTTTACAACTCTAATTCGTCTAAAACACCGCGAATCGATTAATGCAATCATTGCAACACATTCAATAATGCATTTCATAATGACTGATATAAAATAATAATCTTCAACATGTACAATCACCTGTCAGACAGAATAATGCAAATACATTTATGTGGAGCGGAAAATAAATGACATAATAACGAACTCATCCTTAGGTATAGTGCAAAACAACCGTACGCCACTGCGAACGAGGCTGCTTGTCTGCATTATAACAATGTGACTATAAATTATTATGTAAGCCTGAACTGGATATTTTACTTTATAAACACAAACTGTGTTAATTAATTTAGTACTGATTAGATATTTTAAGCAACAATGCCAGCACAAGGAAACGAACATAATT
Source organism: Himalopsyche japonica (assembly GCA_028555115.1). Taxonomy (NCBI): domain Eukaryota; kingdom Metazoa; phylum Arthropoda; class Insecta; order Trichoptera; family Rhyacophilidae; genus Himalopsyche; species Himalopsyche japonica. Next base: position 1,640,201 of record JAHFWJ010000575.1, on the reverse strand, counting down.
TTTAGTATTTCAAAATAGGGTCTGTCTTTCTTATTGTATCACGTGACTATCCTTATTATAGTAGATAAAAAATAAGGTATTATATTTTTCTGCAATTATTTTTATAGTAAAAAAATAGTTGAATCTGTTATAAAAAATATGTTTTAGTAAAGTCGTCAATGCACCGGATATTAAAAATAATTTGAACAACACGGTGAAAAAATAGCTATTTTTTCAGCGTGTTATAATGGAGTTCTACCAAGTAAATGCCAATTAAATCAATATAATTTGAACAGTTTAAAAAATCGTATTTTTTGGCACGGTCACTGTGTTATAATTAGGTTCTACCGAAAAAAATGCTAATTGAATCAATACATTTTTTAGCACGGTGAAAAAATAGCAATGTATAGAATCTAAACTATAGTTCTGACGATGGCGTGAGCCGAAATAGCTATCAACTATATTTGTTAAAAATAATTTTGTAGAACTAAAATACATTGCTATTTTTTCACCGTGTTATAATGGAGTTCTACCAAGTGAATGCCAATTCAATCAATACATTTTTTTAGGTTTTGATGTTTCGAAAACAAAAGTGGATTTTTCGTATTTTTTGTTAGCTAATAAATGTTAGGTAAAAATGAGATAAGTATTTGTATCTAAACTGATGTCTATTATGGAAATACAAAAGTCGTAGGATGATAAATAAACAAAAATTGAATGGTCATACCGATTTTTATAAAAAAGGTATTTTTCCGTCGATTTAGCTTCGTCTCATTGCCAACAGATGGCAAACGCGTCCAATAGCGTTGTCTGAAAAAACGCGGGTAACTTGTCGGCGAATGGCGCACTCTACCGATTTCTCCCGCCCTCCGCCATTCTTGTTATATTGGCCGCTGCGGTTGCACGCCATCATCCTTTCCCCTCGTACAAAATTCAAACCGAGTGAAACGGTTGATCAGTGTGTTATTTTTTATTTTATTTGATTCCTTTCATGCAAAGATCACCTTTGCCACTGTGCAAAATCGCCTGAGAGCATTCTAGTGTTTTGTGTTTGTATAAAAATTGTGCCGTGTAAAATATTACCTGGATATTTGGATTTGTTTGCCCTTGAATCCTTGCGCGATTCATGAGAAAAGGTTAAAAAGGTAAGGAACCAATATCAATGAAAAAGAAAGATAATTAAAGTATGTAACAAAAAATTACAATGAATATTTTTGCATCTATATGCATAAAACTACGGAACTAAGGGACAAATGTAAAAAAAAAACATGACTAAATTTACGTCTACCATAAATAAACATATACTCGTAATCATGTTTTACATTACTTAGGTTAACTAGTATTAAAACAATTGATTAATAAAGGTGAATGAAGTCGACATGTTATCACACCGAAAGACTTAAAGGTCACCAATGTCATCCACGAAAAAAAAAGAAGAAATATAAAACAATTTTTCCAACTAGGATCATAAATGAAATAAGATATCGTTTGACACAACATTAAACTAATAGTATTTTCAACATTTCTTTTGAAAGAACCTGAGAAGACAGTGGTATATTTTATATCCTTTTGGTATGAATAAAAACTGGTATTAAACACGACACCTTGGATACGCTGCATGAAAAGTCGACAAAAGAAAATTGCATCATTTAAAAATCTTTTCAGACCGGTATGCGAGTGACATACTTCTACGCATTTAATTATGTGTTAACATATTGCATATTTATGGAAAATATTTTATAGAGATGTCAAGTTAACAGATTATGTAAGACTGCATTTATATACTTTATCAAATACATTAAATTAAGACCAAATTGGGAAAATTCAGAGAAAATGTGATGCGAAGTACTACGTTTTGATTAACAACTTATATATACTAACTAAAATAAGCAGGTTTTTTTGTTTATCGACCCATAACGAAAATTTAATCAACGTAAGAAATGACAATAAATTGTGGAAACATTTTGAATTATTTTACAACAAAATATGATGTTGTTTTATAAGCTTTTTTATGAATTTCAATGCTTTCAGAAGCAATAAAATATTGCAGTAATTATTGTTTATGAAAGATTAATATCTTTTATAACCTTTAGGTTTACGTTTTATAGTTTGCAATCAATAGATATCATCGTTTTAAATTGTTGAATATCGTGTACCGTCATACATAACATTTCATTTTATTTGATATTGCGAATATAAGTGATGTAATTTGAATACCAAAAGTGATGTCCTTTCAATAACCTACTGGTACACTCGTTAACCTGTTCCCGATTCTATGATCGATTGAGGAAAGTGTACATTTTACACAATACATATTCAATTTGAAGATTTATTAAAATATGAAGAAATATTGACGCCGATGTTCGAGAAATGAACAATCGTTATAAATAATTTATTTAGACGCGATATACATTTTTTATGTTCATTATAACATTGATAACCCAAGTCATTGGCGACTTATGCGACTCGTCTTTTTTAAGTTCATATTCAATTATAGTAATTATTTCATGACAACGGGATGTTATTATGATAAAATATGGCTGTCAATAAAAGAATATTATTTATATTAGCAATTTGTAAATGACGGTTTAAAATCACTGGTATCGTGAAGCTGTTATAAACGTTTTTTCTTGAGTGATCCGATCCTCACTTATACATTGGCAATAAAATTATGACAACATAAGATTAACGTGATATGGCGCGAAAATGATTTCAGAACTCATTTCTAGGTTATGTTTGGTGCATCTATTACCTAACGGCGATCGTTAAAATTTTTGCGAATTTAAATTTCGAATACAATGTAATAAACATTTTGTTTGGGTAATATTATAATTACGTATATCAGATAGGAATAAAAGTATGCTACTGTAACATACATTTTTTTTGTATTGTTCTGGTATTAAATAATTCAACGCTCATAAATCTTTAAGTTTGTTGTAAAAACAAATTTATTCGTGCGACAAATGTCAAGAAAGGTAGTTGGTTACCTGCCTCCATTTCTTTTTAAAACATGGCGGGTTTACTTTTCTTTTTACTTCATTATCAAATTGATATCAGTGAGTCGGCCAGGTGGAACTGTGCCGGGCCGTTTTGATGAATAATGGATAACAATTCGGTGGAGTAGGTAGACGACACGCAATAATTTGTGTGTTTTCGAGTGTTTAAAACAGAGTCGAATAAAAGCCGGGGAGTTTTTTCTTCTTTCTGTCAGAACTTTTCGAACCGGAAAACACGACTTTTTCAGACAGGTACGCCATGGGATGAAGATAAAATGCTAATGATATTAATGACAAACGGAAACGTAGCGGCTCTGGTGGTTCCGGACTTTCAAACATCAACTCCGGAACCGCATTTTTTAACACTAAACCAAAGTAAAACTCGATCGCTGAAAATCAGCATCTATGATTACTTTAAATGTGTACAGTATCTATGATATTCAAAATAAAAGTTCCTTTTAATGGCAACATTCTCCGTTTTTCTAAATTTAAAAAATCTACATAGATTACGAAGTAAGATAAGTTTTCTACAGCGGATCAAATATTCGTAGCGTTTTCGATATCGGTGATAACTGAAATTACGCAATTTCACGGAATATTAAAATACAACTATTTTATCCATCAAACTATTGGGAAATTGCCGTATACTAATTACCAATTTCATTTAACTGTATGCTGGAATCTTTCAATTAAATATGATATTGTTTTTTTTCTTGATACTGTTTTATATGTAATATTTTATGATTTTTCATTTTTCCTAGAATTACAATGTTCAATGTGCATTGACGGATTATGTATTTGTATATTTTTAGAAAAGCAAAAGTGTCGTAAAATTTATGTGACATTTTAATATTTTAACGGTTAACAATAAATGTATATGTAATTACAGGCGATTTTAGTTCTTGAATCTTTGGTTTTATACAACATGCTAATTTAACTCAAATTTTATTATAAATGTGCTTGTTTTAAGTTTGTATCCTATTAGTGATTATGATCCTCGTGATAAGCGAAAACGGTCGTGATCGTAAAACATATTGTTGAAATAAGTACTAAAAAATATATTTTTATTATTTGAAATATCATGCTTTTCCACCAAAAATTGCTGGTTAACAACATAAAAGTGATGTATAGATTAAAATATAATTATGTTATTTTTTAGGCCTCTGAGATTCGGAGGCGTAAAGCGAGTGCCTCTGCGCGTATGGGGTAATTTGTCACTGCATATATGTCACTCGTTTTATAAAGATATTCACTCGTGCATAAACTTCCCATTACGTCCAACAAGCTCGACTATGATCCGAAAGACGTATTAATTTCGGCAATTTCGTGTTTGAATATTTCCATCGCTAAAAATAGTTCGACCTCTATCAGTAGTCATAATTACGTTTCAGAGCTAATTTTATTTTTAAATTTCCATTAATACTTTACATCGAAAGAGAACGCTATTTTTAACTACTCGTATACTTAATTTACTCTTTCCCGCTATTTCATAGAATTTATTTAAAAATAATTGAACAAAAAATATTTACGCTCCGATGAAAGTGATTCCATTGTCATTTACTTCCAACAGTAAAAGTGTTGTGTATTTTTAATGGCTTTAAAATATAATGTTCATTCAACGTACATTGTAAAATTCTGACAGGTGATTCAGAGCATAACGCATAATGGCAGTGCGAATCAACCAGACGTCAATTCTCGCCAACATGAGAATAAAGTGTTTGTTATAAACAACGATAATAAAACTTTTGTCACACATCAATGACTGGATGAATAAATCATTCTATTGAAAACACAACAATTTAAACAACACGTCGCATTGAATATCGTTGCAAATAGAGTGACAAAAATTGAATTTTCGAATGAACTCGGAATAAATTCCAAATTTGAAATGTACATTTTCCAACGTTCTTATTGGCTGTAAGAAATATATACGGAAATAAATGAAACGCGAATTAATGAACGATTCTCGTTTATCAAATTCAAATTTAGAATATACACACCACACTTATGAATATATAATACATGCAAAAGATAAAACTTGACAGTTTGATTTTCCTTTACAACAAAAATTATTCATAAATTTACATCAATATTCAAAAAATATTTATATAAATTGACATTATCGTCTGTTATATTATTCAGATTTAAATATTTTCCTTAATGTGCATGTAAAGGTTAAAATTACGAGACAGTAAATTAATGAGAAAAATGTCAAACAGTAATTTGGCAAATATTTGAATTTAATATCATTCAAAACATTTTATCGTTAACAGATGTCAGTCTCTTAAAATACGATTATTTTCATTTAATCTTAATTTAACTAAAATGTGTATTTTACTTAATATAAATTATTCTAATGTCATAAATAAAACGAAGAATAATTTATACTTAGAATCTAATTTGAGCTCTTTTGTTTATGTTTACACGATGGAAAAATATATTCGTTTGTTTATTATATTATTAATTTGTAAAGGATTTAATATCCGCTTTGTAAGGAGTGAATTCAAAGTTGAATACAATCATTTACGGTTAAACAATCACACCTGTCGTTTAGCTTTGATCAACGAGCTGTGACTAATATCCAACAAGTTGCTTCATCCGAAAATTTTCTATATGTTCTAACCTTTTGACAATTCAGACTTTCTTGCATCAGATCGACCGTATATAAACGAATTACTCGTCACCGAAAAAAAAAATATTCAATGCTACCAACTTAAAATATATGTTACTTGCGGCGACCTCCAGGTGTATATTATATTATTATTTATTATATTGATTCGCTGTTTTTCTCACGGCCGTTGAATAATGCATTATTAACATGATTTAAGCCGTTCAAATCCTATATATAAATCAATAATACATGAAACAAAGTAGGAAATCAATATATTTAAATTATTCCAGATAGACGTAAATAAGAAATCGGTTCCATTAATGTATATAATGTGAAGAAATATTCTATATATATATATAATGAAACAAGATGATTGACAATCTCCTTTTTAAGCGAGTCGTAATACATACAAACTACAAAATCGCCGGAATCTATTATAGGCTGTTTTCTTAAATATTTTATATACTTCAGTAATAATAATAACTTATTATAAATACATTACAGAGGAAATCGATACAACCATAGACAAAATTCTTTTTTTTTTGTCTGGTAAATCTTTTTTTAAATCTATTTGTTTGCCAACTAAAATTGGGACAGAATTAGAACAAATCAATTCTGTTATTACTTTGTAATAAACGATATTTTCACCTTAGTTTTAATAGTGTTTTGTACAAAGTAAATACTAATTCAATGAAATAATTTAAAACTCATTTCTTCTGTTTCTGACAAATCGTTTTTATAAACTATATATGTCGCACAAAATTACGACAGATTTAGCGATTATTTTATTCTTTTGTACCTTTTTGTAACGGAACAAAGTAAATCACATTTAATACTTTGCTGTGCTTATAATGGTCTAGTTCAGTGGTTCTCATGTGCGGCCACCATCAGTTTTATAGTAAATATTGACATTAAATAAAATGTGTTTTTACAAATGAATTTGTAAAATTAGTATTATATTTAAATTGATTGAAGAAACCAGACTTATCCAGCATTTATTCGAGTTTATGTAAAGAACTGTTTTAATAGTAAAACTGTTCAAACATTTTGCTCGAAGTTAAACGTTGACCATGAAATCAAGTGAATATAAAGAATTAACATCAATTGCTCTATTAATTTTGTCTATTTTATCAACAATTGTATATTGTGAAAGATCGTTCAGTGTAATGCACTATATAAAAATTAAATATCAAAACTATTTTTATCATATTTAGTGCGGCCACGAGACATTTTTATAGCACAGTTTATGTTCATAATGCGGTCACAGTGAAATATCACGTGCGAACCACTAGTATAGTTTATCATAACTTGCTATTTAGTTAAAAATATATATAGTCAGCTCTGTTGCATCCGTGTGATGGAATGCCTGAAGATGCCGAAAGGCGAAACCCGGGTCGTTAGTGACAAAACATGTGGAATCGTACAAAATTGTAACAATTCAAATTTGATATTGAAATTCCATCAAGCACCTTCAGTTGATATCATAAATTAAAAATATATGTGCTATTCTGGAATTTTCTTGACGGGGCAACACTGTTAATGCGGTCGGCACTTTGCGTAGGGTTGTTCCTAATTGATGGCAATTCCATCTCTAATAGGGCAAACAAAGAAAGGGAAAGTAGTATCTTTTCCTCGCACAGTCGGATTGGGATGACGCGGGGTGAATATACCGCGTGGCGCTTGGGAACGGGCGAATTAAAATTCCGTGCACGGGCGGCGTGTAGACCGAGTTACCGCCGGTGAAAGAAGCCTCCGCGGATCAATACCGTCGCGGGCGCCCTCGAGACTGGGTTAACTCGGCGAGCCGGGCGGCCCGTGCCCCGACTGCGACTCTGTTGGGTCACGCGAATTGCACAGCCGCCTTCCCTGTCTGGTCTCTTCATCCTTCCGTGCAACGGGCAAAGCCATAAAATTTCCTCACTTGTGCAGCACACGGGGAGGAATTCCGATTAAGATTTTCCGAAACATTTCTCTTTCAAGTTCCATCATTTCGACCATAGGGTTTCGTTTATAATATCGAATCACCAAAATAAATCCTCAATAGTCTCATGTTTATTATATTTATCAACGCGCATATAAATAAACAAATTGTTAAAATGCATTAAACATATTGATATATCATAAAACATTTCTCGAACTGGTATTTACACAGTAGAACTTCATTAAAATATCGTCATTGTCAAAACTATCGACTATCTTACGAAATCCGAAAATACTTAATTTTATGTATAAAATAACCAAAATAAGTTTTAATTTTTGATTGCTTGTTATGTTTTTGTGCACGCATATACATTAAGAAACTGTTGAAATAATTTATGATATCGACCGCAGGTGCTTGATAGAATTTCAATATCAATTTTGGGTTTCGCCTTTTGCCATCTTCAGGCATTCTATCACACGGATGCAACATAACTGACTGTTGAAATGTACAAAAAACATTAACATTAAACAATTTATTGCTTGGATCAGCATTTATTTTGCAGAACTCCATTAAAAGATGATAAAAAAATAATATGGTATTTATGTACATGAATTCTTGGTATCCAAGGTATTTTGACTTAACGTTATCGTCAGAACTATCGATTACTTTTATCCCATGATCTGTAATAAAATGCGTATCATGCATTTCTCAGTTTGTACAAGCAATAGTGGTATCCGCTTATCGATCAGAAATGTCCGGGTTCAAATTTATTCTTTATTTTTTCAAAGTTTTCTTCAATTGCATATTTTTATTTGTTATCTGGGAAGAATGTAATACATTATGATCATCACAGTAATATAAAAAAAACGTTATCTATCGCTTTTAATTTTACTATAATTTATTTTGACATTAAATTAAAGTTTAGAATTATATTGATTGGGTTTAAACACTTCAATCATTTTTTTACGCCATAAATTCAAATTGAGAAAACTGTTTTTTATGCATTAATTTTAAATACTTGTCAGTGGTAAATGTTAAATGTATACCTAAATAAACGTAATAATACCAAAATCTCTTGAATGTCTAACATTCGGCAAATATACTAAAAAAAAGCGCGAATTATATACATATATGGGTTTCAGTTCTCAGTAAAACTTCCAGACGAGGGTGTGGAATGTCATGAAACGGTCAGTGAAATCGCTTCTAAAAACACACAACGAAAGATAAACACGAGATGGCGAGGCCCTCTCTTATCTGATTTCTGAGGCGGGGAAGTACAATATGTACTCGACGTTTTCATGTCTCAAGGAAATACTCGGAGGGGCGGGAGACGTAATGCATTTCAGCAATTTATATTCATATAAAAAAAAAACGCCAATTCATTGCATCCGAAAGCTACTGATAGCATGCCTTGTTTTGGTGGAAACGTATCAGACAGTGATTAATTGACACAAAAAAATGTTGCCACACGTCGTGCAGAGAAAAAGTGTTCCATAGAACAGAGTTCATCTATCAAATTTTGTCATTTGCAGTATGTTTTTCAAATTTGGAACAGTCAGTGTATTATAAATTTATTCACAGGTGACAACCGAAAATATTTTTGACGCTCGAGTGTCCATATTTTAGATAAAACAAAAACAGTTTAACGTCCAGAAACGATATCGATTGTCTATTTGTTAACCTCAAATGGTACATTTAGCATTATTCGTTTCTTTATTCTTGACCCTTTTGTTTTGTATATCTGGTAATAATCATCTTTTGATTGATATAAAAAGTCTTTGTTGTATCAGTTGATAATGCTGGCAATGAGTGAAACTATCCTTCACCCTTTAATATTATTAAATTGTGGGAAAATATGTCTTCGCAACAAGAAAATGTATGATCCTATCTTTATTATTCCTATTAATAATTATATTGTTTGTTATCATAAGGTGTTTTTTTTTTAATTTCCTTACTGTGAGATCGCAGCGACGCACGCCGATTTAACTAGTACATTATACAAATGTTGGTATAGTATTAAACATTCTGTTTTATTAATTTTAATATAACGCTTTCACCAAGACGTGACTGTTAATATATTAGAAATCATATTAAAATATAATATTTGTAAAACATAAAGTCATCCGCGGTATTTGCTTCAAATTTATTCATGCATATACATACCGTTGTATAATCAATAAAAATGCTCCACTTTCATCTCCGGTGCGTGTTCAGTTGAGCTTTTTTGTCTACTTTATTTATGACTGACAATGATTGTGTTGCTCTCTTGTTAGGAACGAAAAAATATTGCGTGCGCATTGGAATGCGTGCACACAAAACAATAATAAACCAATTGTTATAAAAATATATTTAATACGTCCGTGTTAAATACAGTTAGCGACTTTTTCCATTGCCACAGTTACAAATTTAATTCTCACGCTGGCTACGTTAGTCTGAATTATTATTGAGTGTTATGCGCGCGTTATTAGAAAGTATTTTCCCCAAAGGCGTCTGCAAAGGCACATATTATATTACATAATATTTAAACACGTTACTCTACTCTCAGTGCATTGCTTATTCATTACATACTCTTAATAATGCTTAAGCACTTGATCATAACATATTTTTTGATAAATGTGTACGTATATATTCGTTTTGACGTGACAACGTTTTTTAAGCCGTTTTCAAACAGAAATTCAGTATGAAAAATAATCGTTACATTTTTGAATAGTGTTATTTCGAAACCGTGCAAAAAATTGTATAGATAAACAACGCAGTTACTTTTATGCATCAATTCTTTTCTGTTTTTATCATTTTACCGGATTCTAATCGGTCGACGTTACATTAACCCTTTCGCTGCTGGGCCGTGTAAATAATGTCGAACTACCTACTGAAAATTATACAACAGTGTTGGTTTAATATTAAACACAAAATTATCTCTTGGTATGTAATCAGCAGTACCAACTTTTGAGACGTTATGTTAAATATATATATCTGATAGTTCCTTTTATTCAGCGATAAAATTTGACTGTGTAAATATTTTTCGATAACAAATGTCAATATATTATTTAACACAACCGAAACCCGTTCACTGACCCATGGCGGTCGAGAACCGCGCTGTAAGAATGTTCATGTGATAGATCAGTAGAGATGCTGTTGTGCGACCTCTGGACTGGAATTCACAGTACTTATAAGGCAACAATCACAGAGCGAGGTTCTGGATTGTACGGTCACAATTGACAACAATCCTGAGTCACATTGTGTGCTAGCTTACCTACTCGCCGAAATTGGCTAAGCGTCAGCGTGACGTCATGTCTCCCGCGGCTTTTTAGCCGTATATGCGCCCTCTTATGTAGTTCTCGGATACGAGAGAGAGTGCTATGGTATCGCAGCCTCATGAATAACGAATGCGAAAGTGACTCCCTCTATGCTTAGGTTTGCGAGCTTTTAAAATAATTCAAAGATAATAATAATACTATAGATTCGAATTCATTTAGTTTTTGAAAAAATAATACAAACACAACGATTAATGACAACCGTTCACGTACGTACTAATATACGTAAGGGTTTTTTATATGGCTATATAACATATTATTTATCTATACGTGTATCTTTATTTAAAAAAAAAACACACATATTAATAAATCGGGAGGTACTTGTCTATTATACCGTGTGAGTTTGTGCAGTACTTGGAATTCTACTGTAATATCAGGAAAACTAAAAAGTTACTTGGTTTACATACCCTATTTAAACAATACATATCTTTGATGAAATTTCATTTTTTTTTTTTTTTCAAGTTTTACTTGTTGGATAGCTGGTTATAGCTACGTTTTATTGAATTGTATTTGTGCACAGCCTCCGAAGGAACAAAAGCTCGCTGCATGAGTAATGAACGATGTCAAAAACACACGCACTCGTATCATTTTTTACCAACATTTGCGACGTATTGTTTTAAAATGCGTTACATACTCACAAACGATATGGTGTGCATAAATTTTTTGTTACTGTATCAAGTTTTATTTATCCATGATGATAAAAATTGGTCATCAAAAATCAGTAAATAATAAAGAATTATGTACATATATCATTTCGTCGATATAGTCGTTTATGTCGAGATAAAAGCAATATATTCAAATGGATTAATTTAAAAATCTTCAGACGAAATTAATATCAGTCAGTCAAACGTACTTGACTAAAACTTCCAACAAGTCACGTGAATTCAAACATACACAAATGTCTACTTAATCATATTATTATTTTTTCAATTAACATAAATCCCTCTACAGCCAATTTATATCTCCAAACACATACGGGCATTTGTTTAAAACAACTCATTAATTAAATGGATACAATTTGTCAATACGAATTCTATTTTTAAAACAGTTTTTTTTATTAACGTTATTTGTAAATATTTACATAAATCAACGTGCATTCAATTTTATAAATATACGCATTACGTAACACTGTGCTTCCTAAACTCAGATTCACAAAAAGTTTCATTCTAAAGATGTTTTTTTTAGAAGACACTTTGGCATGAAAATATTTGAGAAACACTACTGTAACATGTTAACATTTATGAACTTTTTAGTAATTTACGTTTTTAACAGTGTTTAATGTAAAAATTAATCAATACCAGATTATAAGATATAATATTAGATCCACCATACAAAAGGTATTACCACCAATAATTAAATAAATTATCTATACGGAGACGTGTGAATTTAAACGATATAATTCGATTAAATAAATTTATATACCATGATAAAAAATGGAATAAATGTTATTTCTTTGCTGTTTCACGTCATGTCGCATTATCATTGAATTTATTTATACAATTTATTGATTATATGCTTTTTATAAGAACAGCACTAAACGCAATCAAATGTCTAATATTATAAGTATGAATAAAACTTATCACGATTGAATAAATAACACGGTATGTTTTCTGATGACGGCGTTAGCTGAAATAGCTCAATAAACGAAAAAAATAGGGTTAAATAAACATGTGTTTAGTCAACAAATTGTAATACTGCATTATTTGTATATTGGAATCAAATATGAATACAATTTATGAAACGTGATGCGCAAACAAACAGACAATGGCAAAAGAGATTCAATGCGACTATTCAAAGATAGCTTGTTTTGGTTTAATTTACATCACAAAAACGGCTCTATTTTATTCTCGTGTCACTTGTCTTGTGTACGTCTATATGTACACAATGAAAAAATGAAACTCAAAGTGCTCGACTCCATTTAAGAATATGAAATTCGAACCATAGAGATATCAAAGATGAAACACGATTTCAAAATACTGATCTAAAAACAAAAGCCGTCCCTATTACGAATAAATAAATGAGGGGTCAAAATGTAAAGCGATTTACGTTCGGCTTACACATGCTCGGAGCAGTGAATAAAAATTGTGATTTATCTATTATTGATACACAAAGGTATATGATTTTTTAAAGCCTGTCAACTTTTTGATTTATGATTCACATCCTATATGTATTTCAACATATCCGCACTTAGAGGAGGACTTTATTCCTTCTTCATCTATTATAATATGCATTTTTTCAAAGACGGGTTAAGATTTTGTTTATTTTTAAATATCGATTCTGAAATCTTGATTATTCATCCCATATACTTTAAAATGATAGTAATATATGAAAATAAACACCAAACAAAACGAACGAAAAAATTGTATGGCAATTAAAAAAAAAACTTCACTGACCAAAGAAATTCCTTTTCGATTTCATTAAAAAGAAATTGAAATTTTTACCTCCAGCCACTAGTTATTAATTTGTACTTGATAGTGTTGAGATAATTAGCATTGTTATTATTTGATTCTAACCCCTTTCTTACGTCTATTAAAAAATAGTCGCATTGAATTGTAATCGTTGTTTAACTTGTATGAAAAACCTTACGATAAAAATTTGAAGAATATCTCAATGAAAATTTGCCGGATTTGTTGGTTAATCTTTAATCATGTACATAAATAGTAGATTTAAGGAAAAAAAACCTAACAAAAATAATAAAAAATTACAACCCTATTACAAAGTAAATATTTCGAATGTTCAGTGTAACACACAAAGTTCTTTTGGGACTGAACACGAAACCTTCAACCTTAAATTGCTCACATTTGTAATTATATAACGGAAAACTCAAAAATTCGTTTCAAATGTTTGATAATTTTTTTTTGAATTACATAACTTCAAACCGCATCAAAAAAAGGCGTTCAATATCTCGTTAGTATGTGGCTCTTAAAATAACAACCACAATCAATTCTTCATCATATGCTTTAATTCTCACAATCAACTGTTAATTACGAATCCGACCAACGGCATACGTAATTATACGCTTACGCAATATATGTAATTTGAATTTAATTTTAAATAACTTTTAACATACTGCCGAGACATGACGTTACATCTTAATTTTTTAACTGTATATTTTACCGAACAAAACAGAAGCACGTGTTTGACCACACAGTGCTAGACGAAGAAAGATTACCGTCATTTTTTGTCGAGTTTTTTTTATTAATTATTACACAATATATTCAAATGAAAATATTTCCAACAAGCTGTATATTAATTGCACGATGACCTTAGCAGTTTGTTACTACTGAATTGGCTGTTCTAAGTATGCACTTAACAGATGCTGAACAAATGTGAACTGTGTGATTATAAATCTACGTGCAGTTATATAAGAAAGTTTAGTTTACGTGTGATGTCTCCTTTATACATTTATTACGAAAAGCTCTATCTCAGACAAGTTAACCTTCTGTTAAGTGACTAAGTCCATTAGAGAAAATTAGAAAGCTTCCGGAAAAGCAGTATCTCGTCTATTTGGCAAGGGGGTTTTGATAACAGGATACAAATATAAACTGAAAGTCCTTCAATAAAATTAATCTTATTTATTTTACAAATGTATATTTAATCATTTCTAAAACAATTTATTTGAAAAAGACATTTTGTTTTGTCCTGTTAAATAAATCTGTTTCAAATTTGAATTGTTGTAACTTTGTACGATTCGACATGTTTTGCTACTAACGACCCGGTTTTCGCCTTTCGGTATCTTCATGATATAATGCCTGAAGATGCCAAAAAGCAAAACCCGAGTCGTTAGTGACAAAACATGTGAATAAAACATAGTTGTAAGAATTCAAATTTGATATTGAAATTCCGTCAAGCACCTTCGTCGATGTCATATTTATGCACATATATTTATTGATTTGATTTTAACTTCGTAAAAATCCATTATAAAAAAAGTAAACGTTATACACTATTTTGTTATATATATTGTATATATATATATATTGATATGGTTGTTGGTTACTATTTCGTCTTACGCCATCAGCGGAAGTGTGATTAGCCAAAATTTAAGCATAGCATTGTATACTATTTAAGAAAAGATAGACAATAATAGATACACACTATTTTATCATATTTTGTTAAGACTTGTTCTAAGAAAATCTATATTATGCGATGGACATCTTCGAAGTAAATATTTAAAAAAATAAAAAAATCAAGACAAAATGTCAATATACTACGGCAAAGTAATACTCATTATATATTTAATATATACATCATATACTTTTGAACGCCTCTGCCATTAAGGGGCACTCTCTTCTAATGGATACAATATTATATTCCTCGCAGAAGGCTGTTGTAGCCTGCAGACGGCGACGTCTACGAGAATAAATGCCTCGTCAACGGTAAATGGACTATGTCCACTCTCACACGTGAGACTAACAACTGTGATAAGGTGCCCTCGGAGGGTGAAACGTAGCACACTGTTTTACCCTCCAAGAATAACAATCTGTCCCCTAATCAAACTTGAGAAGGGAAGATGTACTAACCGTTATTCATTGTTAGGAGATTGCAGGAAGTGTAATTAAAAAAGAACGTACGATTACGTGAGATTTTTTACATATACAATACAGTGTGAAAAGATTAATTGAGTTATTCCTTATCTAACAATTGTGTTTGTAACTTAGGTAAACCATAACACATGTCATATGTCAGAAATGAAATAATCCAAGTCGAAAATTAAATAGAATATATGTAAAAATAATAATAAAATAAGTTAAATAACCAATTATTGAACGAGAGCATAATAATGATATTGGCAACGTCACAACTTTATTTGATTATGTTTTGAAATATAATATTACTCAATCACTAGCACGCCAGTGACGCACCGGTGCGTCGCATGTCTCGCGATTTCGAATTGTTTCTTGGAATTGGATAAAATAATACTCACTTTACAGTATGGAGATTCTTCGGATAAAATTTAAAAGCTCCACTCTTTCGAATTGTAAATAACTGGCGTGGCGGTGAAATTCATGCTTATTCCGTTTAAATAAAAACATGTTGGAATGTGTAAAATTATTATTATATTAAAAATTATTGAATAAACCCGACTTATCCAGCATTTAGTCGAGTTTAAATAAAGGACAGTTTTAATAATAAAACTGTTCAAACATTCTAGTCGAAGTTGTACGTTGACCACGAATCAAGTCAATATAAAGAATCAACAAGAATTGCTTCATTAATTTTGTCGATTTTACCTACAACTGTATATTGTGAAAGATTAGTTAGTGCAATGCACCTAATAAAGTATCGATCCTATTTTTACCACATTTGGTGCGGCCACGACACAATTCAATAGGACAGCTGATGTTTATAATGCGGTCACAGTGATATTTCACGTTAGAACCACTAGTATATATGCACATTGTGTAGTTTGACGTGATTACAGTATTCTCATTTAAAATTATTTCAGCTTTGATTTCATTTCATATTAGTACAAAATAGCTATCCATTTTTTTACTATTGTTATAAAATATTGTTAAATGTACAGTCCATGATTGCGCAGATGTACCAGTTGATTGATACAGCGTCTAGATAAGAGTTGCTTCCATTGCTGAGAAAACTCTTTTACACAACAGTGCGTCGAGAGGCTTGAGCGAAGTGCCAAGAGGGTGCAAGTGACTGTCAGAACGGCGCGGGTGTTTTGCACCGGAGCTATCGATCGAGGGTGGCAGGGCGTGCGTCGGAGTCTGGGTGGTTGGCCTTCACCAGTAGCATATTATCCCGTGGAAGGCCAGTCCGGAAGGATCCCAGTCATTCCGCTTCGGGGCCAAATGTTACATTGAATACATTCGCCGATCAAAACGGAATATTAATACGTTCACATGCGAACCTCGTGAAATCGTATCTTTAAATTCGAAATTAATTTATTGTGAGAATTATCCATTTTATATTGTAATTAATATTCGGTCGGTCTTTTTGATTATCCAAAATTTTACAATAAAATTTAATAATTATATACACTTCAACATTTTCCCATTATGGAAATTGAGTTTTAAAATGGTTGTCTCGTCCATAAAATCAGTGACGGCTTAATTGATCACGTTTTTTGATATGCTTTCTCTAATTCAACAAGTTTTTTCGTTCACAACTCTGGTTTCGTCTTTCGGCATCTTTTATCACATGACTAAAACAAAAACGTTTTGGTTTTAACCAAATTTGAAACTAATCGTCTCATTCAAGGAAAAGTAGATTATATAATCAAATAACGTAATAACTTATAAAGAGCAAATTTCAATTTTGAAACTTTGTTCGATTCCACATGTTTTGTCACTAACGATCCGAGTCTCTTCATCAGTCAGTTATGTAGCATCCATGTGAAAGAATACATGAAGATACCGAAAGGCGAAACCCAGGTCATAAGTGAATAAAACATGTGGAATCGTACAAAGCTTCAAAAATTTTAAATTTGATATTGAAATTTCATTAAGTAGCTTCTATCGATATCATAAATTACATATATATAAAATCTGTCTAATGCCCATAATTCACTAGCTTTATGAAAATCCATAAATAATACATGTCTTTGATTTGAAATTTGTCCACACATGCTGGCAAATCGGGGACTGGGCAATCACCTGCCGTTAACCGGTAGCCCCCCCATTCGAGACCTGTTCCGGTTCAAATGCGTTTCCGCCGGTAAAAATATTTCACGTTTCACGAGCTGTCCGCTACGCCGTGCTCAGGGGTGAGATGAATAAGGGAGGCGAATGCATTTGCATTGGATGTATTTCGTGGAAATATGATACGTATAGGTGGTGGCGAATCGGAGGTAAACACGAATGAGTTTATTTTCACGTTGAGAAGGGAAATATTTGTATATACGTTTTGCTCGGATAAAAAGTTAACTTAAAATTAAAAATTGGATCTATATTTTCGATTTTAGAATTGGAACTTAATTGAATAATAGTAAAAAATACACAGTATTGCTCTCCTATGATGCAAACGTTAATTTATTCAAATTGAAATTGGAACGTGTGATTTTTTTCCTAGCGGATACATTTTGTACTATATTAGCAAAGAACTGTCAAAAGTTAAGTAGTAATACAATAGTTTAAATTTTTTTGTATTAACCCTTTATAATTATTGTTATATCTCCATATATAGATGCTACAAATATCTCTCATTGATTTTTGGCAGTCGCATTTTTTAAATATTTATTTCAAAGAATTCTGTAAGGAAAAGAATATTTGGTAAGAAATCTTTTACCACATTATATGGGGCGTAAAATTTCATGTCAATTTGACGTCTCCCTTCTTAGAATCAGTGTCAATACCAAACCAAATGCATTCAGAAAGCAATTATGATTTAAGCTCAACCGGAAGTCATAGAATTAACGATTTAAATATTGAATAATATTAACACTTCACAAAAAAACATTCGTATTATTTATAATTAAGTAAACATCTGTCTTTTAGTGTAAAATAACTCTCTCAACAAAGGGATAATGTTTAACACGGTGAAAAATAGCAATGTATTTTAGTTCTACAAAATTATTTTTAACAAATATAGTTGATAGCTATTTCGGCTCACGCCATCGTCAGAACTATAGTTCTAAGTTCGAAATAGCTATCAACTATATTTGTTAAAAATAATTTTGTAGAACTAAAATACATTGCTATTCTTCACCGTGTTATAATGGAGTTCTACCAAGTGAATGCCAATTCAATCAATAGGATAATGTTTACATAACGAATTTCTTTCATCACGCCGATAATATAATATATGTTGTATAGAAGAGTTTCATATCTCTATAGCAACACTAAATAATCCTGGATATTTTTTTTTATGGTAAAATAATATATAACAAGATTTTAATAATTATTTTCGTAATAGAAATAAGAAATACAAGAGGTTCATTAACCTAATGTGGCAGGCTATAACAATAACAATAAGGGTTCGTGCCGGCCTTCACGGTCACGTTATGATTTCCCTGGAGTACAAATCGATGAAAATAAAACGGTTCTTACACATTATTATTATGAAGCAAAGGCAAAAGATAGCGGTTTATATAATTTCCTTACGATTATAAAACTGTATTCGATAAACGCAGTGGCGCACACAAAAGGGAGCCTCTAACCTAACATCTTAAATTAACTATTCATAAAAATATTCTTATTCTAATATTATAATATTCTTCTATTAACAGTATATCAAGTTAAGTTTACTTTTAGCTTAATCAGCGTTCTGACGATGATGGAGCCGAAATAGATATAAACAACCATACGTAAACATCGTAGAGGTAGATATTTTTTTTATTTTGACTTTAGTATGATGGAGTTCTACCAAATAAAGAATACGATTTGATTAAAGCATAAAATTATAAAATCGTTGCTATAAATCGATGATATTATATTCACGGTACTAATTTATTATAATGTTATTTATTTGTGGGCCGGCAAGTTAGAAAGGGCTTTAACATTTTGATTTCACATTTCTGATTAGTTGTCAATGCTTGCGACGAGCGAAACCAGTAATGATTGTAAAAATATTATGGAAATAATACAAATAAAAGTGTTTATTATTTAAAATAATCTTTACATTGTTAATTCTCTCATATTTTTATAAGTTATATATCAAGTATCAACTCACTGCAATCGGCTGTCTCAATAATTGAGCCGTTGGCACTTAGAGGGTTAATAGGCACGATTGCAATAGTAAAATTAAGATTTTTTGTTATTATTTGTTAGTTCACAATCTAAGCTTTGAAAAAATCAAGGTTATTGAAATTATTTTGCATAAAACAAAGCCGTTAAATGAATTGATTACATGGAAAAAAGCGAAGTTGTTCGAATGATTGTTATCTTGCAAAGGTCTTTAAACTGATTTGAACCTTCACTACAATTACTACCAACATTATGCAACCATAAAACCACCGCAAATTGTTTCATACAGTCGTATTATCGCTTTTCAAATTACGTTTTCCTCATTTTGTCTTACCCGTGATACGCCACTTGATTTAATCGTCAGTTTTATCTCGATAAACGATTTCTAAGAAAATAGAAATGATTGTTTTCTACAGGGCATTCCTTTGAATCTTCGGTTTGTAAGACGACCAAGGAATGGCCGACTGACGGTTACTCTCATCGAAATGATCACGTCTTCGACAGGCCTGACGGCATGCAACTGTCAATGCAACCGATTACCCAAGAATCTCAGATTAAATCTCCGCGTCGTAATCGAATCACGAGATTGTGTTTGATCCCCCGTATTTGAGCATTCGTGCTGCGGGAAGACAGGAAATAATTGGTGGGGCGGTTAGAAATGAATCTCATGCATATATGTACTCGTGGGAAGAGAGGATCAAGGAATTAAACGCCGAGTACCTTGGTCTATTTGAGTAATTAAAACGGCGAAGATCGCGGTAAAGCGAATTACGATTTAGATTGCATGCGATGTTGAATGTTGCAATTATTTCAATATGATCAAGCCTGTATGTTGTAAGCGATTAATAATTATTTAAACTTTTTATAACGGTGCTTTTATTCTTTATTTAAAATTGATTCCATCGTGTCATGCTAAGTAAGCAGTTTATTAATTAACGCTTCTTCTGAATTAAGATAATTAACTATAATACAATTCAAAAACTGCAAAACCTTACTAAAACAATATTAATATAATTTATGATATCGACTGAAGGTGGTGCTTGATGGAATTTCAATATCAAATTTTAATTAATGTACAATTTTGTACGATTTCACATGTTTTGTCACCAACGACCCGTATTTCGCCTTTCGGCATCCTCAGGCGTTCTATCACACAGATGCAACAGAACTGACGCACAATAAACAGTTAGCGTCGTCTATATGCCAAAGGTTATTAATGAAACTTATTACAGGCAACTGTGTTAATTACTATTAGATCAATATTATTAAAATTCAAATTTGAAAATTTTTTATACGTATCTATATTTTTTGTGACATTTGTAATCCTTTTCAATGTTAATAGTATATACATCACCAAGTGAAAAATAGTGTCTTACAAATAAATTCATCCATAAAATTCTATTTATTTTGTAACTGTTAAAAAAAAATTCACGAATAGTTAATTATTAAATCCTTTCCACAGCGTTTTAAATATCACCACCTTTTGAACACCAAAAATGTATTCAATATGTTTTTTTGTTTACTTGCAATACAGAATACGATTCTAATATCAAAATTATAGAGAATAACAATTTATGGCTACGAAATATTTTCCTTACTCTTTTACTATCAAAAAATCAATGTTGTGCATACTTGAACCTTATTAGAGTGACATGGCCCGAATAAAAGAATTAGGTATTCGAATATAAAATCCACATAATGACAATGCAATGTGGGAAGGTAGATAGAACGTGCTGCACGACTCCATTAACCGCTATCGACACTGAGAAAATACTCCACTGTAAAGCAAACGTAACAAAAGACAACAAGACGAATTTTTACATTTTAGAATCATGAGTTACAACGTTTATTTCTATCAGTTTGCAAGCGTCTCAGGTAAAAATTACCTACCAAAATAGCAGTTGTTATTATTGTATTGTGTTGGTGATTTGTTGCGTTTAATACGTTTCGGTTCTCGGAATTGGAACCGTTACCCAGAGTGACAAATGAAAAATGTGAATTGAGAGATGCTCTGTTGTACTGGATCAAGTTCATGACGCCCTCATTCATGTAAAATCATTGTAAAACTGTCTTTTATGTTCTAATGTAACGCTCCATTGCGAGAAAATTTTGATGAATAAACTGTAAACTAAATATAAATTCAAATATCAATCGAAAAAACTTTCGCGCGTTTTTTTAATCGGATATTTGCGCTAGATCATATGTAATATAATAGTATTTCACTTTTAATGTGTTAACTGTCACTTCTTGATGGAAATGCATGATAACTATTTAACTCAAATATTTTGAATAAACATACTTGTTTGTAAATTGTATTCCATCAGTTGATATGCGAACCCGGTTCTGATCAAAAAATATATTGTGGAAATAAGTACTAAAAATGTGTTTTTATTTTTTAAAATATAATAGTATTTAACTTTATTAATATTACATAATGGCTCATCAGAATGAATTAATTCAAAATTAATATTATTCATAATTTTACGATACTGTATTAATCCGTTCCCTGTTGAGTTACTTAAAGGACATCTTCTCTAATTCATTCTAAAATTGATTCAGCAGTACGGTGTATGATTGGTTAACGAACATAATCTGTTCTAAGACTATGTTCGCTATCAGAATTTTTCGTTAACCGATCAATCGAGTTTTCCAGGTAGAAAAAATGGGAAACAACGTTCTAGTTCGTCATCCGAATATATGTTCGTTATCCGAACACAAAAATCTTTCGTGATAATGTTTGTTGTCCGATTTGATCGCAGTCTAAACCACTGTATTAATGTAAAACAAACATACATCGATATTTTGAACGAATCAAGCAATATTTCAATACAAAAACTAACTATTAAAAAAACATTGTTATATGCCTTATATTTTTTAGTTTCAACTATCAGCCGTCAAAGGGTTTAATATAATCTTAAATACTCTATTATACACAGTAGCATAAAGTCACTGTTATATTAATAATATATTGTAAAATGTCCGAGTTGAACTGTGCGATGAATGCTAAAAGATGTCAATCAAAATAAATACTTTCCCAAGATAAAAGATCAAATATTTAGCGAATAAAAAAGTGATATATATGTAATCGATTCATTCTTATCAAGGACGACCGATAATAATGTATATATATTATTTTTTATTATCAAAGTTCAAAACATAAAGAGAGACGTTCATTTCATACGTGAACCGTTAGTGACAATATTTAACATTTATTTTTTGCATTGAATTTTTCCATTTCGCCAAAATTCCACAATGTATGTACGTATTTGTTAGTACGACGTGTTATCCTTCACCCATCTCTGATCATAGCCACGCGTTTACCTGGATCGGTAGGGATACACCTGGCCGTTCACCTTTATGCCCCCTTTTGTGCGTTATTATCTACAAAGTCTAAAACGCGAAGTACAATTTGCAATGTAGGATACGATGGCATTTTTTTGTTTTCCTGTTGCAATTTTAATAGAGCATATGCGATCGATAAGAGCCCCCTTTTTACGTGCTGAATTCTATCAATAGTTTTTCGAAGCCGAAATAGCTATCAACTATATATATTGATTGAATTGTCATTCACTTGGTAGAACTCCATTATAACACGGTGAAAAAATAGCAATGTATTTTAGTTCTACAAAATTAAATTAACTATAAATAACTAATAAAAATTAACATGTTAAAGTAACAATCTAGGCCGTTGGAACAGGAGAGAGCATGTGTTGTGTGCCTTTTCTGCACAGCTATATATAGATAAGCAAATGTTAGTTTAAGCATAGTTCTGACGATGGCGTGAGCCGAAATAGCTATCAACTAAATTTGGTAAAAATAATTTTGTAGAACTAAAATACATTGCTATTTTTTCACCGTGTTATCAACTATATACCTTATAAATTTTGTAGAACTAAAATACATAGTTATTTTTTCACCATAATATTTTGGAGTTTTACCAAGTAAATACTAATTTATTTTTTAGTATCATTTTTAATGTGTTAAACTTTACGTCAAGGTGAAGGCGTTACATTAAAATAAATAAAACGCAATTTTATAACGTAGTATTTCCAAAATTTTATATTTACAACGGATATTTTATAACGGACCGGTTTTGCTCATCGCGAGCACTATCAACTGATCCAATAAAATTTAAAGCAACCAAGTGAACGCCGATTCAATAACTTAATTATCGAAGTTATTTAATGTGTAATATCAAAAGTATAATAATTATTAAAACATGGAAATATAATAGTTCAATAACTCTTGTTAATGTGTATCGATACACCGGATGTATAATAGTTTTGAATTATAGCATGATCAAACCTGATACGTAAATGAACATAATTTTAGAATATTTACAAATAATGAAATGTGTTGATTACTAATTAGAAAGGTTGTACGTGTAATTAATCTCTCACGTCCAGGCGTTATTGATGTAATAGCTTTTTTATTGATTGCTTTCACGCTAAGAATAGTAATTGCTGTCGATAATCTCTCATGCAGACAACGTCGAATGCATACCATATACGCTTCTTCGTTATTTAGCTTAATGCATTTTTGCAGCAAGTATATTGTCATTTTTAACTATCCAATTAATAACGGTTAAATACGTAAAAAGAAAGATCAAAACAATTAATATGTTATCAAACATGCATCTTTTGCGGCCAATGGCGGACCCGAACAGGACTGTGGACTAGTAACGCTATTCAGACTAAAAAAGAATTTATTCCGGGGGAAGCATCGTTACGTTTCAAATACGAGACTAAAATTTATAACCAAGAAAAAGGAACAGGCAGAAAGAAAGAAAATGATATTTAAATTTGAATTGTTACAATTTTGTACGATTCTACATGTTTTGTTACTAACGACCCTGGTTTCGCCTTTCGGCTTCGTCATCTTCCTGTTGCAAAAATCTTTCAAGAATGACTCATTAACAAGATTAATCGTTAATGAAAATTATCACAGGCAATTATTATTGGATCAATATTATTAAATTTATTTTGGCTGCCATTTAGTTTTTTTTCGCCTTTCGGCTTCGTCATCTTCCTGTTGCAAAAATCTTTCAAGAATGACTCATTAACAAGATTAATCGTTAATGAAAATTATCACAGGCAATTATTATTGGATCAATATTATTAAATTTATTTTGGCTGCCATTTAGTTTTTGCCTTGGGGACTGTGTTTTCATGTAAATAATACCTTTGGTATATATAGACGATGATAAGTGCTTATTGTGCGTCAATTCTGTTGCATCCGTGTGATAGAATGCCTGAAGATTTCGAAAAACGAAACAGCGGTCGTTGGTGACAAAACATGTGGAATCGTACAAAGTTGTAACAATCCAAATCTGATATTAAAATTCCGTCAAGCACCTTCAGTTGATATCATAAATTAAATGATAATTAATTACTTACTGATTGTAGAAAATACTACTAAAAAAAAATATGCTCATTACTGCAAAAGTAATTAATATCTCTCATACACTTTACTGTAATATGATCATTTAAAATAGTTAGTTTCACATAGCGTATTATGAACATTCTAAGCTTAGTTCGTTCCGCGGTATTATTTCCACACAGGTCATACACTTGCGACTAAATTAAATGTGCGTACTTTTAATTAATCTCGCTTGCACAAGGATTGGACACTAGTTCAACGAAATGTACATGTGTCATAAAATCTTTCACAATTCATATCATGTTATATATATCTCAATGCTCCGATGGTCGCTTGCTAATAAATATTATCGAGACTCAATTCTACACTTTTACTGATATTCACATATCTTTAATGATATGTCTAATATTATACGTATTATATTCAGTAAGTGTTGCCAAGGTTTTGTTGACACTTGCGATCTATTTGCACACATTTTATGGGCATAATGTATGCAATATTACAATTGCATTCTTTGTGCATTCATCATTCATACGTTCGTCGTGATCGGTCGAATCGAATTCGAAATGCAAGACTGCATGTACTTTTGCCGATGGCGTTTGGATTGCAATGTGCAATACTGAATGACTGCATCATTTGCGAAAATACTCATGTCATTTTATCTCACGGTGTTCAGTCAAGGAATTAAAAAAAACGTATGAATAATGACACGGCCGACGAACAATAAGTACAGGCAGGTGGTTTGCTGCCTTAATTTGTTTGACACAGTTAAATATGTTTATTCTAAGAATTTTTGCATTTCTTTGAATATTGTCCATTATTTTTAATAATCAGTAGCCGGCTCTATTCTACAGCGCTCGCACGCGTAATTGAATGGTTTGTATGTTTAAAAACGACGAATCAATTAAAAAGTAGAACGATAAGCGCACCCATGTTTGTTTTAAGCATAGTTTCTCAACCGGTGCTCCGCGGAAATTTTTGGGGAGAATTTTATGGATTTTTAAATAATATTTTTTTGTTACTGTCTGTTTTGATATGCATACGGTGCAATTTGTTTTGGAATAAAATAATCAATAATATAAATATTTAATGTTTTATTAATAATATATTTTTTGGTGGTCCGCGAATGTAAAAACGTTGAGAAACTATGTTTTGAAGCACACAACCTTTTCGATTGCATATATAAGCGCCTGTGTGAAATATTGATAGTTTTTTATATTATATCGACACATCTCGAATAGCATTCTATTCAATTCATATTTAATAATTTGTCTTTCGAAGGTCTAATAATATGTAAGTTTTTTTATCCGACGTCTTCCGACATAAAAGATTCAAATTTCAAAGTTTCTTTCGATAAACAGAAAATTGCAAGACGCCCTTGGCTCACCATTGGAAAGTTTTTGTGTAATATACAGACAAACATTTTAATGTTTTATGGTAAAACTCTAAATTATCTGCTATACATAACCTCTCACCCAAAAACTCTATTTCTAGTAGTAATGCTTTAATATGTTCGTTTCTCAATGAGAAAGTTTTTTTATGCAACAAAAAATGCATTTAATTCTATCATACCTAATTACAACAACCATTTCAACATTTATGCGGTTCACGAAATCTCCTAATTAAGCGCATTCAACCAAAAATTCTTTTGATTAGCTGTACCGGATTTCATTTTTACATTAATACAGTTTAAACTAAAAGAACGATCTATTCAGGCTTTTTTTTACGAAATCCAAACTTCTAGACTTATCTCTGTTTTGATTTTCTGCTTTGGCTTTTAGGTTTTTTGTTGTCGTTATCACCGCCGAGTCGTTTAATGATTTTTATAAACCATGGATTGGTCTCGGTAGCCGGTGTGTCGAATAGACATAAATAACGAGTAAAAAATATGTATATATCCGACGTTTTATAGAATAACTTCCTATAAAGCGAGGAGAAATGTACTACAGTTAGGTTCAACAGACCTGTCTCCGACAGTGCATGTCCACCTTGGGAATGAATCACTGACTAGATCAATATGATAGTGTTGCAAACTGATTGAAGCTTGTGTTGATTACATCAAAGTAAAATTAAAATAGACATATTTTTTAATAATTAAACAGAATATTTTCCTCTAATTTATTGAAACACTTTTCAATTTAGGTATGACGGTCATGGTTGAAACTCTATTAGAGGAATGATGATCTAAGAAAATGATGTGATATCATGCATAAACGTTCCTTTCTAAAATTGCATCAAACACTAAATAAATCGACAATATCTTGAATAGTTATTAGTAATCGTAAATGAATTAATTGTATATATTATTCTATTTAAAAGCCAGACTCTTAAAGGTTATGTCTAATATTACTGCTGACGTTGATATGATCATTAACCTCTTACAGATCTACGTCTTAATCATAGAATTTTCATATGTCATTACTAATCTTTAATTGAAAATAATGAAAATAAAGTGATCGATAAAATATGATAATTTTCACGTCTTTCGCTTCTTTGAGAAACATCTTCAAATGAATAACTAGTTTTAACAAACATATTGACGCAGATTTCCCCTTACAGGAATAAAAATGGATATCTTAGAATTCCAGCAACTGGTTAATACAGCAGGTGGCTTGCCACTGAAAAGTATATTTCTATTGAAATTTTCACCCCTAAGTATGCGTAATTAATTTGCAATAAACAATGTTATAATTATTGCTACTATTGTTGCTTGATTTAAACAACCCTCCCCACCAATAATAAAAACTGGATAGTACCATTTTATTGATTGAATTGGCATTTACTTGGTAGAACTCCATTATAACACGGTGAAAAAATAGCAATGTATTTTAGTTCCACAATTTTTTTTATAAGATATAGTTGACTATTTCGGCTCACGCCATCAACTAACTATTAATTAGTTCTGACGATGGCGTGAGCCGAAATAGCTATAAACTATATCTTATAAAAAAAAATGTAGAGCTATTTTTTCACAGTGGAGTACCACCCCACTCATTATTTTTAAGCTAAGGATTAGATTTACTGCTAACTTTTGAATAATCTAACGATATAGTTAGTATGAAGACTTTTCTCGAATAAACTCAATACTTTTCACATTTAAATACACAAATAATGCAGTTATAACATTATCAATTTTAATTTACAATAAAAACGAATCTGTTAAGAGTATATGAATTATGTTGCATAGAACGCATCTCCTGCGCGCCAGACAATCCGTGATTTAATTTGTGGCAGGGTCAAAGCGGAGGGAAAGTCCACAAACATAAATCATTCTTTCACAACCGAGGCTCGTAAAAACCAATAAAAATACTCGTGGACTTCGAGTTGCTGATCATCTGCTTAATCGAGTTAAACAATCGGTACGTATTACGATCCGGGGAATGATAAATCCTATTGATTCCAATTGAGAGGTTATTGACTGAATGGATGTAGATTTGTAGTGCGTGTTGCGATTGTGAAGCCACACGAAATTTATCTACGGAAAAATACAATGGACAAGTAAACGAATTGAAATTTCAATGAGGGAATCGTGATTTATGATAAAGTATTGATTTTTTTATTAGTAAACTTCGTCCGTATCAATTGACTAAACGTATGGCTTCAGTGAAACACCATTCAGTTGGACATCAAGTTATTTCGTGCTTAATTTTAACTCCGAATTTAATGTTTCTCAAATAGTTATTTATCCACCTGAAAAGTGCAATATGCATTATTTCTACGTAAAATCAAGACTCGAGAAATGATCCATTTATATATCTATTTCTACGTATATATTTCGATTGATTTGGCATTTGCTTTGTATAGCTCCATTACAACACGATGATAAAATTGCAATGTACGTTATTTTAGTTTTACAATATTTATAAGGTACATAGTAGATAGCTATTTCGGCTGTAATATATAAGAAAATAAACGTTTTAGCATAATTCTGATGAGGGCGTAAGCCGAAATAGATATCAACTATATACCTTGTAAATTTTGTAGATCTGAAATACATTGCTATTTTTCCCCGTGTTCTATTTCTACAGTTTATCAATTGTACACTTTACACGTTTTTTTTTGGAAGAATGTAATCATTTTCTCATACAAAAATAGTAACCGTTTATAATAGAAATATAAATATAAGATAAATGAGTTGCTTCATACTTCTGTCACACTGCTTTTATTAATTTGTTTGTCCGATTTTCGCTAATCAAATGGCATAGCAAAATGGTTTAATTTCGAGATAGTTTTCGCAATTGTGACATAAATTTATAAGTTAAATAAAAACAGGGCATTTAAAGCAGGGTTGTCAATTTTCCGAGTTGGTTCGGGACATATGACCCAAAACCATAATAATATTTTTCATTAAACACCCACAAATATAATGTTACTTGTTTCTAATGAGATTTTGTTACAAAAAAGTTGATGAAATATTTTTTAGTGACCAACAAGGTTATACATTTATGATATAGCGGATCAATACCTTACGATATCTGTTTTGTTAGAAAGCATCATTTCGACGACTTGTTTTCCTAAAATATATGTATACCGAATTTGAATGAGAAGTTTGTGATTGTTTTAATATTATAGTTCGCGAATATAAATATCATTAGTTTTCTCTGAAATTTTCGGATAGTTTTACATTCAATCTGGATTCCTAACAGCGGTTTTTAAATTTCATGACAATCCGGGACAGTCGGAAACCCTAAATGGGTGTCGTTTTTTAGTCGCATAGTTAAATGATATGGGTACTTTGCATAACTAAAGAGATATTTCGTTTTCACAAATGAATAATGAAGTAGAAGGGTCCATTGTGTTTGTAGAAATTACCGCTACACACAATGCCTAATAACAACATATAAGAGGATTTAATAAATAGTCAAGTATTATGGAAACTTTCATTTATAATGGGAGTGGTATCTGGTAGACGATTATGGACAATCGGTGTGAGATTTGGATTATGTTTAGCGGTAAAAGCGTGCAGCTCTGGAATGCAATCGGAATCGAGTCAATATATCATCGAACAATGGATAAACGACGTCTCAAAAAGTGTAATCTTGGATGGTAAAAATGGTGATGCGGTCGATACCCTCCACTCTTTATACGTCATCTTGCCGGATGTTGAGTAGGGCTTATGAACCAAGTATTCGTTCTTCAACGATTTGCTACCGGCTTGGAGAATTAGATTTTTTGATAATAACATAAACTAGAAAATCCACAGTGTGTAAATATAATTGACACATAGTTTAAGGGTATGTTTGTCCCACAGTCCAAAAGCCATGCTCTAATTCAGTGAACAATCAATAATAGTTTTGAATTGTTACAACTTTGTACGATTCCACATGTTTTGTCACTAACGACTCGGGTTTCGCCTTTCGGCATCTTCAGGAATTCTATCACACGGATGCAAACAGAACTGACTGATAGAATGTTCGGAGGGGGGGGGGGGGTTGTAACCAGGACACCATTCCGCCAAAGGGTAAATGAAATTTTAATATGTATATATAAGATTTCTGAAACGCACAAATTTGTTCACACACGTAAATAACATGTTAAAAAAAAACAATTCTTAACCATTTTACATGTTTATTCAAAGATGTGGAATCGTAAAAAGTTACATCAATTCAAATATAACATTGAAATTCCTTCAAACACTTTCAGTCGATATCACAAATTAATCTATGTTTTGTTGGAATTCAGGAGAATATATTTACAAAACATGTAAAATTGAGAAAAAATTTGACAATTATGCATTGTTTTATGAATATTGATTGATTTCTGATTCATTTAAACGTTTCCTGGCAGTGTTAGACAAGATATATATTGTAAAATATGGCGTTAGTATCGTGTAGGTAAAGTTTTTTTTTTTTTTTGGAAATGCATTGAAATAATCGCAAGTAATACCTACAGTAACTTCGATTTCGTTACCGTGGAAAAAAACAATAGTTAGTTTTGTGTTTTTATTGTCTCGCATCAAGCGCCGAAAGTGAACTGTCTGTATTCCGTTTTGTAGTGCAAGCAAAACGCAGACAATAGCGGTCAGAACTCGCCCCATGCTTTTTACCTTTGCTTCATTCCAAAGAATACAAAAGAGCGGTCGATCTGCCCTACAATTTATTTACGAAAGATGCCCTAATAAACTCGTCGGACCGTTTCCAAATCACTGAAACATTCGACATAAAGCATTGGTATGTACACAATGGTCCTTAGTCGAGAATGCAGCATTATCAATATTACATATTTTGAATAGAAGTACAATATACGAGGAGAGCTTTTTTTCTTGTACCGATTGTTATCAAATAAAATCGTAAAGTAAGTTTGGAAGGGGAATTTGTCAACATTATTTGAAAAAAAAACCATTTTCTGAATTTTTAACTAATGTGATTACATAGTAGTGTTAAGAGCCGATCAGATTACACTATTGAGAGATACTTTAGTAACAATAATACAGTGAAAGTTTAAATATAAAATGTTAGATTTTATATTATAACGATATAATCATTATAATATATAACATTTAACTATGGTTAGCTCACCCAGACAATCGTCGTTATGTTATATACATTATTATTGATATGCAGATGGTAGAAGGCCTCGTATAAACTTATTGTATTGACGATTAATTTGCTAAGGGCTGGGGACATCATAGTCCGCAACGCGTATCTCGAACGGCCTTAACATATGTAAATATATCAACACGGTGAACATTCAACATGTAGAACTAAAATACATTGCATTTTTTCCACCATGATTAAGTGGAGTTCTTCCTAGTAAATGGTAATTCAATGAATTTAAATTTATTGATTGAATTGGCATTAACTTGGTAGAACTGCATTATAACACGATGAAAAAATAGCAATGTATTTTAGTTCTACAATTTTTTTTATAAGATGTGGTTATATATAGCTACTCTGTTCTAGCTCTGACGATGGCGTGAGCCGAAATAGCTATCAACTATATATTATAAAAATTTTGTAGAACTAAAATACAACGCTATTTTTCACCGTGTTATATTCATATTCTTTATTATTTTTATCAAGGATTAGATGACAACAACATTGAATCACCTGTAAAACGCTTTCAATACTAGTAAATGATGATATTATTGACATGTCAGCATTATATCTCGATTAGTATCGTATATAAAAGCAATATTACTTTAATCAGAGCAATTAATGTTTGTGGATCACTGTAATGTTGCCACTTGTTGAGACTGCCTATCAAGGGTCGCATTATAATATAAATCATGACAAGATGATTTGTCGGGGCGAGCTGACTATAAAAACAGGTGCGTTCGCGTTTATTCGCCGATTCGCAACTCGAGTGGAACCGATTATCACGTTTCGCTGCTCTGCAATACGCGAAGGGATCGTGAATTAAGATAATCGTAATTAATTGAAATTTTTTGATTTTTATAAATTCATTTGAACATTAACAAATAAATCTAATTTTAATATAAACCCTACGATATCGACTGAGCTGTTCGCTGAAAGGAACTTCAATATCAAATTTGAAATTGATTTGTTGAAATTTTGTACGATTCCACATATTTTCTCACTGGCGACCCGGGTTTCGTCTTTCGGCATCTTCAAGCATTCTATCACACAAATGAAACGTAACTGATACACAAGAAATAATTAGCATCGGTTATATACAAGAGGAGTTAATTACAAATGAAAAACACAGACCCTAAAGCTAGGATCTAAATAAACGGTTGAAATAACTTTCAATATTATTGACTTCATAATAATGACACTCAATTGTCTGTGATAAGTTTTATAACGCTTACATACTGTTGTGTCTGTCATAAAAAGATTTTACAAAAAATAAATATCACCTATCATTAAAATACAATTGGGTAATTTAAAACATATATATACCTACTTATTTAAAAAAAATATTTTATGAGATTTTTTTATGAGAATCAGGAATTTAATTTTATGAGATTGTTGGCTCATTGATCTAATTTCATGTAAGGAATATAACATATACATGCGTAATTGTACGCAGTTTCAACAGTTCAAATTTATTCACTCTAAAAAAAGTGTTTAGTTGTTGATAGTTATTTCGGCTTATACATCTTCAGAGCTTTGTTAAAACTTTGATTTGTGTAATATTTAAGAAGAAGAAAATAATTCGTATCACTTATTCAAACATCAACAAAAATATCAACTGTAATCTTCCCTCTTCCAATTTTTTCACTTCGATAATGGACGAAAAATCAAAAACCCTCACCTTCAATTTCAAAGGGTTAAAAAATAAACTTCTTAGTATTGTTGAGTAAGGATGGTTTATAATATAACTTTTTTAACTTTATAATTTCAGTCGTGTTTTACTTATATAATAGTTGACTTGTTAGCACAAACAAAGCCGATAATAAATGATAACGTTTGGCAAGGCTATCTTAATTTCGGTGTATTCTTGACCTTTACGTTCAATAATAATTAGTGTCAAATAATGAGTTGTGTTTAATTCATTATTTAAGAACAAAAACAAGTATAAAAATCATATTATTCGTGTCAGGCAAAATTTGAGTATTTTATTTCTACATTTTTTTACACTGCTATTTTTTCACCGTGCTAAAATGGAGTCTACCAAGTAAATGCCAATTCATTATATACGATGCAAACTTTTTCTCCGTTGTTTTTCATTCTTTCTATATGATTTCTGAAGATGCCGAAAGACGAAACTCGGGCCGTGAATGTTCTAAGGACTAATTCTAGTTCTGACGATGGCATGAGCCGAAGTAGGTATCGAATATATCTAAAAAAATTGTAGAACTAAAGAAAGTAATATAGACCCTGCGAGTAGGAGCTCAAAATTATTGACTGACAAAACATGTGGAAATATACACAGTTTCAACAATTCAAAATTGTATAAAATATTATTTAAACATGTAATCGAAGGTCAAAATATGATAAACGGCAGATGTTGAGACTCGATACTGTGTTCAATGAATTG
Source organism: Himalopsyche japonica (assembly GCA_028555115.1). Taxonomy (NCBI): domain Eukaryota; kingdom Metazoa; phylum Arthropoda; class Insecta; order Trichoptera; family Rhyacophilidae; genus Himalopsyche; species Himalopsyche japonica. Next base: position 1,606,419 of record JAHFWJ010000575.1, on the reverse strand, counting down.
AATGTACCCGAAATAATTTTCCTTCATAGCAAGAAGCGGTGGCCCAACCTTATTTTTTAACGTCAACAGGTGGGCGCGTTGGTATAATACACTCGCCTTATCTTGTGTCGGAGTTATTTTTATTTCGATTTTTCATTCATGATGCAGTGTTATGTTAAAATTAAACCGAACCTGAAATGGTGTTGACTTTTGTGGCTTTGTCAGTTTTTTTTTGTATGACGCGAGGCCGCACTGTTTGCTCAGCAAACAAAGTGCATTTGCATACGCAAACGAAAACCAAAAAGACTCTCTGTGTTGACTTGTTGACTAGATGTTTGTTTTTTTATTTTTGTGAGTGAACCGTCTGTTCCATTATATGTATTAAAAAATCATGTTTTCATATTGACTGTAGATAACTAAATTTAGACAAAACTTTCTTCTATACACTAGTTTTACACAACCGAAATTTGAATTGTTCAATATGTTGACACGGGTTTCGTTTCTCATTATTTTCAGATACTAGTACATGCATGTATACGAATTATCTTATAAAACAGTTAATATCCTTCATATTATGCAATTTGAGATATTGACAGAGAATTTCGCACATCGCAAGCATTATCAACAGACGGATTAGTTGATAATACTCGCAATAAGTACCAACATCAAATTTCAATTGTTGAATGAATAATCTAACAATATAGTTAGTATGAAGATGTTTCTCATAGAAACTAAACATGTTTCACTTTTAGTGACACACCTAATGTAGTGACAGCATAGTTTTGTATTAACTATATATCTTATAAATTTTGTAGAACTTAAATAAATTGCTTTTATTTCACATTTCAGTTATCGATTTTAACTTAAAATAAAAATGAACTCCTATAGAATTATCGCTGAATCTATTGAAAGTAGATTAATTAAATTTGAATCGTTGAAACTTTGTATATTTTTTGTCACTCATGACCAGAGTTTCGTCTTTCGGCATTTTCAGACATTCTATCACAACGGGTGCAATAGGACCGATACATACAACAAATTGGTGTAGTTAAAAACTTCACGATGACAGTCAGGAAAATTCTTTCAAAAATTAACGTTTTCAAATCGTTGTAATATTATTTCAAACACAAGTGAAAACTACAGTAAAATAAATAGGTTAAATCTATGAAAAACAGAATGTTTTTTGATTCACACAATCAATTTTGTAAGAGACGAGCGGAATTTTATGATCGCCTTATGAAATGAAATCATTTCTGATCTGTTTACGAATGTTTTGTAATAGAACTGAGTAGTGTTAAATCTTTTTATTCAGGGTCACTCGCCTAATATCCTCAGGTGTGCTTTTCCTCGTCACAATATTGGTTTGCCAACAAATTAATAACAGGTGTGTATATTAAATTGTGAGCTAAACATTATTAAAAAATGGTTTACGGTACGCGGAACGCACGTTTTTATTTATTGTTTCTGTCACACAAGAAAAAAATGTATATTCTGTTATGATAGTTGTAAACAATCTTCATTGGACATATACAGGCTTATTTTTTTAAACATAATATAGAAACACATACATTTGTTTTACGAAGTAAAATTGGTTGTTTATGTTGTTTTCATTTAAATATTAAAGACTGACTGGGACACTGAAAAAATAGCAATGTTTTTTTTTTGTTCTACAATATTGTTTATAAGATACAGTTGATCGCTATTTCGACTCACTCCATCGTCAGAACTATTGAGAAGATGGAGTTCTACCAATTTAATGCCAATTCAATCATACTATTGTCTTTTGTTTTGTATACGTGTGTCTTGCATGAAATACTCAAAAAATAGTTCCAGTGCAAGGTAATTAATGAAAGCATTTGATGCGTCAATAACGACTATTGCAAGATGCATCGGTTTGAGATTTTTATGGTTTTTATAATGAACACATTAACGTAGTTTGAAGTTTATAAAAAAAACTTTATCTCAATTAAGACGCAATTACCATTTGAGACTTTAAAATACACACTTGACTGGTTTTGCATTAATTTTAGAAAGTAATTAAACCAGCTGAAATTGGATCGTGTATACAATCGACACCCATTATAATGATGATTAATTTTGACTACTCCAATAGATATATCATTTGTTTGATACAGGAAATTGTAAAAATTGGACAGCCATAAAATGTGTTGGAAGATATTTATTATATAAGTGTAGCAAGAATTTATTTGGAACTTGTTCCCTGTTTAGACACGTAAAGGATATGCCAACACCGGATATTTCAAAAATTAATAGTTTATAATATCGACTGAAGGGGCTTCTTCAGTTATGTTGCAACCGTGTGATAGAATGTCTGAAGATGCCGAAAGACGAAACACTGGTCGCTAGTGACAAAATATGTAAATTCGTCCAAAGCTTCAACAATTTAAATTTGATATTGACATTCCGTCAAACAACTTCAGTCGATATCATAAATTATAAAAAATATGCAGTTTAATTTAATAGTGCTAAAAGTAGTATCGAATTTAAAGAGATCAGGAAAGAGCAGGCTATATTTCAGTAAAAAAAGCCTTTTCCACTCGTTTAATTTTTATCGTTTGAAATGTCAACTATCAATGTTAATAGTCAGAGGGTTGAACAACCTCAGAGATAAGACGAGCCATATTTGAGCACACATATTTGCTCATAAATGTCAGTTTTAACACTGTTATCTTTAGTATATTTGATGTTAAGTATTATTTATCGATACATTGCAATCAGCCGTCTCTACAGTTGAGACGTAAGCAGCTAGTGGAAGAAAACCGGAAAACATTAATTATTAATAGAACGGGTTGGCCGCATATTTATCGACACTATTAAATATAATAGAGCACGCAAAAAGGACTTAGGGGTTGTAATAAATAAAGTGAAACATCGCCTGTCGGAAGTATTTCCTACGATAATGAAAAATGGCATTTTAAGTACTTGATCCGTGTAGGGATATTTTTTTTTTATCAAGAATAATATTGAAAAGCTTGTATTTTTAACTTTGATACAATATGTATGGAATAGAGCTTATTTCGTAGGTACGTGAATATTCAATTACGTGGAATAACGCCTGCGGGAAAAAGGCATTTTTTTACGTCACGTTATTATATATCCTAGCTTTTTTCACGTAGTTAGATATAAGGGTGTTAAATCGTTCAGTAAAAAAATAAAAGCATTTCACACCATTTGGCATGGTATGGAAACGAAAATTGCAATAAAATAAATGTATTTTTTGAATGACGACAAAACGGTTGAAACAACATGTGTGTCTGGGATATTGAGTGTATTTTCAGAAAGGTTAATGTCATTAATTCGCTTATCATATAACTATATAACATATATATTATCTATCGAAAACTTAACATTTAGTACGATTTTGATATTTTTTTAAATATTGATTCACCAGCGTTTTTTTAGCGTGTAGTGAAACGTTTCGTGAATGAAAACGAAATTGACTGTGCCCATTGATTGTTAAATGGAACACATCTAATAAAACAATTGTAGGGTAACAGAAACAATGATCGGACAGTTAATGATATGGATTACTTTGATAGGTCGAAACAAGCTTATTATTTAGGTATTTTTTTCACGTTGATTTTTGTTTTTGCATACATATTTCGTAACATTAAATACAATGATAACAGCAAAAAGTACAATGATCGGTCTCCTCACTCGGAAAGCTATCGGGCACTTCCCATTTCAAACATTTTAACTGCTTATTAATTGAATTGGCATTTACTTGGTAGAACTCCATTATAACACGGTAAAAAAATAGCAATGTATATTAGTTATACATTTTTTTTATAAGATGTAGTTATATACATATAGCTATTTCGGCTTATGTTATCGTCAGAACTATTAGTTCTTACTAGTTATGACGATGGTGTAAGCCGAAATAGCTGTCAACTATATCTTATAAAAAAAAATTGTAGAGCTAAAATACATTGATATTTTTTCATCGTGTTATTTTAACTCTTCGCGAATTTGGGTAGGTTTACAAATTGATTTGTATTTTCAATATTTCGGAAGTAAATTGCGGAAGATAGAAATGTAAAAGCGTATAGTAAATGTAAAAAAATGTAACGGGATTGATAAAATTGAGCGTAAATAAGTAGTTTAATAGGATTTCGATTGTACCTATTTATCATTTTTAATGTGTTAACTGTCACTTTTTGATGGAAGTCATGATAATTAACTGAAATGTAATATGAATAACGCTCTCAATCAGCGAAACCTGTCCTGATTATAAAATATATTGTGGAAATACGTACTTAAATGTGTTATTTTTAAGGCACCTATTTATGGTAATTCTGCTCGGTGGCCATCGACTGTATAAGTTACCCCATCAAGAAGTTGACGGGCAAACAAAACGTCACTTTTAATTGACGAATTTTGGTTAAGTGGAAAGAATGGCACAAGACAAATAGCGCAATCATCTTCGAGTCGACGCGGTTTAAGTGATAATGATGGCGATGAGTGTGATGGAAATAAATATAGGACGCGGCAGTATCACAACATTCATTAACCCGTATCTGGTACACCGACGGCACACGGGATGCGAGGTCGCGCAATCAAACATCGCAAACTAAATTAAAATTAACAGGTTTGCTGTCTCAATACGACGTGCACTTCAATTATAATAAATTTCATGACTTAACATTTTTTTAACACTGGCAATAAATTCCTGCTGGAATACGACTGAAAAAAACCTGGTGAATTGTGTAAATTGCACATTTTTCTGTCTTTTGGGTCTGACATTTGTTAATTTGAGTTACGAACGCTGTTTGGTATTTTTTTTATTGCACCCGTTGTTTGAATAAATGTAAGCATTGTTACGTCGGGGACTTCGCGTTCTTTATACAAAACACTTCTTATATAATGTATAATATAATATGGACTGAAGATGTTTGATAGAATTTCAATATCGATTTGAATTGAATTGTTGCAACTTTATAAAATTCCACATGCTGTATCAGTAACGACACGGGTTTCGCCTTTTATCTTCCGGTTAATTCTGGTTAATAGGCCTTATTACACGGATGCAACAGAACGTGTGGAATCGTCAAAGGTTTAATATTTACTGACTGAATTGGCATTTACTTGGTAGAACTCCATTATAACACGATGAAAAAATAGCAATGTATTTTAGTTCTACAAAATTTTTATAAGATATAGTTGATAGCTATTTCGGCTCATTCGTTCCGATGATGGCGTGTGCCGAAACAGCTATCAACTATATCTTATTAAATTTTTGTAGAACTAAAATACATTGCTATTTTTTCATGGGATCAAGAATATATACTAATGATCGCGGTGAACGAAATAAGTCCTTGAATGGAGAATATATAATAGTGGGGAAAATACTATACATATTATTATTAAAATTTAATGCCTTTCCACGAAAAAATGACAGTTAAAACATTAGAAGTTTGAAAATATATAATTTTTGATGGTTTTTCAAAGTTTCTATTCTTTTCTATACGTATATATATCAAACCTTTGAACCTCTCTTAAATGTTCTAAGTATGATTTGGCTTATGCAAAAACAGGTACAATTCAATTCGTTGTCACGACCGAGTGAACAATTAACCCACATTACGAAAGTTCGCCACGGAATAAAATCGAATGTTCCATATTTGAATTTAAATTTATTTTTTTGTGAGACGTCAGAATATCCGCAACATGGACTATCAAATGAAATGCAGGGTGCAGCTCTTTCTACGATTACGTAATGCATATAACTCGTATTAGTGTTAATGTTAAAAATGCGCCGCACCTCTTGATTGAACATTATATTATATTTAAAAGTCATAAACACAACGAAGTCGTAACTTTTGAACAAGCTACAATGAATAAATTGCGAACCGCTCCATTTTAAATATTGCATATTAAATACATTTGAGGATTTCACACTGGCCATACACGCACTCACACACACAACGTGTTATTAATATACTGAAATAAATAATTTACTACTACCAAACCGTCTCTGGAAGTTTATAAAACTAATGAATTTTAACCTTTTGCACACGAATGCCGCGTTAGAAGCGATATTGATTCTTCCTTTATGCCAGCACTGGACGTCATCGAAATGTAATGTACATTCAACCCTTCTATAGCTTACTCTCCAATATCAAACGACGCAGTTTTTCGCACAGCGGTTCTTCCTACAGCGAATTTTATACAAAACGTTAAACTTTCAAGGTCAAATCAGAATTTTGTATAATTATACACATATGAGAACAAAAAAAGGGTCAACGCTCTTGACACGCTCGCCTGTAAACAAACTAAATATAGATCAAGGTCGTCATATATAAAAAAATTAAGTATGGTGATTGCGTTCAATTCGTAAAATATAATTGAAAAACCTAACCTCAAATTTTAACATCCTTTATGTAACTCTCCTATATCGTGGTACCTATATCTACGCTATAGTAGGATTAACTGTGTAATGTTCTTCAATTATCAATTCTAATTGAATATTTTAACCCTTTGCATTTAAGTGTGACATTTCTTAATTTTGATAATTAAATTGAATGACATTTCATTGCTATTAGCTAGTGACAACTATCATCTTACATAATAAGTGAATATTTGACACATAAAGAGCACATTACTCATTTCGAAATTCAAAAACAACATCGTTGGCAGTTTTGTATGAAATTCGTAAGCTACATTTGTTTCCATTGAGATTTTGTATTAAGGCAAACATTTTTGTAAAATATTTGTATAAAATTTGTACGTAGCTTTCACGAGTTTATCTTGCTTGTTAGGAAACATTCTTCACTTTGATACGAAGTCTAACATGATGTTGAAGCAGTGATAGCTAACCTATTTCACGCCAAGATATTTTAGTTGAGATGAACCGTTTCCGGACAATCTTTACCCATAAACAGTAAACGAACTTTGCGCTTATTATAACAGAATAAGGACGATATGAAATAAAATTCATGAATAACTACAATTTAATTTAAAACTACAACTAACTAATGGGCTGGCTTCGCTCATTGCGAGCATTATTATTAACTGATTTTATACAAAGAAGTGGCCGTTAAAAGCTAAAAATGAGTAATACATCTTTACTTGCGCAGTATTGTGGAAATTTAATCAAATTAGAAGTCTAAAACGGACGATTCGAATAATTAAAATTCTAGATGTAGTAGTCTGCAGTGATGGTAACCTATTGATGCAGTTTGATAATTTCGAGATGCAACTTATGTTGAAGATAATCTAGAAAGAAATTATTGGTAGATTTACGAAGAAATCTAATACTAATAATAAATCGGGAGTGCTTGTAATTTATTACTTAACCTTTTTAGCAACATATGGCTTTAATCAATGTATAATATATCTCTCGGCGTAGCTAATTTCTGAGACCTTATCGAAGCATCAAAAAGTTTTGGAAACAAAAGAATACGAACGACTTGTGAAGTTAGTTACGCTTGTTTGTGGTTGAAATTTGCAAGATACCAACCTCTAAATCATAGATTCCCAACCTTTTCGGGTGGCGACCCCTTTTCATAAAATCCATATGACCCGCGACCCCCTACAATACAATCCAAAAGCATACAAAAAAAATATTTTAATTAATTGATCGTACAAGTTGGCAACCCCGCCAAAATTCCTTCGCGACCCTCAGGTTGGGAACCTATGCTCTAAATATTGAAAAATTCCAACGCAATTTAGCGACAAAAAAGCCACTGACATAAGTTAATTTATTGTCTTTTTAATAATGAACATTCGAAAACTTTAAAAATATCATTCATCTATTTGCTAGACTCGCAGAAAGTGTTTATTCACCTGATATAGCGCCATCAGGCTACCATTTATTTAGATCCCTTAGAACATTTACTTGGGATAAAAAAATTGTTAATGTGGAACAAGTGAAAAATCACTTGGATTCATTTTTTGATGATAAATCACCTGATTTTTTCGAAAGAGGTATAAAAAAATTACCCATTTTGTGGAAAAAAAACGTAGAAAATAATGGCAATTATTTAATTGAATAATAATTTATAGTTTATATTGAAATAAATTTATTGTTTTAATGAAAAAAATGGTCATTTCTTTCCGAACTACCAAACATTTCGAGATGTGACACGACACATGAATGAATCAGGTTGTTTTTTTTACATAATTTACATCGTCGTCATGTTAAAAACGTTAACCATCACTGCGTTAGACAAACCAAACACAACCTTACGGCAGTCAGTGTCAGTTGAACAACTCGTCGCCGAGTACTTCACTCCATCCTCCTCAGACCGAACGAAAAAGCCTGTTCGTAAAGTATTTATATAGATTCATGGTATGCCAGTCATCAGTCGTGAACCAACACCAATCCGCGGATCCATTTATCTAGTTTAACGAGCAACGAGAGAACATCGTTTATTTTGTAGATTCGTAACGGAAGCTACAAAATTACGGTTTTAAATGAAAAATAAGGATAAGATTTATATTAACTGCTTCCCTAATTGAACCGGTGTCAAATTTAATAACACTACACCATAAAAATGGACGGAAAATGATGTAAAATGTATGGGGTTCAAAATTGATTCCGGAAAGAGTAATATAATATATTAACCGGAATATTTCATTGATATATTACACTTCCTCGGGAATCCACGTAATTATGCAATATTATTAAGTTTTAAGTCGTTAATTTTAACGATTTATTAATATAACTATTTGAGTTTAATTATTTTCTCAGAACATCAGAATAACATTATTCAAACTATAAATAAAAATTATGGTGATAGAATTAGTGAGACGATATATTGTCAATCTATTTTTAACGGTATATAAAGCTGTGTTTATTTATGCCTTATGATTAGAAGCAGGAATAGCTATCAACAACTAAACTATGAAATATTATGATGGAGTTCCTACATATAACAAACACTTACATTCAATTATGCAGAATTTAAACAAATTTACAGTCACTTCTTATGTGCTGTCACTTTTTGATGGGAAAGTATGATTTTTTAAACAATAAAAACTAAATTTTACTACTAATTTTTTCCCACAATATATTTTATAATCAGGGCCGGTTTCAACCGATGAAAGGTCCTGATCATAAAATATATCGTAGAAATAAGTACTAAAAAATGTGTTTTTATTATTTAAATTTTTTAATTTAAAATAAAAGTTAGTATAATAAATCGCAATCTGTCTAATGCAGCTCAACAAATAGTCAACAATCTCTCTAACATTCTATCTACACATCTAACTCAAAAAAAATTGACACAAAAAATCAGCGTATTTTCGTAACACACTTTTGTATACGACGAGCAATACTGTTTCGCGCAACATAGTTGATAAAATATATTGTCCATTAGAATTCTTTTTCATACATAAACTTTGGCTAAACAAAAAGCCATTAATTGTTACTTGTTTTACTGTTGGCGGTGGACATAGAATCTGTAAGGTCATTTAGCCGCTTTTAGATGCGGGCTAAAACATTACGCATTAATTCCCGTTCTGTTTGCATAACTAAGTGACAAACTGTGTAGCACAATTGTTAACAAACTTGCATTGCATTGACGACACATCAATCGTAAAACCAAAATTCATGTATAACAATATTTGTTCTACCAAACAAAAAGTTTATATATATATATATATATAATGTGAAGGAAAACCCAGACAGAAAACCGAACACCAACCCGCCTGGGCAGCGTGGTGTTGCTATGTCCAAAAAAACAGCGGGAGGCCTTCATCCAGCAGTGGATCGACCCCGGCTGATGATATATATAATATATAATTATCACAACTTAGCTATCCAAAACAAAGATTAAACAAAATTTAAACTTTGCTTTGTATACTGTTAAATCTTTTGTTATTCGACGGTCTTAGTTTTCTTCGTCGATATTTTGATCTCACGTCACACCTACAAATGTTTTCTAGGTTTTACTGTACTGTGCTTCATTCAAGAAATGACGGTTGACTCTTCAAAAGTGATTCGTTTATTCATTGAAAAGATGAAGAAATTAAAATAAATACAATTAAAGCTGGTATAATCAGAATAGAAGTTTAAATTGTTCGTCACCTCTATTTTATTAATTCCATGAATAAATATCAACTTATGTTTAAATATTGCCATATAATATTAAGTGCTTAATTCATGCCCCGAAGAGTTAAAAATGCGTCACGCCTTTAACGGCTGATAGTTTCCACGGAAGTTTACATTCTCGTATATTCGGAATCATAAAAATTTAAATAGACACAATACACCAATTATTTGATTGGATAAACAGCGAGTTTACCGAAACGCTCTTTATAAAACTTTTTTTTTCATTTGACTCGGTTCAACGCACTCGGACTTGTAATAATATCACATTACAAACAAAAAAAAATGGAAAACATTGGAGAAATTTTATATAAACCGCGGTGCGGCGGTTCTATGTGTAATTAGGTAATTGACGATGCTTCAGCATCAGACCGTAGCTGGATACCTGAAGAATGCTGTGGGATAGTCAACCGCTCAAACCGAAGAGTAGACTGATTTCCTTGTCGCTTTGATAATTTTATTCTGTAACGGCAACGACGAAAATGGGAAAATTGTAAATAGAGGCAGCGAAAATTTATAATTTTTTTATCGCAGTCTTACAACTGCAAGAACTGTTGGTTAATCTCTCGCTTAACCCTTTGATATATTTGGTAAAAAAGTAGGGATAAAATTACTCACTACGCATTTTATTAGGTTCAAATCACATACAATCATGCCTTCGGACTGACATCCAAATATCGATTGAAAAAAACTGTTTTTACTGAGAAACGAACAAAAGTAAGATCAAATTTGAATTGCTTTAACTTTGAACGATTCCACATGTTTGTCACTAACAACCCGGGTTTCGCCTTTTGGCATCTTCAGGCATTCTATCACACGGATGCAACAGAACTGACGTACAATAAACAGTTAGCATCGTTTATATACCAAAGGTATTAATTACAGGAAAACACAAACCCCAAGGCAAGCAATAAATTGCAGCTAAAACAAATTTAATAATATTAATTTAATGATAATCAACTCAATTGCCTGTGGTAATTTTCGTTAACGTTAGAGTTAAAAGTTTCAAGTTAAAAGATTTTCATTAAAAGTGAGATTCGTTACGCAAACCGATCATTTTCGACGTTGATCACTGCACCACGAACAATTTCTACTAAGTTTTACGATTTCTCTTCGATAAAAATGTATAAAATATAACTTTTAAAGACTCTGGAATTGTCAAGTAATAAAATGAGTTCAAACGAATGAACCCAATACGGGTATCTATTAACGAACACTATGTGATCGACCGTCAATGATGTTGCCAATGATATAAATTTAAAAAAACCTTCTAGAATTAGAGATTAGAAAATACTGAATCGATGAAGTCTTAATTTAAGGAAAAGACACTGAGACGTTCGCAGTTCAGCATAAGCAACACTAAGCGCTAATAATTCGCCCCCTGAACTTAGTTATTTGATATTCATCACAACACCAAGTGAAATTGAAGCTAATGAATAAAACAAGTGAAGCTATTATTTCCAGACACGGCTCGTTCAAAAAACAAAATGCATTAACTGTTCAATTGAAATACTTCACAAATGATTTATTCACATTTATTTCGGTTGATTATGTTTTTATATTTAAAATATTATGTAAATGGAAATTGACTAATATCTGCATTAATAATGAAAACTTTGAAATTTTTGACGAAATGTGGCTGAAATTAAATCAAAAACAAAAGCGTATTTTTCTTGACAAAACTTAAAACTTTGTAGAACGAGCTATGTTTGTAAATTTAACCCTCAAGTGTCCGTTGGTGTAATGACAACTGAACGCAAAATATCTCAAGATTCATAACAAGCCTTAATGCACATTTAATGCGTGCGATAGAATGTAAAAGAACATCGATAAAAACTGCGAGGGTAGTATGCGGGATGCCTGTCAAATCGCGGAGAGCGGCATTTACAAGTAGGGGTGTTTTTCAATAATACTATTTCAAGTATTTTGTTTGCCCGAGAGGTAACGGAATTCCACCGTATCTACCTGAGTGAAACAAAAATCAATTTTCCATTTCCATTAGCCTGCACACGTTTGGAAAACCTTTCAAAATAAATTGATCAGAGCGTTGTGTGTTTGCTTATGTTATCGATTGTGCTGGAATCGATGTGAGGATTAATTGATTCAAACACATAAAGGCAATGCGGTAAATGAATACAATTTATTATCAAGGAAGGCATTTACAATCATTGCGCTATTTTTATAAACGGAAATACGAAATATGAACTGAGTTAGATATTCTAATCTAAGTAATTTTTAACTGTTCGGTATTCGAATATTTGAGCGAGTGTTCAAAATAATTTTTAACGAAATAAAAAAAAAAATGGTATTTTTGTGATAAATTGTCGAAAGATTTTTCTCCGAATTTCAAGATCAATTGTTGAGAATTAATTGATACAAAAAAAATGTTTTACTACATCTAAAAACTATGTCGCTTAAGAAATGTTTTTTGGATCGCACATTATTTTATATAGATTTATATTTTACAAACACATATATTACATAAGACGATGAGATGTGACATCATGAAATTTAAAGATATTTCGACCATTTTTTACAATATTATTAAAGTAATTTGTAATCACAATATATCATTATTCAATAAGTCGAATTAAGCAACTTTTAAACGGTAATATCCAAACTATTATTACGCGGTTTTAGAATTGTAGAAGCTTATCTCGACACGTACATTTAAATGGTTCGTAAAAAGAAAACCGTATTTAGTGTGTATTAGTGATTCATTTGTGTTATACAAAGTAAAAAAAAATAGAAGTATTTTCATACCCTCCGCACATTAATCTTTGTAACATCAATTAGATTAGCGCAGACAGCAAAAATGGAACACATTTACACAGTAACATAATACTTGTCAAAGGAAAAATGCAAGTTTTTCTTTTTCCTTGGCGAAAGCTTACTTAGGGCTGTCGCACACCAGCCGTTGCGCAAATGTGTCTTTTGTAAATATGACCATAAAAAGGGTGCGCTCGGAATGGGTTCAAACGCCTTTTGTGCCAGAACGATGAACATTTTATTTAATATTTTACTCACTCTAAAGTCTGCGGCAGGACATTGGAAATGAGAAATATTGTTTTGTTCTTTTATGGCCGTCAACGGAAGATCGTTAACGTTTTACGGCGTCGTAGAATATTGTCAAAATAAAATACTTTAATATTATAAACACAACGGCTACAGTAATTGTCTGATTATAGGGGTACAAAAAACATATATTTATTTTTTTATACAACTCAATTCAATCCTATTGTACATATCTTACTAAAAAAGCTAGGTCCCCCGATATTCCGAAAAAGTTTTGTCTGTTAGTCAATTAGTGTTTACAATACATATCCGCTCCAAATTTCGATAGTTTAGAGACAAAATGTAAAATGTCAACCCAATTTGTTTATCTGAGTCACTTATCGGAGAGTAAAAAATGAAGTTTTGGTTAGGATGGTTACGCGTCACACACAATCATACCTTGGATATAAATCCATATGTTTTATGACACATTGATAAAAAAAGGTTTCTGAACTATTTCCCAATACGGTTGACGACGGTCGTCACATGACGGATATATTCAATTTTTTCAATATCAAATTTAAATTGTTGAAAATTTCGCATATTTCGTCACTCGCGACCAGGGTGTCGTCTTTTGGCATCATCAGGCCTTCTGTAATACGGATGTAATAATTGACGAAAAGAACTTGCATTCGTGTGATAGAAATGCCTGTAGATACCTAAAGGAGAAATCTGGGTCGCAAATAACAAAATATTTAAAATTGAAGTGTGTCCTTGTTTTGTTTCATGAATACAAATAATAGATCAACAATAGAGATTAAGTGAAATATAATACAACACAAGAAAGTTAGCGCATTTAAATTCGATGCACCCCAAAAGAACCATCATGACATTTCGTGGTACTCTGATTGAAATTATGAGCGGAAATGTACGCATATCGATTGCCGCATTAGCAAACACAGCCGGAGAATTTTCCGAGCAATCAAAGAAAACAGCGCACAGTTCGTGCATCTGTAGTAGGAATGGGGACGGACAGAAACAGCCACGGGCGTCGTGTTTACCGCGCGCTTAGGGTGTTGTCATGGTGACCGTGGGCGCAAGCAAGTACACGCGCGGCACGTACCGCACGCACAGCTAACCGCGCGGGAAAAATTCGCGCGGAAAATTTCACACCGGAAACCCTTAATGACAGTTGTCTATGACTATTTTTAACATAAATAATCGGCTGCATTCTGCTATATATACTATTTTATTTTTGAATTTGCAATTATTTGTAAAACTTTTACTTAAAAAAATAGCAATGTATTTTAGTCATACAATTTTTTTAAAGATATAGTTAATAGCTATTTCGGTTCACGCCATCGTCAGAGCTATGTGGTGAATTCATTTTCATTGCCATAAATATAATATAAAAAAACAACATTAATTGAATACAAAATTTGAATTATTACAACTTTTTAAGATTCCACATGTTTTGTCACTTTCGGCATCTTCAGGTATTCTTTCACATGGATGCAACAGAACTGACAAAGTTTCTCAGTTCTGTGGAATCGTACAAAGTTTTAAAAATTAAAATTTGATATTGAAATTCCATCAAGCACCTTCAGTCGATATCATAACTTAGTTGAATATTTTTTTAATTTGTTGTTTGTTTATGAAAAATATAAAATTAACAACCCGATTTTTTTGTCGAACGAACGTGATACCGTATAATGTGAGATAATATGAATTCGGACCGAAAGGTATTTATAGTCTTCCATATTTTAGGCTGTAAAATAAACAATTTTACTACCGGCCATCATCTATCGTAAATGAGCGACCAGTAAAGTAAAGATCCATCTATAACGCCATAAAAACAAAATTAAAAAATATATCAAGTATTATTCCAAATTCAAAATTATCGTCGTCGCTTCGACATAGGCGCCCGCTGTACTCATCGTTTGAGGCGCATCTTGCGGCGGGTGTAGGGTAAAACAGCCTCGGCAGGTTTATTGTGACCTCGCCGCAGTATGAGGCGGCCGTAAAACAGTGAGGGGGCTAAATATATTCGGGTTTCTTATATTATTACCTAATTCCGGTATCCCGAGTTCAAAAGGCTTTTCACTAATAGTCATATCCGATGACAATGATGCTCTGTAATCTCCTGTGGGGTGTGGATATTATATCTGATCATACGGCGAATAAACAACATCTCAATCTCCTACTATTGATATCAGTTGAATATTTCAAACAAACAACTGTTAATAAATAATATAGATAGTATTAAAAACTACAAAAGAAATCACACTTCTTTTTCAACGAAAAAATAATCGAGTATACCTAGTAAAAACCATAGATAATACTGCTAAAATCAATTCATTAAAAAAAAAAATATTTTCAATTATGGTAACATTGTTTTTGACTGTGTTATCTTTAAGCAATATTATTTATTTGTATTGCACGTTGTGTGATAGAATTTACGGTAATTATTAAGATCTAGAAAACGGCATAAATATTTTTATTACCTTTCGATAGCGTGCTAAAAATATCACAAAAGAAAAATGTCAAAAGCTCAATAAGTTTGAAAGCTATTAAAGTAAATAAAGCGCTAACAATATTATCAAAAAGGTATTGTTAAAATAAATCTTAATTAACAAAGCGAATTGTTTCCGTGTTATAATCGCAGCTTGTAAGGGTTGAATTAAAAAGATTCAGGGTTAATAATTGGCACCCGGGGCTTCGCAATGGAGGGGGAGTCGAGACTGGCTTATAAAGACTTAATCAGGACAACCTACAAAATCTTTTTTTTTCACTATGGAAACTTTGTTGAGGGATGAAGTAATAATGGAAGAGAAACGCAGCTGACGTCACCCGTGGCTTTGTTTGTCTAAACGGGTCATTATTCTTTTTGTTTTTTTCGTATATCTTTGTTAAGTGTCTTACAGTATTATTAATATTAAGTGATCTCAACAGCACACATTTTATCATATCAGTATTCCTTTTAAATTGTGGATTACTATTTAAGTTTTTAGTTTCATTGGAGCTTTTTTTATAATCATACAAAGAAAGCATAAACAATATTTTTGTTCATAAAACAAATACCCGTACTAAAATAATTTATGAAATATGTACTTGTTTAATAAGACTCAATTTTTATAATACCTTCAAATTTCGTATAGAATTTTAAATCTGCGTGAATCGGAAACCTTCGGCAATAAAATGTATGTAGTTGGGACTTTAAATAAAATTCAATCAAAATGGTCAATATAACCTTTTTATTTATCAGCAAAATATGGTGTGGTCCGCGGACGCCACATTGGCGTCATTTTTGAGACAAACGTTACGATATGGGAACGCACAATGTGGCGTCTTCGGATACGCGCAGCTATACTAACAAAAATAAATATGAATTTTAATTCTTACTTTCAAAATTTATCGATAGATGGATGAAGAATATACACGAGGTCTAAATCAAAATAAGAAAGAACTATTTCGGTTTAGTTTATTTAGCGAAAATGTGCGTACCGTAAAATGTTTATATAATTTCATTAAATTCGTAAAATTTGTATAATTCTCTGTCTGCCCATCGTGTGTCGTGTTTGGTTGTATTGTTGGTGAAGTTGATTTTGATAAATGTTTTTATTGTTAAAATGCACTGTCATTAATTATATCTAGACGTACGGGATAATGTTGTTATCATAGAGCTATCCTGAAAATTGTTTTCTCATTATTTGTAACAGAGGGTTTGGTAAGTGTCCGACGAACGGTAGAACGGATTTCCGTTAATTACCGACAGCAAACGATTCCCGCGAGCTGAGAGAAAATAAAGGTGTAGTTGTTAATTGTGTTCGTGGAAGGTCATCGATGACTATAATATTATATTAATTTCCACAACACGTCTTCTTAATCGCATTATTGTATCTTGATCCGATATAAGTCCGGCACACTTGAGATCATAATCAAATAATTAACTTATGTATTTGATGCCATATGCTCAGACCTTATAAATAATGCCTTAAATATTTTGGCTCTCAGTCAACATTTTTATCAGAAAACGGTTATTTTTTTTTACTTTTACGTTGCTTGCTAGATGCATTAAATAGATGATTCGTGGTTAATTAACAGCTAGTGAAACCATTTTTTTAATTAAAAAAAAATTGAGTACTATTTATATACCATTATATACCAGATGTTTTATTAATAAGATGGGGACCGATTTCGCTAATATCGCTAATATTTCGTTGAAAGTACTGTTTATAAGTAACGCCTTTAGGCATAAATCATTCTAATTTGAATTGTTATAACTTTTGTACGATTCCAGATGATTTGCCACTAACGACCCGGGTTTCTCATTTCGGCATCATCGGACATTCTATCACACGGATGAAATAGAACTAACAACCGTACAATGTTTTAACAATCAAATTTGATATTGAAATTGAAGTTTCATCAAGCATATCAGTCGATATCATAAATTATAAATCATTAATTTTTATTTTAATAAAACGTTTCTTCTATAAGCACGGTGAAAAAATATCAATGTATTTTAGTTCTACATTTTTTTTTATAAAATATCGTTAGCTATTTCGGCTCACGCCATCGTCAGAATCGAATCTCTTATAAAATTTTTTGTAGAACTAAAATACATTGCTATTTTTTCACCGTGTTATAATCAAGTAAATGCCAATATAATCAATTTGTCTATTGAAATATATATACTATTTACTATAACGTAATAAAAATATATTCCTATTAAATAAACTCATTATTGTTCTTATTTACGATCCGTTCGTCCATCTGTATACGAAATCTAAAAAGATATAATAAAAACATTAAAGGTAAGGGTGAATAAATCGCTATTTTATAGACTACCTTTCGTGCGTTCGGCGTTTATAGTGTGGCTGCCGTCCGTGAGATAATTACCCCCGACATTCTCAATAGGTTGTCGCAAGAATACCAATATTAGGCCCTCTGCTTCGAGAAAACTGTCAGTTATTTAAATTGGATTGACAATTCCGCCGAGGAAATTTTCACGATGAAATATTAATTGGCTAGAATTAAATTTCTCATTATCGCATAACGCTGGCGGTGCGAGGAAAGTATCAGTTGGTTGTTGACAGGAAGTTTATGTTGGTTAGTAATTATTGTGTAACGAATAACGGCGTATAGTTTTTATTATTTGTAGTAATTTATGGTTTCGTTATCTCTCTTAATACAATTTTACAAAGGTATTAATTGTAATACTGAATTAGAAAAAAAATCGTACTAAAAAGCTACTGATCTACATAATAAGCTCTGAAATGTATATAGCTTTAGAAAGCGTATAGGAAACCCCATTTTTTCGTTTAATACTATAATTTATTAAGTAAATATATATTTTATAGTATTTACTCTACGTTTTATATCTTAAAAAAACATTGATACGCAAAACAAAAATATAGTTTATAAAGTATCAGCAACGAAGAATTTAACTCTAAAACTTTTGTATGTCGCTGTTGATAGGTATTTCGGCACCATCATCAGATATATTTTTAATCTAAAATTTAATTTAGATTATTTATATAGTGCTTAGGAAGAGATAAACAATACTTCGTCTCATTTATTTAACCATTGTAATTGTTGTCTAATGAAGTATTAAATTTGTTATTTTATTAATAAAACGAATTGGTGGTATTAATGAAATTTAAATTTTTTTGTAATATTTTAATTAGGGGTAATAAATTAATGTTAGTTATGTATTTTTAAAATATTATTACATTATTTTAGTTTCGTCATAGTTCTGACGATGGCTCTACCCGAAATAGCTATATAAAAAATAATAAAGATTAAATGATATAAGGAAAATAATTTATTATTCTTGATATATTAGAATGTATTTTTTCAAAGTAAATATAGTAAGAATACATATCAGTTTCTTTAAATCAGTTGATAATGCTCGCGATGAGCGAAAACGGTCAAAATATACCAATCTTGATTATTATTAATTTATATTAATTTTACTAAAATTTTTTCAAAGAAAAGGTAAAAATATTTCGTTGATTCTTCAATCATAAAGTATGTAATTAATATTTCTGAAAGTTTGATTTGAATTTTTTCAGAACGGATTCTGTATTTTATAAAAGTTTAACGATTTAGTTCAAGTAATAATATCCAAAATGATTTATTGTAAAAATATAATTTTTACGCCATCAAACACTATTAAATTGTGGTTTGCTAATAAAACTGCACTTATATAATACAAAACACTGTTCAAAGAATTATGAATTGGACATTTTTTACAAGTAGGTGTTTATTACTTGCTCATTAAATTAAAGAAGGAATTTCGAAGAGGAAGTTGAAATAATTATGACATATTTAAAAGACTGCATCTTCAAATCTCATCATCAATTTAACACAAGAATTTCGAAGAGGAGTCAAGATAAATTTGGTTGTTTAACGGCTTACGTATTGTATAATAATCCAAGAATTTGTTGAACTAAAAAGTTGATGTATGCACAAAGTGACCATACGTCCCGTTTTGAACGGGACCGTCCCGTTTTTAGATAGCCTGTCCCGTTGTCCCCAAGTACAGCTTCGGGACGTCGAAATGTCCCGTTTTCAAAAATAGGGCAACACGGCAGCAATTTAAAATCCGGAACAAATGCACCCGTAGAACGAGATACACAGATGAATAAGTTGTGGACGACAGAAAAAAACACAATTACAAGTCGGAGTGCTTAAAGCGATGTTGTTAGTTAAAATATTTTTTTAAGAATCCTGCCAAGAATTCCATTTTTATTTAAAAGCAAACCCAGTTATACTTAAGTAAATTTGTTCATCAGAAAAATATAAAACAACATATTTTTTTTCATATTTATGTTATTTATTCCTCTTATATTCTTTATCAATATTCCTTTTCTTTTTATTAACCCTTTGAAGAGTATGGTCGTACATGTACGTCCAAATATTGTGATGAATTTTATCAATTGCAAGTTCCGTATTTTTTGTTCAATAATTATAATTTCTTCAGATATTCATGCTGCACATATCTGTCAATAATTTTAAGCAGTCGGGTTTACATTTTTTATTTGTTTCAAATTAATAAAAGAATTTTACGAAAAAAAAAATTCAAAAAAATTACACTTTTAATCATATATCATAAAATTTACTGTCTGTTCAACCGCTTTCTTTTCTAGGAATCAGTGTCCATATCGAACTATGTTTACTCAGACTGCAATTATTTTTTTAGGCTCAAACCAAAGTAATTGTTTCTAGAAAATGCATAGTGAATAAATTTATTTAGATTTATTACTATGCATTTCTCAATTGTACAACTTTATTTACTACGTGATATAATAATAAATATTCTTTCTAGATTGAATCACAAAAAACCGCATAATTTTATATGAAGTGTAAAAAAAATATTTAAAATAAATCAAAAATCTTATTTCGTAAAAAAACAATTCACTAATCAATGGGTTAATACATAAGATCTATGAAAAAATACTTGTTTTCTTGAATATACATACTATTACGTAAAAATTGGTAGATGTCCCGTTTTGAGAAAAAAAAAATGGTCACATTATGTATGCATCGTTTCTTGTTATCTCATACGATACGCCCAGGTGGGATACGCTAGCTGAATAACTAAAGCGTAACATAATTTGAAATGAATCAAAGCTGATTGTACTGCTGAGATGTATCTAAAATCCTGCCTTGAATCCACAATGGTGGTTCATTACACAGAGGTAAACCAGTTTTGCATTCCATTAAATATAAGGAAACTGTCAATAACTTATACACTCAAAGAGATCAAACGTCTGGATGATATTACCACTCAATCATTGAACACGCTAATTACACAGTTAATTAAACATAGATACAATACCGCATCGAGTAGGATATTCGGAATTTCTAATTTAAAAGTCCTATTTAGTGAATTGGTGTACAACTCCATAATAGCACGGTGAAAAAATAGCAATTTATTTTAGTTATACAAAATTTATGAGGTATATAATTGATCGCTATTTCGGCTTACTCCCTTATCAAAAATATATTTAAACGTACATTTATTTATCAATATATAACGGCTTAGAAAATGCACACAATATATTTTCTCTTTTGTTCTAAAATGCCATATAACTAGGTTATATATTAGTTAACAATTCTAACATGGTAAAAACATAGCAATGTAGTTTTGGCGCAAGCCGAAATAGATATCAAATATATATCTTAAAAAATTTTCACCGTGTTATAATGGAGTTCTACCAAGCAAATGCCAATTCAATCGATTAACAATTATAGTAAGTTAAAACCATCGTTTGAATATTTTGCAATGTATATCAATGCGGTAGAATTCAAGTCGCATTTTTCGTATTTACACTTTGCCATGTGATTAAAAAGCAACTCTTTTTTGTTTTTTTTTGCATTTTTCGTTTGGCGAATAAAACTCAAATATTTCTTCAGTGTGCAAGTGTTAGTGTGTGCTTTATTAAAAAAAATTCAGAAGATTCCTAATTTTACGCTAAAAGCAGAGATAAATTAAACGCGATTACGAAAAAATAAAATAACACTTGAATACCGGTTTTGCTTCATGACGTTTTTGATCAGTGTGGAATGCTTACTCAAAACAAGCCAGTTCGTACTGATTTTGTATGTGTTTTTTTTCGAATATTATATCTTGAATTTAATAAGATAATCGCTATAACCTTCCTATTAGTAAAATTACATTTAATAAATCATAATGTGACTCATATAAATACCGAACAATAGAAAACATTCGAAAGTTTAGAACAAAGTTAAGTCATGCTTAAGCAAAGCGTATTTTGTACCATAATGAACTCTAGTAAGAAATATTGTTTTTATTTTTTGCTGTAGAAGATTTTTCGAGAAGTTCAGTGAAAAAAAGTTGTTTTTAAAATCACAGTCGATTATTGCACCAGCGAACAAAAACTGATTACTTTGTGCGTAGTTAAATAAATGAGAAAACGAAGAAAAAAACATTATTTTACGCATTGCTGCTAACTTGTTACTACTAAAAACGTACTTAATGTGAAAATAATTGAAGTCGATCTATTCAGCGGTGTACGGCGTTTTATTAGAGCATTCGTATATTATTATCTGACGAATGATTATGTAGTGATCTACTACAGAAAGACAGTGGCGAAGTACCTGAGGCGTTTAATACAACTTTGCCTACATAAAATTTTGTATTATGAATGCAAGGTAGCTAGATTAATAGTTGAATATTATGTTGTTTCTCGTTAGTGGAAAATTTCGATATTACTGGTTTAGTTAACCTTATTTTTTTTAAATGACTTAAACGTTGTATAACCCTGAAGGTATCAATTATAACAGCTTATCAGTGACATCGGAAGGAAAGATAAATGACTAATGAAGTAATTCTTAGCCTTTACCTCGTTGAGTCACATAAAAGAGATTCCAACACCGAATACTTCAAAACACAATCAGTTGTTTTAAATAACATTCTTAGATGTAGTTTTACTGAACAAATCGGAACATTTTATAATACGAATATTACCTTGCACATAGAATTTTTAACACATTTTTAACTATGCACCGTTAATACTCTGTAATCAGCTGTGTCAACAGTTAAAAAATTGGTTAAGTTCATTGGATTAACACACGAAGCCGTAAAGCAGCGTTCGTTAACTTTTTTTACATACATCCAATTACCGGTAAACATACTAGAAATATTTATTTGCGGGACCTGCTATACAGAAAAATAACTATTAATAATGCGGTATTCTGTGTAGTAGTGGTTTAACGTTAAAGTATAAACTGAAAATATCATACCATCAGAAACTGACCGGAAAACAGAAGTATCTACCACAAAATAAATCGTATTTAACTCTAGAAGTTGTAATTAATTGTTTGCGGGCCAAATAGAAAGAACTGTCGTGTAACATTACTTCAGCAAGGTTGATATTTAGCTAGGTTATTTCACGTATTATTCAATTAGATGTGACAAAATATTTCAAGAGTCAAAGGTGTGCGGATTACTTAAGAGGTTAATAACACTTTTATTGAAGGTTTGCACATATTAAGTCACTCAATGGGATTTCCAGTTTCTGATAATAAAACAGTTTAAAAGCTGTTATTGGCCGATAAGAAATATGTAATTTACACCAAGTCACGTACCTGGTGATACAAAAAGCTCTTCACGCAGTTTTATAAAGTATAGGTATTTCTCGAACACCTGTATTATGTATTCCGCGGCGGATTGTCGTGTTGACATCATTTTCGCAAAAAAGACGAGCAGCAAGGGCGATGAAAGTAATGGATATAATTAAACCGTTGGAATATATGTGCATAATTCTTGCACAATCAAGGCATTGCGATGAGTGAAACAACGATTATTTTTAGCACAACATGCAATCTGTGGTGTAAATTCATGCAGCGAAATGAATGCCCCAAATATTGCAGGTTTAAAAGTGCAGTTTAAGTTATTAAAATACACAAATAAAATCACGGATTGTCTGGCATGCAGGTTGTCCAATTCAGTTTTTATATTATCAATAGATTCATAGATTTTTTGTTCCATTTGGTGTCAATTGTAAACTTCTTACACTAATAAAGTAAGAAGTGAATATATTGAGGAGTGAAGTGCCCCTATTGAAATTTTACTGAACGTTAGAAATGTACATCGTATATGTCAATTTCTTTCACGGTTCTCAAGTCTTTGGTTTTGCATATCTGAGAATTATTAACTCAAAATTTGGAACTGCTAAGCATTGTTTTTAAATTATATCAGTTAATAATGCTCTCGATGAGCGAAAACGGTCCTGATCGCATTAATACAAAATTTTGGAAACAGTACTATGCATTCATTTTATTTTATTATTAATACAATATATTAACCATGGCGACAGGTATTTCCAAAAAATGTACAACATCAACTCAAATGAGAGTTATTTTAAAGTACTTAAGAAAATGGAATATCGCAAACAGCCATGCCTTTAATCATATTTTTAAATTTAACACGGTGAAAAAATAGCAATGTATTTTCGTTCAACATTTTTTTTTAATATATAGTTGATAGCTATTTCGGCTCACACATCGTCAGAACTGACGACTCAATATTTTTTCACCGTGTTATAATGGATTTCTACCAAGTAAATTCTAATTCAATCAATACAATCAAATTTGGTGTTGACCTCCCCGGGACCATAGCCCAAACACACCCGATCGATAGGATAAAATTTTTGCTATTACAAAAGAGTTCGATGTTGATTTATTGCAATAATTATAAAATAATTACAGATTCTAAAAAAATGATTTAACATTACAGTAAGCTGCATTTTTGCAAGCACGATGACATCATTCGTTACAAATGCGCAAAGTTTTTGAAATGTATTGATATCATGCACCAATCTTGTGATTTTGTATCGATACTTCTAGGTCATTCATTGTCTCTGGACAGTTTTAAACACCTTAGTCATTCCAATGTAAATTATGTATTTTTAAATGTTAACGAATCTTACGTTATCGTTTAAATTATTAATGTAATGACTATGAGTCAGAAATTTGAACTTTTACCAAATAAATCAAATAACAAAAAACGAGATAAAGAACTTTCTAGTAAGTTTTTAGCAATGTATGTTATTATCATTGAAATAATAACCTTTCATAACGGGTTCAGCGATAAAAACACAGTTTAACAGTTATCACACCAATTTAAGAAAAAATATACACTGTATAATAATGACTTTATACACGTTTTATCTAAATCAGTGCTTCCCAATCTTTTCGGGTGGCGACACTTTTTTTATAAAAGCAATGTGACCCGCGACCCCATACAATCAAAAGTTTGATAAGTTAACTGTCTAATTTTACTTTACTGTACATGTTGGCGACCCCCCATAAAATCCGTCGAGACCCACAGATTGGGAACCTTTGATCTAAAGGATGTGAGCAGTAAATGACGAATTAGGAACTAAATTTAACTTTAAAACACGGTGAAAAAAATAGCAATATATTTTAGCTCTACAAATTAAAAAAAAAAAAATAGTTGATAGCTATTTCGGCTCACGCCATCGTCAGAACTACTTAATTTTAATGTTTAAAAAAGTAGAACCTGTCAGATTTGCGAACATAAGAAAAGAACCTTCTATATTTTTTTAATAAATAATTTTATAACTTAAACACTTGATGGCGTAAATAAATTGATAGTTATAAGCTTTTATGCACTGTTATATTTGTTATGTGATGGCGTAACATTTGGCGCAACATTTGGCGTTTCAAAGTCGTTTTTGTTTTACATAATTTTTTCTTTGATCATACGTTTAAATTATTATGATTCTTGGGGTGGTTTGATCGAATTTGAATCAAGCGTATTATATTACGATGATGAAAACTGTCCATGTCGGCATGTTAATTAAATAGTGTAGAAATAACGGATGTCTTCCGTGGTAGACCAGTAAGCATCACTCGGCCGAATCGATGTAACATATACGAACATTTAAAAGACGCGTTTCGAATATTTTGAATGCCTGAATGTTTGATTAATCCTCGCTAGATGTATCAAGAAATTAAACGACGGGGGTCAAATTTATCTAGAAATAAATTATATGTTCGTATGCTAACTAACCATAATACTTAAGACATTAAATACTTCAGTCAAATAACAAACTTATTAAAAATAACACAGTGAAAAAATAGCAATGTATTTTAGTTATACAAAATATATAAGGTATATAGTTGATAGCTATTTGTTATAACGGAGTTCTACTAATAAAAAGCCACTTCAATTTTAATCTCAAAATATTTTGGGATTAGAATTGTAGTATTTATTCAACAAACAGATGCGTTAAAATTGAATAGAAAATAAATAAAAAAGCCACAAATTTATATTAAATTTAACAAGAGAAGTAGAAACTTATGAATTAGGGTATTATATTTTAAATAAAAAAAACACATTTTTTTAGTACTTATTTCCACAATATATTTTTTGATCAGGACCGGTTTCGCTCATCGCGAGCATTATCAACTGATATGACTCAGTTGATATTAACATGCTCGCGATGAGCGAAACCGGTCCTGATCAAAAAATATATTGTGGAAATAAGTACTAAAAAAATGTGTTTTTTTTATTTAAAATATAATGCCTTTCCATCAAGAAGTGACAGTTAACACCTTAAAAGTAATTAGGGTATTGTTTGAATTATCATTTGTTTGAACTTAGTAGAACTCTGTAATAATAAGGTTAACATAATTGTGTATTTAGCTGTAAAAAAATATATATTGAAATTTGAACTGTTGAAACTTTGTATGACGCCACATGTTTTGTCACCAACGACCCGGGATTCGCCTTTGGACATATTTAAACATTACATGACACGAATGCAACATAACTGACAGTCAATTTGACAATATTGGCAGTAAAAAACATTTTAATACTTTCAATACTTGATTGTAATTGAAGTATTCTTAATGTAGAGATACAGAAAAGTTAAATCTTTATATTAATCTTCTAAGCATATTACGATACATTCGAAAACTTAATTCTGTATTCCGCTGACGTACTGATCAACAGATAAGATATTATTTTGTATGAAAGCATACGGTGTCTATCCAAATGATTAAATATTTCATGTAGAACGTGTCGAATAACACGACCATATCTTGTAAATGGGAATATGACTGTAGAAGTAAGGTATTAATCAACTTGCGATGGGTAGGCGGGGACCGACGAACGGCGCCCACTCGCCGGACGGTAACAATAATTAATAAATAATTCATGATGAACCCGTTGGCTAGCGCCACATGGACTGCAAGTTCATATTCATAACTGCACTGAGCGGGAATGGGGACGACTAGTTACTCCCCTCTGGAGATTAACCTAAATATCAGGACGTGGCATCATTATGAGATTAAGTTGGGATAGGCCTGTGAAGCTCATAAAATACTTAATAGAAATGAGGGGACACATTCACGTGTCGCCGTTTAGAGCTGTTTCTCTGGAATTAGAGGGACATAAGAAATGCAGTTAATACGCGACCAAAGCGATAATTTTTGCACAATCGAGCAATGCTAGTAATTGAGTGATTACGTTAATAATGCTCGCAGTAAGGAAAACCGGCCCTGGTGGTTATGATATAAAATTTGGGAATGGTAATGAAAATTTGGTTAAAGAAATATGTCACCTTCTACCGTTTTTCATATTTGATTGTTGAAAGCTTTTTAAACTTCTGCCTTTGTCAGAACGATTATTAGACTTAAATTAAGCTCAGCTTTTAATACTTCACAAGAAAAGATAGACAGTAAATATCGGCATAACTGTAATGAATAATTTAAATCAAACTATGTAATAACGTTAAGAGTTGTTTTAAGAAAATAAACCCAAATAGTTATATTAATAAAAAATATCATCTCACCTTTTCACTAATATGTGACAGTCTTTAAAGGTATTAACAGTCAGTCACTTCTTGATGAGAAGGCATTAAATTTCAATATTAAAATGATAATGTTTACTATTATATCCACAATTTAATATTCTGATACAAAATGATTAATTGACAATACTCGCGACGAACGAAACCGGTCGTGATTTCCATAATATAAAATTGTAGAAATAGCAGTAGACATTTCGTGATTGGCAAAGATTTATACTCTCGCATGATTGCATTAATGAGTATTTGTTTATGTGAAGTTTATGGAAGCATGTATATTTATATCCCGAATAAGTGATTTAATTATGAGTAAATGAATGGCATTATTTTAAATTATTGTCTTGATTTTTTTTTATTTAATCGTACACTTAAAAAAACTCTTAAGTATATGTACGTTAGCAATTTATCAGAAAGCAACAATTTGTCATAGTATCGTGAAAAAAATGGGAATTTATTTCATGTAGGGTGTAATGCTAGAGAAATGCCTATCCATAAATCAAGAAGGGTCCTGCTTATTGCTTTTCTAAGCAACCGAAGCGGAATGGTCTTGCAATTAGCATATTGTGATCATATATCTTTAGTAGCGAAACCTATTTATTTTGAAGATATTAAATTATAAAGAGGGGTCGCAGAAGGAAACCCTACGGCGACGATACAATCCGGAAGCGAATGTCATTTTATAAAATTAGCATTTTTCAAATGGCAGTACCCCTCGTCGAAAAAACGACGCATTTTTATCGGGCCGTATTCAATGGTTCGATACACCATTTCTGTAATAAAAATATAGTAGAACCTCGATTATCCGGCCCAATTTGGAATGAAGTTAATCCGGATACGGAATGTCATATCAGGATAATCGAAAAAAATATGATTGACAGGAAAAGACAATTATATACAACATGGCAATGTCTAAACACCGAAAAGCTTCAGAATGTGTAGGACAAATATTCCATCCTTCACAAATCTCGTCTACTTGATCTTGTTCCTCTGAGGCAAATATTTCTTTAATTATTTCCTCATCATTCTTAATTTGGAATCCAAGATCGTTTACATCGCTGTTAAACCATTCAGTTACTTCTTCTTCGTCTTCATGACGTACGTTAACAGTAACGCAATTTGTCACGTGCATATTAGCAAATTAATATTTTTGTTTATTTTGACCAATCTGGAACATCGAAAATCCTGATAATCGAGGTTCTACTGTAGTTGAGATATATATATCTACACAATTTTAGTATCGCTTCTATATTTTTATATTTTTAAGATTATGAACGGCTTACACACCGCGAGGTTATCGAATAATAGAATACAGATCGCAAACAAAACATACATTGCTTGTATTGCCTTGTTTGTAAATTGTATTCAGTTTTTAATGCTCGCGATGAGCGAATACGGGGTACTTATCATAAAATATATTGTGTGAAAAATGTGTTTTCGTCATTTAAAAGAGAAATATTATGCGTCTGTCTGTATTGTAAATGAGAGATTTATTTATTGAAACATTGATATTGTTTTAAGAAGGAAATGTTGTTTTATGCGTATATATGATTGCTTTTTTGCAAACCACAAAACTACAATAAAGATTTATTATCTACTTACATATAATCATGTAAAATTTACAATATGCATTACACATGTCGGTTATTGCATCCGGGGCAGGATGTTCCGGTAGGCTGATATTAAAGCTTTATTATTGCACTGAAAAAAAAAACTGCATCCGATCTACATAAATGCATTTATATTCAACGAACAAAAATTTCATCTGTCATAATGGATTCATAATGATCTGTTAGACTTTATTTTTAACACGTATAATATATTAAACAGCAAGTTACGTCGTTGATTACCGCAATTAAGCGTGCATATGAAACTATACCTGTCAAACGAATTCGTTCCGTCGTGCTTTTCAATTGTCGTTGATTTTATCGCCGTACTGGCATCATGTTGAGCTACATGTCATCGAGACTACCTCACCGCAGGATCTGGTTTCTAAACGTGAGGAAAAACCGCTTAGACAGAATCATATAGTCGTCAGGATATAATAGAGTATCCATTACCACGATTAATCCACCCGTTTTGCTTCTTTGTGGGCCGCTGAGCGCTAGAAGTGTCGATTGTAAACTCGACGCTGCTCCGAGAGCGTCGCGACGCAATCAATCAAACTCGTAGGCTCTCCCACTCGAGGCCGCGGAGTTTACCCTCTTGTACATTCAGTTTACAAAGCAACAAACCGTCTCGTGAAGATTTCTAGGGGCCGCAATCGCCAACAAAATATCTCGTACTTTAAGATTATGAAAGAGTCTTATCCGGATAAAAAGAAGAATGAAAATGTACATCTGTAGCATTGTACATTTTAAGCTCTGTACTTAACAATCACTTTCTTTTTGGCTATTCAAATAAACACGACAATAGATTGAAAGCTAGCAAAGGTAAGGAATCTTTTAAAGCGTTATTTTATATGATTTTTTTATGTTTGCAATTTAACCTATTCTCTGCTGAGTCGCGTAAATGATATTAAAGCACTGAACATTCAAAAAAAAATATTTGAAAGTGTTAGTGTTAAACAAACTTATAGAAATTATTCAGACTATATGTTTATGCTTTTTTTAAATAATGAAAACCAATTTTTTTGTACTTATTCCCACAATATATTTTATGATCAGGACCAGTTTCGCTCATCGCAAGAATTATGAACTGATGAATTCTGTATCAATTTGTTCTTACACGGATATTTAAACATAGTTACTAAGATCCTCAAATTATATATATGTATAGTATTATCTCTCAATATAATCGACTCACGTCTCAAAATAATCGAGACATTGGCAACCAATGTGTTAACGTAACGTTAAAGTAACGATACACAATTATTGTTATTTTTTCCGAAAAATAATCAAAAATATTGAAAATTATTTATTTTCTACTCTGTATAAAAGTCTCACATATTTTGTGTATAAAATTAAAAGTGAAAGGTTTGCTACAATTAACATTGTGTGGACTGGTCAAATATATTTTCTCTTTCGCTGTTATATAATATATGCAAGATTTTCAGCATCTAATGTAAACAAAAGCTAAAGAAACTAGATTTGCAGTGAGTACTCGAGTCTCTCGACTAAGTGCTCTATGAATATGCTGCCATTATCTGTCGCCCGCAGCTTTGAGAGCTTTCATGTATGGAATTCTAAAGCGTGCAAACACGCCTCGTACTCCCCAGGTATTTAATGAAAACTGTCTGCTAGACATAACATTTTATTAAACAACTACGCTTTTAAGCTCTTACGGTGTTTATCTTGGTGTTGCATGAATAAAGATTTTATCCAACACAGCGTGACTTCTCTGCCGATTGAATATCTGACAGCCTAAAAAACTAACTGAAAATTTAACTACTTAGTAATTAAATTAGTATCCGAGATTACTTGGACATCTTAAGTGATTCAGAATAATTTAAAACGTACGCATGGTGTTTTTAGGTTCGGTTTTGTAATAAAATGAATATATTTTAATGTGGAATGCCGACTTTTACAAAATCTTTCTGGTTAAGGCTTATTTTTATTAGTTTTAGCCGTACACCTTAATGACAGTTGTTTTTTGGTTCTGTTAACTATACGGGATAAAAAATACAGTTTGCAGATTTTTTTAGCTCCCGTTATCAATTTAAAATGGTATTTTTTTACTGTTTTTGTTTTTTTTTAATTTTATTTTGTACATATACGTTACAAAAAATTACACATTATAAGTTTAATGCTTTTGCAACGTCAAATATGTTAAAAAAATATTTGTTGAAAATTAAAGGAATAAATTATAAGAGAAAAAAAACAAGGATGGAAAGGAAGTCAACCAATCATGCTCTTGTAAAATCTATTTTAAGAAATTAAATATGTCGACAACGAAGCAATACTGTTTAGAACATTTTATGTTCAACATACGCTTTAGAAAAACCAACAATACCTGTCAATAATTGTCAATTATATCTTGTTATTACAAAATCAAAGATCAGTTTTTGCAATTAAAAAGAGGAATACGTACATAATGAAACAAATTTTAAGTATTATTTCCAAAGTTATTCAGGTTTCGCTCATCGTAAGCATCTTCGATTGATCCTGATATAAAAAGTACTAAAGATTGGGTTTTATTGCTCAAATACAAACAGTTTACACATTAAAAGAAAATAGTAGGCATTCGTGATGATTCCTTCAAATTATGGGCTTTCAATTAAATAAAAAAAAAAACATTTGACGTATAATATAATTTATTGTTGAAGTAATATTAACGGCGTTTTTTTTTAATGGGGGTTATTGGATGCATGAGTATGTGAAAAGGTTAGATCATCCTTAAAGGTTAACTTCACATCGTAATAATTGACATACTATATGATGCATAAAATAATAAATCAATTGTTTATATGCGTATTAGTTTGTTGGCATGATTCATGAATTGAGGAACATGAAGGGTTCTTTGTCAAATAAATTTATTAAATTTTTGTCATTAATGTAACGTTTATGGACTGCGTCACGACAGAAAATTCTAAAAGCAACCAAAGTCAAATAAAATTTTATTTAGCCTTCGGTTTATTGCCATGTCTTCATGTCTGAGCGATATTTTTCATAAGCCTTTCTTACACAAGAAGACAATATATAATGCTGGAAATTTGATTTATGTATATTGACATTTTTATTGGTCGAAGCGTGTGCTTTTGCCTAAGCTCTGGAAATACGCTTTAACTCGTAATTCATAATTTTAGTTTGAAGGTGATCGCAATGTTAAATATTGGCACGAGTAAACTGTGGAAGGAAATAAAATTA
The DNA here is from genome assembly GCA_028555115.1 of Himalopsyche japonica. Lineage (NCBI taxonomy): Eukaryota > Metazoa > Arthropoda > Insecta > Trichoptera > Rhyacophilidae > Himalopsyche > Himalopsyche japonica. The sequence goes on along the minus strand of JAHFWJ010000575.1, from coordinate 1,574,203 downwards.
TTTTTGTCGCTAAGCCGCCATACAAGTGACGAAATGTGTATACAGAGAACTGGCTAGACTTATTTAATAATTAACACAAATTTTAATCTAATTTGTTTTTTGAGTCATCGTAACTTTACTTGGGCAATGTCGTCTTTTACGGAAATTATAAGCAATTTCAACTACTTATATTTTTATGCACATGTACTGTATACATATTCGACAAAATTCGCGTTGTAGAATCAAGATTTCTCATTTAGTTTATGAAAAAATTGAAAAAACCCACTGTGTTTTACTTTTTTATACTGTTTATAAAATGATTTAAATAAGTACGAAGGTTAATAAACGTACGCTCATACCCGATTAACGCGATTCATACGGTTTTTATAGAACCGTGTTAATAGAAACCGAGTAAAAATGGTAAGGAATAAAAAATCTAAATATAGGTTACAATATAAAAAAACTGCGTTAATTAACAAATTGATTTCGTTACAAAAAAATCTGTGTTAAAAATATACACAATTTGTTATATTCATAATAATGATGGTACGTGTAATAATGATTCAATTTGAGTGAATTCTAAAAAATTGCACTCACTCAACCGCGTTAAACTGAAACCGCGCAAAAAATATCGAATGAACTTGAAAAAATCCTTACAGAAAATTATTGACGCACTATTTCATACACCTTAATGTAAAAGACAATTTTTGCAGTATCTCGGTAACGAAAAACCATTAGATATGAGTCATAACGACAGATAGCGTTCATAGAAATTCTATAGACAAGAGGATGCCAGCCTAAAGCACAGAGGGAAAAGACAATAGCGAGGGTTGCCTAGGCACTTATACTTTTCTACCCTCTACTGTTATCCACTGCCACTACTAATTAATACTGTGTTATAGGCGTTGTTAGTTCATGTATACGTGGTTACATTTTGAACCAGATAAAAATGATTATTAACATCAAGTTCTTTATTTAAATTTATATTTAATTATAATAAAATATTTTTCCACCTCTCACACATTATAGTTACGAATCCGCTGTATAATCTGTACTTATTAAATATATTAAACAAATTTAGTTACGTAATAAACTTTTGTTAACTTGTTAATTGCGAAGTGTCATGTAGTATTTTCTTGATTGCGGCTAAAAATACTGGCGACAATATTAGATGTTGTTGATATTTAATACAGATAAGATTTTATATCGTAGTAAACTCAAATATTTTTTTTTTTTTAAGGTGTTAACTGTCACTTCTTGATAGAAAGGCATTATATTTTAAATAATAAAAACACATTTTTTTTTAGTACTTATTTCCACAATATATTTTTTGATCAGGACCGGTTTCGCTCATCGCAAGCATTATCTCGTCATCTTGTTAATCAGTTGATAATGCTCGCGATGAGCGAAACCGGTCCTGATCAAAAAATATATTGTGGAAATAAGTACTAAAAAAATGTGTTTTTATTATTTAAAATCAAATATATTTATGTCTTATATTGCGTAATAGGAAAGTGAATTCAAATCATCAATCATTAATAATTTATTCACGCGATAATTGGAGTTGATAAGTACTTCAATTTTAATCTATTTTGACAGTGAAAAATGCGCATCACAACACATTCTATTATTTCCATCCGAGTTGATCAGTGTTAATTGTTTTCTGTTGCTTCATTTCTTTTTTTTCTTGTAACGAATGTTAAAAAAAATATTGCTTTAGGTCATTATGGAAACGAGAATGTAAATTTAAAGCTGCCTAATCTTTAAAATCTATTGCATCGCTGAATACGATCATTTATATAATAATATCGGTGAGAAACGAACGGTTTTCATTTCGCGTGGGCAGCGCCGAAATAGTTGAATGCTATTGATTTATCGCTATTAAATTTTAGCCTTAAAAGTTATAAGATTTTTAAAGCCATTATGTTCATCAAAATGTCAGCCAATGAATTTTAATGGAAATTATTGTAAGCAACGGACCATTAAGTATTTTTTTATTTTTGAATCTTAAATTTTACTAAATAATATTAACACGATGAAAAAATATGCATGTATTTTAGTTCTACGAAATTTATAAGGTTTATAATTGATATCTATTTCGGCTTACGCCCTCGTCATGTTTAAACGTACATTTACTCATCTATATTAAGCTAAGTACAATGCTTTTTCACTATTAACATTTCTTCCACAAAAATAAACCCAGATTAACTCTCGTTTTGAGAAATTCATATAATAAATTTGCCACATTATAGAATTTATTACCACGATATGAAACTAAGATATTGGAACAGAAGAATATGTATTATATTTTGTACCTTTTCTACACATAGATAAGTAAATGTACATAGTTTTGATGAGGGCGTAAGCCAACATAGCCATTAACTATATATCTTATAAATTTTGTAGAAATAAAATACATTGCTGTTTTTTCACCGTGTTATAATAGTTCTACCAGGAAAATGTCAATTCAAACAATAAATTATATTTCATTGAATTTATTGCATTTTTAATTTTGATGCGTCAAATATTCATACTGCAACGCATAAAATTGCAATTTTCATTAGACAAGCAGTCGACTGATTAGTCACGATTTTACATGTTAACATTAGAAAAACGTGACTTATTGATAAAATGAAATGATAGTAAAATATATCATAAATCACACGTGTAAATAATATAATCATTAGTTTTTTGTCAATGTAGGAAGGTTGATATTTAATAAGTGCAACTATTTGACGTAACGCTACACTGCTTACTGAAACGTGTTTCCAAACGATCGGAACAAATGTAAACAAACGAATAATTATTTCGATACAGTTACGCGAGTCTTTTTGTCGCAAAATACGAAACGGAAATTGAGTTTTTCATCCAAAAAAATGACGCACCGCGTTTTGAACTGATTGCATCATGTAATAAAACTGCCTGAAATATCTCGTTTACAAAACATGGTACGTAGGTAATTCGAGCAAACAAGATTTTTTGGATTTCACATTTTTTGTAAGTACATATATTTATAAAAATGCTTCCCAATTTTTGGTGTATCAACCTAATGATTGTATGAAAATGAAAATGGAGAAAAACGTCATAGGGGTTTAGTCAAGCGATACTGATATTTATTGAAGTTATTATGAATTTCTTTTCTGTAAAAAGAAATTTTTTCTTGACCATTGAATTGATATCGGAATTTTTAATTTAAAACAGATTAACTCGCACTTCGAGAAGTGCATTGAATCAAAGTGTCGCATTTTAGAATTTATTAACACAATATGAAGATGTAATGGATGACTTTTCTACACAGCTATATATAGATTAGTAAATGTACGTTTAAACATAGTTCTGATGAAGGCGTAAGCGGAAATAGCTATCAATTATATATTTTATAAATTTTGTACAACTCAATTACATTGCTATTTTTCCACCATGTTATAATGGAGTTCTAGCAAGTAAATGCCAATTCAATAAAAAAAAAAAGCGTGCCGCGTTTTTATTATTAATGCAGATTGAAATATTGTTGTTTTAATTTCATAAAAATAAAAAAGATGACTGATTAAAAGAATATTGGGGCAGTTAACAAAAGTTTACAAATATTTTCGACCGTCACTTATTGGTAGATAGATTTTATATTCAAATAAATCAAACACTATTTTTAAAATAATAATTTTTATGATTTCAGTTGAAAACGCTCGCATTAAACGCAAAACGTCTTGATCATTAAATTATAACACTGGAAATTGTACGAACAATCGTATTTTATTTATTTATTTATTACAAAAATGTTATCTTAAGAATATTTACCGTCGTGTTATTACTTCGTATTGTAGTAAAAAAGTATTGCGTATAAACCATGTTTTAAAAACGCAATTTCTTTTTGTTATTTTCACTTTATGCAAAGAAGTTTGTTGATTTTTGATAAAAAAGAATGCAGCGTATTGTTAATAGTTATAATACACATTCAAATTTAAAGTTCCTGTTTGGTTGTTTGTTACGAATAATTGTATATAATATTGAGAGTTGAATTTACTTTTTCAAGTCCTTTTTGTACAAACAGGCTCGGTTGGTCGATTGCATCATCGAATATATTCTGAAGGGGTCATATTGAGATGAGATGATATCACCAGCCTTTCTTTTTTTATCAAAGGGTCGTTGGCAATCGAAAGCTTTTCTTTTTCATACATCTGAATAACAAAAATGGTCAATAACGCTCTTCGAGTGGGATTTTTTGACGAAAATTTTAAAAAGAAACGATACGCGTTGATTCAATATTTTTTTATGAGTATGTTCTAATACAGACAGAAATAAAAACAGCTTAACTCATAAAAATATTAACACCATTAATTTTTTGTTACTATATATAATTTAATGAAAAATTCGTTTTAATTTTTTTTGTTGATTCACTTAAAACGTTATTAGTCGTCAGTTCTGTTGCATCCGTGCGTAAGAATACCCGAAGATGCCGAAAGGCGAAACCCGGGTCGTTGGTGACAAAGCATGTGGAATCGTACAAAGTTGTAACAATTCAAAATTAAAATGTTATTATTTACTAATTTTTTAATGCTGTTTGCAGACAGATTTCTTGTTTCTATTAAATTCTTTTTTATATTTTAAATATATCTTATTGAAAAGCTCTGCAATTTTTATTACGGGTTTTAGAATAAAATAAAAAATAATTACGGACTGATCCGGTACAGAAGAAGCCATATTGTTGTATAACATACGTAACAAAAGAATGACAACGAAATTCAAAACGAGTGTTGATAACAGCTCTCTTTTAACGTGTTTTCGTCTTAAAAATGCTAGAAGAATTATACTAGACCTGTCAAGTTTAATCCGAGGCTTTTATTTTGTGTAAACTGTCACGCGATGCCTTTAGTATAATAAACATTATGACCACACGCATAGATTCCTAAATGTTATTTAAATTATTCGAAGATTGGTCTTTTTTTAACCAAATAACATATTCTTGACTAGATTAAAGATTACAAAACATTGGATCGATTTCGTTACCAATAAACCATATAGACAACAGAAAATGTTGTACAGATCTGTTTTTACTTTCAAGTTAAGCTTTTGGAGTTTCATATTTTAATGCCGTTATAATTTAGTAATCATATATGATGAAGCCAATGTATTGCAAATACATGAAGACACTCAAATGCCATCGATATCAACCATGTGGCCAAACAAGTTCTGCAGGGACTTAATCAAATTAATAAAATATATTTTACAGTTGTTTCTAAATATACAATTGTCCATGAGAGCAAAAACAAAGTTTTGAAATTCGTCTGACAAGTTAGAAGGCAAGATGTGATATGATCTTTATATAACTATGTGAGGAATGAAGTTGCAGTTCTAATATTTTGCCACTTTAATATTTGGAACATATTATATTGCAGAAAAAAGTAAAGAAAGTGGAAAAACAGAAGTTATAACAGTTTGCCGTCACAGTTATCGTTAATGATTATTGCGGAATTATTTCTTGGCTGATTATGTTTTTCATTACGTACTGTTAAGTGCGGTTTATTTTTTGATTATAGATCTTTATAAGATGTCCTTAACATTTTACCTGCATTTGTTTTAAATTTGAGTTAACTATTTTACATTTTAAATGATTTCTTGTAAACTTTTGTCTTCTTGAACAAATTTTTTTGTCAGTCTGAAAATTAAATATTACACATCAATTTGTATACATCGCTATATTATAAATTGTTTTTTAATTGGTCACAAATAAAACCAGTCCTGAAAGGCAAGTAAAAAAAAACTCGTGGAAATAGTATAAATTTTGAAAGAAAAATATAATCATACGGCGGCCAGATCACAAATACACAACCAAAGCGACGCGAGTAAAAAAAAAAAGAAAAAACAGTGTTTTTAATTATCATATATTTTACGCTTGATATCAGAAAACACGTACAAGGTTTTTTTTTTATATAATTTGATACTCTAACCTACCGAATAAAATTGATACCTACATAAAAATAAAAACGACCGAATGAACTTTAAACTAAGAACGTTTTGTTGTTATTTTTATCTTCACCGATCTAACTTCACTGTTGTGTTATCTCAGTGATTTATTAAAATGTCACCCATCAACCGTCTAACGGATAATATTTGATAATATTCTACAAAATGACTTTAACTGTTGTCAACACTTTCTCTACGGATGCCATCTATTAATGTGCACAATAAAAGTATTCATTTCAAATTGAGCGTGAAAAGACAACACTTAAAAGGTAATCAGCGAACAATTATTACGAAATTTCAGATTCAATTCTTTCTATTGATACAAAAGATAGGTGTGACTAGTATAATATGGGACGCCATAAAAGTTTTGATGGTGCATTAACTATTAAAAATGTATTAAGAAGGGTAAGGCCGTGATTATTCTAAAATATTTCCACAGTGGTATTCTAACTTTCTACTAACATGACACGAAACTTAAACAAAAGAAAATGCGAAACAAAAATTAATATTATTCTAATTTCAAAAAAGTAAGGTTCTGCAGAAAATCATTTTCCATATTATATCAGCCGTATCAGATTATTGGAATTTTCTTCTTTTTTAACCAGCCCGCTAACGATATTTGTTTTTTAGAGCCCTGCTATTTGTTTCGAAATTTGTTAATATTTCTAAAATGCGATGTTCTTCAACGCTTACGCTTTTTCGATAGCCACACACTAAACCGATATGAAGTAAAATGTTAATGATTTATCATTGTGGATTGATTACCTCTTGACTTATTGTTTTGCGAATAGTAAACCACAAAATGACATGTGTTTCGTCATCTTAGAAATTTTTCTAAAAATATTCAGTATCATTACTATGTTCTTCATGACTTGATATTACCTTAATATTTTTCAATAACTTTTTACAAAATTTTGATATTTATCTTGTTTTCTTCTTATCTTATATAACATACATAACAACTTTCCGTTTTTAAATTATGAATCTTAAAACCGGTAAACCGGCAATATTTTCTTCCCGCGTGGATTTTGTTTCACTTTATGAAGCAATGTTATGATATTTCCAACTAAATTTAATTTTGACAATTGGCCAAAATTTAAAAAAATGTATTTTTTTTATAGTTAAAGCTTGAAAGATCTCTGTTCATAACGCACCTCGCTTATTATTGATACCAACTAGAGTCTTCACTTTTTAAAAAAACGAATTAAAAATTGTTTAAATTTAACTAACCGGCCAAGTCACTTACACGCTTAAACCATGCCTAATTTATGAATCTTTTTTTTCCATTAATATTTTTTTATATGATTTTTTCAGGCTCGCAATAATCCGGTATTTTTTATATGTTGGAGATCACTTACACCTATTCTATTAAACAATTAGACGCGTGGGCTGAATATTTTGAATAACGTGTCTAACAACATCCAAAACTAAAAGCACAAATAACAAAGAAAAACACAAAAAAGGATGTTTAAAATTAACGGTTAAAACGGACCGATGATGATCGCATTTTAATTCTTTCGGTTATGGTAGATGGACGCCATTTTTTTTGTATTTACATACTCGGTCGGAAGTGAGGTTTTAAATTGTCGAAGTATACATAATTAAATCTTTTTTTTTTATTCAAATAATAAAGTTTCACTTTCGAATCGCGTTTTTTCAATTGTCAATGAACTTTAGTTATTTTTTTCAAACTTATATAGGAATTTTCTACGAATTGTAAAAGACATTCAAAATATGTAATAAAATATATTCAAATAAATATTCCGAAGAAGAGTTCTACTATAGATCTTTATTACTTTCGTCTGTCAGCACGTGGTTCTCAATTAAAACTGATTGAACGTATTTTTACGTTCAAATATTACGGGGTATTTATTTTTATTAAATAACCTTAAAAAAATACTTTGTTTTGACAATTCCACTAAGTTTGCTTAAAACAAACACTTTTTTTTTTTTTAATATATTTTATGTGATTCAGTAGGGATCAGGTTAAACTATATTATTTAACATCTTACTCTTTATTTGAATGTATGTAATATTATAAACCGATAAATTTATAATTAATAAACACTTTCAATAGCATAAAATCACATATATCACTGCAGAGTAAAAACATGCGTTTACTTATATGTTTGTGTATGGACATATATAGTGAATCACATACGTCTATGTTGCTGCGAGGTTGGTCGTATATGTACGTCCCAAAAAAAAAACCGCAAAATGACGCTCAAATGATTAATTTAGTTTCGTTACAGTTACACGTATCAATGCAAATTTGTGCCTTAGGCAGTCGTATTTCGATGGAAAAATAAATTCGCGAAGTGTGCTGGATTCCTCACCATCAAATATTTGGACAGCCTGCTTGCGGTTATGAAGCCAATTCATCTTTACTGCTTGTTACTTGTCATCGAATTGCTTATATATATATATATATATATAAGGTATGCGACACGTCAAGCGACAAGCACCTTGAACCGCTAAACTCGTATCTATTTTATTTTTTTATGATCTTTGGAATAATAATTCTTGTTTTAATCCGTGATACAGTTAAATCATCTTCAATTCGCTTGCCAATCTGATATCTAAATAATTATTTACAATATTATTGTAGGTAATATAGAATGTTGATTACCCACAATACGAGCATATTTTTTGTGTATATCTTATCAAGACATTAACCCATTCCCTTCTGAGCCGTGTAAAGGATATTCAAATACTGAATATTAAAATAAAATAGTTTTGAGGTTTAAAAAAAGTACAAAGACTATTTGCACAAATCGGGATATATTTTTACACTATAAATAAATCATTTTTTTAACATTGTTAATACTCAAAATTTTCAGAATCAACTACCAACATCTTGATGTCAGTTATCTTAACAATTGAGACACTGACTGACAGTCATCGAGTTAATAAATATCAACGTTTATGATATATACACGGAAAGCGACTATGAAATCTGAGAATTTTGCGGTGCTTTTTTTCTATAGTTGATTAATAATAAGTATCGAATGTTGAAACCATTTACGCTCGAAAAACGATTGCACATTATAAAAGATGTCGCTTTAATGATGGATGAAGACTTAAGATGCAATGTCTTAACGCCGGAGTGGTGGCATTCGAGTTATTAAGTGAAAAACAATGCCACCGAATGCAAATGGTTAAAATACATTATACACAATACATTACAGACAGTTATACTGATATTAGTCTGTTTCTTGTTGTTCTAGGATATTTCCCTCAAGAAGAAAGACGATGGCTAGAAACTTCCTGTCGGGGCTGGCATTAGTCCTCTTGGCGTCTCAAGCAGTCCTCAGCGAAGAAGGCGTGGGCATCAAGTCAGACTATGGTCAGATTATCACGTCCAGCACGCTCCAATGGGTCCAAGGCGACAAATCTAACCAGCTCCAAAATGCTGTTGTTGGAGGATTCGAAATTGATGGAGAAGGTAAGAATTTTTCATTCAATTATGTTGTGGTATTCCCAAAAATCATTTTTGCAAACAATATTATATTTCGGGTTAAAAGATTAAAAAACTAATTGTATATTTATCATCAAAAAAGAAAGGAAGAAAATTCCCGATATAACATCGTTTGTCAGCTAGAATTCTGATTTTTTTCATCGTCAATTCTGTAACAATTATTGTTTCTCCGTGAGATTTTCTTTTTAAGTTGTTAAACTATTCTGAAACTGTCCTTAAATATCGATGGTATAACATTGGCAGCTCGTAACAGACATTTTTTTTAAATAACAATTCGAGGAAAAGGTATTCGGTTTACATAATAAAACACAATGTTAAATAGTTTTTACACATTTTTTTAGTATCCAGATTAGTACTGCTATTGAAGCAACGCTATTCATACAACATTTTAAAACTATAATCGCCAAATATGCTAAACAAATGGTTCAAGAACTTTTTATTCAAATAATATTCAAATGAAGTAAAATAGTCTGGTTTTCATTTTTAGTGTATCTGTTGATAATGTTCGCGATGAGCTCAACCGGGTTCCGATATTTATTTCAAAATTGTAAAAAATGATACTAAACATTGAGTTTTATTATTTAAACGTAATGCTTTCCATTGATTGAATTAGCATTTCCTTGGGAGTACTCCATTATAACACGGTGAAACATTTTACTATTTACTTTAGTTCTGCAAAAATACATTGTTATTTTTTTTACCGTGTTGTAAATGAATGCTTCTCTTCTAAGAAATGACCACATAGTTTGCTTATAATTGTTGTCAAAGTAACCTTTTGTTTATTCCAGGATAATAAATTTCACATACATTATTCTTGCTAGTAAATATAATAAATAACGATACAAGTTGACGATTTACTTTACTTTCCACACATTAGTTTTTGTTTTTCATAATTGTACGTCAATTACAGAAAAATCTTTTATTGCAGAAGGAAATTCGGCAAATTTAGAAGACGGAAAGCAAAATTCAATTTACGTCTGCCGAGCAAGTCATAACGGAGTGTGGATGTCTGGACAATTGAGAAATCCGTACCGCGACTGCATCGTGTCTCTGCACGGTTCGGCGCATCATTACAACCGGTATGAGATTCTCCAGAACGTTGAGGGAAGCTCCCTTCTAAGTTGGGTGTCGTGGAACAAGTTCGCGGAGCCTCCCAAGGGAGCTGTCAGAGGCGGTCGAGATACTCCCATTACTTTTGTTGCAAGGAAGAAAGCCATCGAACTGGAGGAAAGCCAAAACGAAAAAAACGGCGTTCGATACACGTACTACTTGGGTAAACTCGACCCGAAAAATGGCCTCGGCAAAATTGCCGTTGTGAACGAGAATGATGAAGAAATCGTAAGCGAAGAAGGAGAAGTTCTAGTTGAGACTGAACCAATTCGTTACGAACTGACCAATATCAAGTTCAACCTCTGGAGGAAACACGCAATCCGTGACCCTAGATTGCTCGCCGATGTTGTTCTCAGGAATGGGGCAGGAACAGTCTCAATGAACGTGGACTCCGCTTTGGCTTTCAATTATACCTACAGGCTATATTGGGGTCACGGACATGGTCTTCTTACCGGATTAAATACAACAGTTAAGGCTGTCGACGGCACGATTTTGGACAATGCTAAATGGGGAATCGAAAAGAAGGAAGAACGCCAGGATGTTTTTAAGATCGAACGATTCCTGGAACCTGGCACTGCCTGCAACGTTACTCTCCGCGCTAACTATACCAAATTGGATGTTCCGTACACTGCCACTCTTACCGCTTTTTACCCTGAAGGCAAAAAGGCTAGAACTATCCAAGGAAGCAAAGTTGAAAACGGAATGATGGACGTTATTCCCGAGTATGGTGAAATTTACTTCGTGAGGAATAACAGCCTTGTGCCCACCACGACAACAACCACGACCACGACTACCACGACTACGACTTCCACTACCACGACCACAGAAGCAGCGATTTCGGCAGAAAAGGCAGGGGACGGTTCCCAGTCACCGAAGAAGCAAGAGGAACCTTTGACTCCGATTAAAAACAAGGGAGAAAATCAAAGCATGATGTCGGACGACGGAGGGGCTCTGTCGCTGAAGAAGAAAGACCAAATTCAAAAGGCAGGCGTTTTGGGAGCGTCTGCTTCCGTAGCGATTGTTCCATCCATGGCTATGTTGCTGCTCGCTTTGTTCTCGGGAGTGAGGCAGCGGCTATTTTAAAGTGTGTGATTGATTGTCCGTCGGAAGGTAAGATTAGTTTGAAAGTGATTTCTGTGTGTCTGGTCGATTGGCGAGAATTTTGGCACGGCCGTATTTGAAAGAGTTTATTTAGCGCCGCGTCGAATGATTAAAGGTATTATTTATACAGGTTTGCAAGTATTTGTGCCCCCCGATCGGCCCAGTTTCGAGCATTGTTAAAATGCCGGGAGAATTGGCTTCGATGTTAGGTCTCAGAATTACTTCATAGCATAAAAAGTGTAGATAACCAATCAATACGCATTGTTTTGCCGTTAAGACATGATAATCTCCCATTTAACATTTATATCCTACATTCATAGTAACAGTGTGTGTATATATTAAATAAACGTTGATATTACACTATTCTAATTTGCTTCGTACTTCTATTAACCGCTGAATTAAATTGTTTTAAATCAGTTATAAAATACAAAAAAAAACAAATGTTTACATTCCACATACGATATTGTAACAGTTTGAAATTTCATTCCAGTCTCTGTAAAATAATGATAAACATATTGAGTGTATGTATATAGCCAATGTAAATATGACGCTAGGAGCGGAAAAATACACCTCATGTGAGGGATTATAAAGCTACTAACATAGTTAAGCTAGGGTTGAAAATGTGAAGATATAAGGGCGGTCAGACCGTCCCGATGTAAGAGTCGATGCTTTCTATCAGGCGGGAGTATTTTTGTGGAAAATATTTTGAAACTCTGCATTCATTATCTATTCTTGCAATCGTAGGTTCTAAAAAGTAATTTATGGTAATATATATTAATTAGTTAAGTGTGCAGTATTCTAAAGGTACAAAATGTATGATATACAAATATGTAAATTTCTTCTTGTCTCACATTTAAAAAAAAAAAAAAAATCTTCGGCGATAGCTTCGTTTCGACATTTTTTTTCTCAAAATTAATTACTGTAACAGTGCTCATTTCAAATAACTAATAAATTGTATCTTTAAACAATACGCGATAATGCTATGTACTTGCCTCGTGTGTTGTTTGCTTTTAACTGCCCGTTTAATATGTTACAACAATATATTAACGGGATTTTGAAAATGTATTTCCAAACAACTGTAAGCACAAATTTTAGTTATGGACGCCATATTTTCTGTCAGATTTTCTGCTACGGAAACTTATAACTGACTATTTACGATGTTTATTTCACAAGGCCGAGTAGAAATTTTCAAGAAAGTATTTTATAAACATACGTGCATATTTGAAGTCAATTGATTATGTCACACCATATTATCAAGTACCTAAATAAATAACCCGAAACATTAAAATAAAAGCATTTTGATTTTCAAATGTAGATATGGAATTTCTTAAGTTGCACATATAATGTACAAAACAGTCACGAAATTAGATTTTATTTTTGTACAATGACAAATATTGACGCATTGATTTATTCTACGGCCATGTTCCAATGCAAGCTTCAAAATTTTCGCTTCAGCTAAAAAAATCATATTAATTATTCAAAAAAAACAAATAATCTAATAGTGTGCAATTATAGTGGCTTAAAAGTTTAAACGAAATGAGCGAAGTACGTGGAAAGCTTATAAAGGAACGTGACCGCTTTAGATTTGTTCAGTGTTCAGTTTACAGATGATTTTGTCGTTCCTAATGCATTGTTTATGAATTATTGTGTGTTCTCGATCGAGGACTATTGTTATTGTTTTAATATAAACAAAACTCAAATTTGCAAAGCTTAATTGTGATGTTTGATGTATTATTATTACGTTTTCATTTAAAGTGAACAAATAAAATGAGTTAAAAATCTGATATTATTCTTTTATTTGCATATCCTAATCACATAACTCCTTGCAAATCCTTGATCTGATATGAATTTTTTACTAGGTATACATGCAATGCATCAAATAAGTTGGTTGTCCCACCTCCGCTGCTGTTACACGGCCGCTTTCCATAACGCAATACTGATAAAAAATAATCGATTTTACTCCTCACAAGCTTGACCCGATACAGAGTTGCACGGGCCGTTTGTTAAACCGTGTACTATTGTGCTTAAAAGAAACGAAAAAAAAGATGTGACTTGCTCAGCCACTTTGTTTACATGATTAAAAATACATCAAAGAAAAACATGTTTAATTTCATAAACAAAACCGGCTAAAGCCAATACTGCAGTCAAACCCCCAATTACACTACTCCGAATTACGCGTTGGCTTGAAATATTCGCCGCGATTTCCCCAATTGTATGATCGCTTGGCTGCACACACATAGTCAGACGGCCGTCTGTGCATTGCATACAGTTGGCTAGTGTGTGTATATTTAACACATGCTAGACTATACACGGACAGGGTGACTGTCAGTGTGTTGGATTTTGCGGGCGATGTGCATTGATCACCTAGTAACTAAATATCTCGTCTATACATATTTTTGCAAAAATAATCTTAAGTAAAACAAAATTCCTAATCTTATATGAGATTCACTCCCCCAATTACACTACTCCAAATTGCAGGGTCCAAACTTTAGTGTAAATGGGGGTTTTACTATAGGTGGCTAACCACAGTCACTATATTGAATTTATTTCCATAATGATGTACTATTGAGTTCTAGTCATTAATATTTAATTAGTATTTTTGATGTTTAATTGTCGTCCAGTAAAAAGGAAAGGTTCACCGCACTCAACTTTTAAGTTATGATTTATATCCACTGCTTACCTTAGTAATTAATAACCTTAAGTGCAGTTAACATGCAGATGCTTATCTAAGAAGCGAAACAGGTCACATGTAGTAACACACCAAATTTAAATACAAAATTACCAATTTTTACTACATGACATTACCAAAGAACTTCTACATATAATATTCAACACCGAATCAATCAAAAATATTTAAAATAAAGTTAATGTGTCCAGAGAATTAGAGTTATCATCTAATGAAAAGGAAACAGTAGAGAAATTAAACATAAACCGCACAATATCGACGATTTCTACGAGAGCTCTTCAAGTTTCCTTCATTGATTTATTTGTTGTATTATTTTTCTGCCGTTGCCGAATGACGTTATTCGCTGCAGAGCTGAGCAATCCACAGTGAATCCGGTCCTCGTGGACATCATACGCATTATAATTATGTATATACTCCTACATATTAAACTTACACATGGATATAAATTCATACAAACGCACACAATAAATTCATAAGGAAGTGAGCTAAGAAAAGCCATTTTAATTATAAGTTTCTCTACACGACATTGGTAATAACAGTATTGAATGACATCCAGCGTGAAATTTAACACTCTTTTACGATACGAAAACAACACAGTCATTTTGAAGTTGTCTATTTGCCCCTGATATTACATTAGTGTCAAATGTTTATTAGCGACAAAAAATATTACTCAATAAACGAAAAAATATTATATAAAATGGTCACAATTTCAGTTGTTTGCTTGTAGGGCGACGACACTAAAAGTAAGCATTAAGGTGCTAACTGTCACTTCTTGGTGGGGAGGTTTTATATTTACAACTTTTATTACGTTTTCTACAATTTCACATATTTATGATCAGGACCGTGTTCGCTTGTCGCGAGCACTATCAAATAATACAATAAAAATTATCGATGCAAAATTTTGAGCTAAAAATTGACAGGTATGCGAAACCAATTGTTTAGGAAATGAGAAAATAATTTTACGGTAATCATGGAGTAACATATATCTAAATGAAGTAAAATAGTTTGCAACTGAATGTTGAATTGAAGATTCCTTAAAACTTTTAAGTGTTCGTTTGAAAATGGCATTGAATTTACTTGGGTCCTGTTTATTATTAAAAATTCTTGATAAAATAGTTAATAATCCCCCGCGATGTAATAATCAAACACTTTGAATCACGTTGTACGAAATATCGTAAATAAATCTTAATTTAATTAATTGTATAGTACGCTTAGATCCATAGTATATTTTGTTCTCCTTGGTATCCACACGATCGACCCACTCTCATTACTGCTTCATATTTTATCACGATCATCATTGTTGATTTATTAATCATACAAATTGAATATCATTGAAATGTTATGTGTTATCACAAATACCTGTGATGAATAATGGATGCGAATTTATCATTTTCGGTCTAGTCATTTGTGTTGACACGCAATGGCGAGCTTCCTCAAACAATGCGTCAATTAAACACGATTCGTCGAAACGAAAACATTCTGGTACAATACAATATTGCATGCCACCAGATTTTCGCGAAAAATTTGAGTAATAAAAAAATTCTCACAATACTTTTATGGGCTGCGTCATGACTAGACTGACGATTTCTTTTAGAAAATGATGTCAAATAAATTTAAACTTTTTTGTATTATATATTTCACTATCTCTGTAAATTATTTTATAGCAATAACAATAAATAACTCAGTACAGATGAAAAGGCTTGATTTTCTTATTTTAAATATTTAATAAATTCAATACATATTAATACAGTCAATCTTCTTTTAATGCGGTAGATACGTTCCACAATATGTCGCATAAAAAAAAACTATCATATAAAACGTACGGATACGTTCCATGAATTTTAAAATCCGCATAACTTAGAAACACCTAGTTAAAATATACCTAGAATCGCATTCAAAGTGTTTTGAAAATTAGGAAAATAGCACGACTTAAAAATTATTTTATTTTGAAAAATAAAATTTATTTTAATAGCATTTTAAATGAAACTATCGTCACTGCACGTCAATATGCTCGGTGAGATTTGCGATGTGGTTAGAAATCAGTCTCTTCTTCGAAATAAATAGTATGCGAATCAATTTCAAAGGACGGTGATTCTTTACAAATGTAATTTGTTTCGACCACAATATCTTTCTTTGCTGGGTTTTTTTCTATCAAAGAAATTATTTATCAAAGTTTGTTGAGATTTTCTTTTTTGATTTTCTGTTTATGCAACTCGTTATACCCAGGAGTATAATTTTTCAGCTTTCTTTCACAACTAAAATACGCGTTTAAGAATTCGAATCAATTAAAACGAAATGATTTTTCAATTTACAAAGCAAAGTTGGAGACCTTCTTGAATTAGTTCCAAGTGAAGTGAACCGAAATTTCTTCCAATTCGTCGTCCTTTTCAAATTATTTGTCATTTTTTTTAATTTGCATTTTTAAAAAACTGTATAACTTCGAAACCGCATAAAAAAAGTATTGACTGTATATATTAAGGCGATAGTGTATTTCAAGTAAAAATATATTTTACTGGCGTTTCAGTAAAATTTAATCTAAGCATATCATATTAATCATCAACTCCATCAATTTTAAATCCAATTATATTTAAGCTTCATAAATATTATTTATATATATTACAGCTTATAGCTATAGTATATTTCAGGTAATAATATATTCTTACTGGCCTTCCAGTAAAACCAAATCATTCATTAGTTCATTATCGTCGATTGAAAAACACTTCTACTTTCCAGTGATTCCAATGATGCCAGTCGACAACATTGTGATACTATCTTTGACAGTTTTAGTATGTTTGGTAGACTATATTTTCACTAGTGAAAATACATTTTTACTAGAAATGTACTTTGGCTGAAAATAGTTATTTTTTACCGTTGCCAAGATCTTATAATAGTTATTTCACTTGCGTTATTACAAATAGTTTTAGCAGAAATAACAAATGGGAAAGTTGTACAATCAAATCGCAGACTAACGTTTATTTTCAAAACAATCGATAAATTGACAATCAATATGAACAAAATACAGCACACATAAAGTAAAATGATAAGTTTATAAAGTTAAAGTATAAAGATAAGTTTGTAAAAAGATAATAAATAGTTCTGACGATGGCGTGAGCCGAAATAGCTATCAACTATATTTGTTAAAAATAATATTGTAGAACTAAAATACATTGCTATTTTTTCACCGTGTTAAAATGATAAGAGAAACTGGTTCATGGTTGTATTATCAAATTGTGGAATATTGTATTTTTATTTCAATATAATGGCTTAACATTCAATATAAATTCAATATAACAACACCAAGAAATGACAGAACCAACACGAGTGTTTAAAATTTTGAAAATGGAATTCGAATTCGAACTTCAGTTTTCATTCAAAGTTTTATCCTTTTGAAAAAACTTACGACATTAAAACATTTTCTATGACTTTGTTAGTAAACGACCGTTGCTAAAAATAGCGTATTGATTCTATAACTCAGTTACGTAAAATATTTCCTCAAAATAAAAGTTCACGTGAAAAACAACGCAATAGAATAATAATATAACGTAGAGATGATTATACAGCAAGACGCAAGGAGAATAGTTCCAGACGGTGGCGGTTTGGTTTTCACAGCGATGACGTCAGCAGAATAAATGTAGTTTGAGGTTATGTCGGCAAGTCTGAGTTCGATCGCCCGACGGGGCTGCGAAATAAATCGAACACGCCGAGGGTGAATGGGTAATTCCGAAGCCAGGGGTGACAGGGGTGGTAAAAAGTTTCACGTATTGCAGGGTCTGAGGGGGATCACTGCGAAACTATGGATGACGCAGCTGGGATAGATGGGTGCTGTTTTCATTTTGCTTTTAATCTAACCTTATTTCCTAAATTAATATACGTTTCATACAAAAGATAAAAACTTTGTTTGTATATAATAACCCTATCATATTTTTTCAGTGATTATTTATAGACACGGTGAAAAAAATAACAATGTATTTTAGTTCTACAAAATTATTTAAAAAAAATATAGTTGATAGCTATTTCGGCTCAAGCCATCGTCAGAACTATTCTGAAATAGCTATCAACTATAATTTTGTAGAACTAATATACATTGCTATTTTTTTCACCGTGTTATAATGGAGTTCTACCAAGTGAATGCTAATTCAATCAATATTATTTATTGATACAATTTATGATATCGACTGAAGGTGCTTGATTTAATTTCAATATCAAATTACAAATGTTTTGTCACTAACGACCAGGGTTTCGCCTTTCGGCATCTTCAGGCATTCTATCACACGGATGCAACAGAACTGACAAAATGAAAAATGCCGAAAGGCGAAACCCGGGTAGTTAGTGACAAAACATGTGGAATTATATAAAGTTGTAACAATTCAAATTTGATTCTAACATTGAATATTTTTACATAATAACTTATTTACTATAATATATACAATATTTGATGCTAGAATAAGTGATACGATATATTTTACATGTCTTCTAAAACAGTTTATGAAGCTTAGGTCAAATTGAATTTTTAGGACGATGGCGGACGTCGAAATAGTTATCAACAACCAAATCTAAAAAAATAAATATTGCATAATGCCTTTTTTTATTATTATTATTATTATTATATATGAATGCTATCGTCTGGAGCGTTGAGACGGCCAAGTGTCGTTTATTAATAGTTTTTAAGTTCCCAGAGGTACTTAATAGTGGTGGGTACCACTATCCACTACTGTCTGACACTCTTCTTACAATGCTTATTTCGCAACGAAGCAACGTTATGTGCGTTTCAGTTTTTTTCAGGAATGACCGAGGAAAATTCTTAAAGACTTGTTTGCATACATACTGGTGTGCAGAAAATGAAAATAAATAATAAACGAATTTCTTATTTATTGATTAGATTGGCATTTACTTGGTAGAACTCCATTATAACACGGTGGAAAAATAGTAATGTATTTTATTTCATTTTTTTTTTATATAAAATATAGTTTGTAGCTATTTCGCTCACGCCGTCGTCAGAACTAGCCGAAAAACATTTTTTTTTAATGTTGATTTTTTTCATGATTTAAATCACTTAAGTACTATTTGCTATCCAAAGGACGGAACGAATTCTTGGAACCCCTTGTAATTCGTCAGAAATGCAATAAAATCGATAGTCCTATCGTCGTGAGCAATTAATATGGTAATATAATAGTTAACAAAAATAATATAAGACGAATAATAGACTAAATCGTCAACTTGTATATATCGCTATATTGGTGCAATAAATTTTACGTAACCGCAGGCGCCTTCTTATGATAATATCGTTACTTAGTGTGCAAATATGATTTGACGCCTGCGCAGTATCATCAAAAATACTTAAGTTTTATGTATTACCCTACGCACTTGTGCGTAATTCACGAAAGGGTCATCCTGGATGTTCACTTTTTGTCAGGCAGTGTTCATGGGTGTAATAAATGAGCAAAAAGGCAGGCTAGTTGCTTGGGGAGAACTAGCCCAAGAGAAAAAGAGTTGTGGGGGTAGGTGCAGGCTAGCCCAGCCGGCGCCTCGCCTCGCACCAAGGCCGGCACTGGGAGCTTTTTAAAAAGTTTTAATATGGCATATTAAAAAGCTGCGAAGGTGGTAGGTAGAGAAAATTTACGGCTTTAATGAAAAAGTCATTACGTCGCGAAAACGGCAAAGATATAAATGATATTGGACCTATTCTCTTTGTAAAATTTACTCAAAAATATGAATGTAAGTGTATTACGGCGGGTAAGCCTGCAATTTAAATGCCACTAGACTGAAATGGCAAACTAATTAAGAAGGAATGTGCTGTTCATCGATTTTTTTGAAAGTACGAAACTATTTCTTTACATCGACTAAAGCTTTATGAATTATATTTTCTCGCAAATTTGTAAATGAATCGTGTTTGCAGTATATCCTCGATTTTAAACATCCGAACTTTTTTGCACATTTTAAAAACAATCATGAAAATTTATAATAATAAAAAAAGTATTATTTAACTGTAATATTACTTGTTAATTATGCGATAGCAAAAAATCGTTTATGATCTTTACATTATAAAATTGTGTAAATAGTATTTTTCATATTGTTTTATTTATTTTATACATCTATAAATCTTTTTCATCAAGACGTGAGAGTTAACACATAATAAACATAAGAATTATGTTTTAAAAATTATAACAGAGATTAGTTAACACATTGACTGCGAAAAAGTGCTTACCGCGTTCACATGTATTTTTGAAAAACATTTACACGTGTAACACATTTTATTATGATACGCTATATTTATTATATATAAGATGGCTTGTAGCAATCATTTAGCAATATTTGGTGTTATATAAACATAGAGTAAATCTTGATGCGATAGGAGCTTGATCAGCGTTTCTTCAATATGTTGGGCGCGTTTTCAGCATCCAACGTGTTAAGATTGTCCATCTCTTTGATGAGGACTAATACGTGCATAATCATGAATGTTTTTTAGATGTTTAATTAATTCATATATTTTTATAAACCAATCAAACATCCGAAAACTTGTTCGTTTTTATATCTTCATTTTTTACTTTTAATGTGTTAACTGTTACTTATTGATTAAATGACATGATATTTTAAACAATAAAAACGTATTTACAAGTAATATTTCCATAATATATTTTATGATCAGGACCAGTTTCCCTCAACGTAAATATTATCAGCGACTAATTTTTTCACACGGTGAAAAAATACCAATGTATTTTAGATCTACAGAATTCAATCCAATTCCCACTCAATAAAACGAATCCAATTAACTCGCTTCGAAAAATACATATAATCAACTTGGCACATCTAGTATTTTATTATCGCAGTATGAACCAGGGATGTTAGAGCAGAAGAGAAGATGTATTGTGCACCACTTGATATAGATAAGTAAATGTACGTTTAAACATTAAATTTTGAAGAACTAAAATATACTGCAAATTTTTCGCCGTGTTATAATGGAGTTCTACCAAGATATAATTGTCTCGACATATCACGTACAATCATAAATATTTGTGCACATATTGATGGCGTTGTTATTGGAACGGTGAAACATATGGAAGGGTCCAAACTCCATTGAAACATTTTCATATGCATGGCAGAACGTCTCTATTAGAATTTCATTTAGAGTAAGCAGTCAATCGTGTGGTAAATTCACCCTTCACCGTGTTGACTTTCGTTTTGTTGACAAATTACTGTGGTATGATTTCGCAGCAAAATTCGTACAAGCCCATGATTTATTCAGTCTTTAAATCACGTCAATTTTTTCGGCGTACGGTAAATGGACAAAGCTGTATTAATTTGGTAATATTCAAGTTTAATTACTGCAAGCATTTTGATGACAGTACGTCCCTGAACATAACTTAATATTCCAGACAATTTTCGCACTCCACGTGTGGTGAAAACATACTGCACGTACACTAGTTCATTTCCGAGCAGTGTCGGCAAAGTTTTTCGAATATTAATATACACCCAATCCCTTTTTACGCGATACACTGGTTGAAAGTAGCGCTAAAAATCGCGCACAAAAACCTTACTTTGATATAATTTCATAAACTAGTTCCAAAAATCAAAATTTCGCTTAAAAAGTAGCACAAATATATTAATAATTAAATAAATATATTGTATAAACACTAAATTTGTTCTTTGAATTGGCTTATTTTTTATTATGAAAATACAATGAGATTCAGATACATATGTATGCATGCATAATTGTATTTACATATAATCGTTAGCGATTTAATGAACGAACACACTGAACTTTGCACGGATTCGTTTCATGAAAAGTTGTTTTTCATAGATTTTTGATCTGAGTCAGTAATTTTGTTTATCCGAGTCACCATTTTTTCTGTAATAAATATAAAATCGCGTATAAAGAGATAACGTTGCCGTTCAAAAATCGCGTAAAAATGTCTCAGTGTATTTCATTTTAAATTATGCATATTATGTTCATTATCATTCGATATTTTTTTCAAAATTATAGCTTGGTCCACCGGCTTAAGAATCAACTTCCATCCACTGAGTCACGAATAATCATTGTACTACAAGAACAGTTAATTTGTTTCTTAAAAATTGTTTATTTCGAGTTATTTGGTATCTAACAACCAAGCAGCAACAACGCTAACAATCGAATTTGTTTGAAATGTTGTTTTTCGGTCCATAATATTCTGATTATTCAAAAAAAACAATATTTAACATGTTTTGAGCAATCTAGATCTACGCATCGTTTAACTTCGTCCTTCCCAGTAACATTACTGATTTTATTTTGATAACAAATTAGTTATAAGTGTTACTTGACCTTTCATTTATGAACTATGTATTTTACTTCATTTAGATATATATCATATGATTATCTGTTGCTATTTATTTTCTCAATTTTTGAACCTTTGGTTTTGTTTACCTGATAATGTTGAACTCAAAATGTTTCATGAAAATCCATGTATCAAATTGCATTCAATTTATTAACCGAAATGCTCGCCATGAATGAAACCAGTCGTGAACTTAAACATTAATTAAATTGTAGAAATATTTTCATACGAAAAATCGTATTTTCAGTATTTAAATAAAATAGCAGTAAGAAACAGGGCCTAAATACAATAAACACTAGAATACATAATTATATACAATATTTATAATACGCATGTATAAGAAAATTCATATTTTTTATAAATAAAAGAAAATAACTTTTTATTGTTTGTAGTTTGGTATAACATTTTTTTTATTCTATTCTAAACTTTTATGACACGGTTTTCCATTGCATACAACGTATAAAAAATACCGTTTATTAATATGATATTAAAAACGTGGAAGTTAGTATAAAAATGTAAAGTAAATTATTGATTGACTTGGCATTCACTTGGTAGAACTCCATTATAACACGGTGAAAAAATAGCAATGTATTTTAGTTCTACAAAATTATTTTTAACAAATATAGTTGATAGCTATTTCGGCTCACGCCATCGTCAGATAGTTCTGACGATGGCGTGAGCCGAAATAGCTATCAACTATATTTGTTAAAAATAATTTTGTAGAACTAAAATACATTGCTATTTTTTCACCGTGTTAAAGTAAATTAATTCAAAAATCTGTTAGTGTTATAATAAACGTTAATTTATTAATGAAGTCCTAAATACAACCGGTTTTTTGAATAATACCACAAATTTAAAAGACGACTCATAAAGACCGTTTAGAAGTAAAAGTTTAATAGAAATGGGTGAACGGTGCTCTAAAACTTTCGATCTTTATTTGAAACTCAATATTTGAATTCGGCTTTCTAGAAGTTGGCAGCACTGTGGAACTTTTCCTTTCAAATAATAAAGTTTAACGAAAATTTTAATTAGTGTTGAAATAAGATTTTCTTGTATTTGAAACGTTTAAATTTTATACATAATTTATACTTTGTCGCTTACAAACCAAATTCACATTACGGTATTTTCGGACATTTTAGAAAAATGATACGCTCGAACAATCAAAGGAATTATTTATATCCCTTGTTCAATAAATCTTTTATATTTGGTATATTTAAAATTGCATTCAGAGAATTAATATATGTAGCTCATTTTCATTTAGATTTTGAAAATTCGTATTCGTAAACAAATGAAAAATATTTTTCGAGTTAACATTAGGTTTTATTTAGTTCAATCAATGTATGCTATTCATTAGACTGACATTTATTTGGTAGAACACTATTATAACACGGTGAAAAAATGGCAATGTATTTTAGTTCTACAATACAATGACATTATTAATGAACAAAAATATATAAATCCATTAACGCTTCTCAAAAATTACAGAAGGTTAATACAATTTTTGGATAAATCAACTTAATAAAATACTTATTTACTAAATACGTTTATTCCCTCTAAATAAAAAAAAAAACAGATTAACCAGCTCACAAGTGACATGAATATGGGACATGCCCTTTCTGCGTCACTCGTTATGCAAAATCATATTTTTCCACAATCAGTTTTTCTCGTTATGCGAATTACTCGTTACTAGAGGTGCTCGTTATGAGAGGTCCCAATGTACTAAAAATATCGACTGAGGGTGCTTCATGGAATTTTTATAACAATTCTGAATAACTCGAACTCTATTATTTCTTCACGTTTTATTACTCACGACCAGGTTTCGCCCTTCGGCATATTAAATCATTCAATTTGAGTGTATACTTGAACAAGAATGCCTGAAGAAATGTGTAACCACGACTCATAAGACTTGCAAGAATTAGAGGCAAAATATATAGAAATATTACTAAATTGAGCGATTTAGCGATACATTACGCGATAAATATGATCTACATTGGTTGTATAAGTAAGAATTCAAAAAAGAAAAAAACAAATTTCAACTGAATAAACAAAAATTGTTACATTTCACGTAAATGTAAATTAAAATAAATTCGCTTCTATTTGTACTGCCTTCGAAGACGTCTGGAGAATATTTTTCTGCCTCAATTTTGACTTCTTATTATTCTTATAAATATGAGAGTTAATTGGTTAATTAGAACTAAATTTGTTCTTCTAACAGCGAGCAAGAATGATATACAAGGTCAAAACCAAACACAATGAATGAGCTGAGAAACAAATTTGAATTCACTCACTTTCGCCTTTGGGTGGAATGCATATTACTTTGAGATAATTAAAATAAAACAAAAAACATGTAAATAATTAAAATGAATTCGAGCATTTCAAAGGAAATCTACGAGAATTGGACGATTTGATTTTGGTGGGAAAAATCGCACGGTATTCTTCACGGAAGATATAAGACGTTATATTTTAATAAAAAATAATGACGAGAATAAGAATAAAGAGGAAATCTAACTTCCTGAAAAATTGCTCCATAAATTTTCTTTCCTCGTTTTGATATACCTCAAGCAAAAGAATACATTTTTACATCTCAACTGTTGACACAGCCGATCACAGTATATTTATAGTAAACGACTAAAAATAAAAACTAGTTAACAGTGTCAATATTTAATAATTTATGATATCGACGGAAGGTGCTTGATGGAATTTCAATAACAAATTTGAATTGTAACAATTCAAAAGTGAATATTTAAAACTATTTATTTATTTATTTAGAGCTATTTTTAGTGTCAAATTTTGTCTAATTTATCGAAAAAAATGCTACTTTTTAAATTTATTTCCGCTATTTTTATTTACAATAATATTACTTTTTAGTTATTACTCAAAAGTGCATTTAATAAATAATAATTAATAAACAGTTGGCTACGGATGGAGATAAAATTTAAAAAAAAAACACCCATTACGAATACTGACTGCGGATGTTTAATTAAAAAAACTATCATTAAGGTACAGATTTTATACTGCCTCGTATATTCTACATAAAGCGGCGAAGATACCATTTTCCGCAAAATGTATCTGAAACCGATCATTTTGACCAAAATAAGTCTTGCTACTTTGTCAGGCAAGATGTAGTTGAAAGGATTCAGGAGGTTCCAAAACTATTTTTTTGAATTCTCGTTACGTTCTTTCGGGTTTTTAGTTGATGCAGTCGAGTGGTCAACCCTGGACCTATAGATAGATTTCGAAAATTCATGATATAGTCGTGGACTGTTTTCAGAAATAAGTTGTAGAAACTGCTGTGATTTGGTGATAGTTAAGATTTTTTGTTCTACTTTATTGGACTATGGATTATCTTTGCTTGTCAAATGACAAAAAAAAATATTTACGTCTTCCGAATAAATATTATATAAATTCTATTTTATTCGAAATTTCCCCTTGTTTATTTAAAAGAAGGGTAACGTTTGCATATAAAGGTTTCGTTATAACTGAACTCCCATTCTGCGCCTTTGGATCTAATACAATAGTAAATATGTATTTTGCTTTTTTTTACAACACACAACGGTAAAATAATAATCATATACAGATTATCCGAAAACCGGATAATCCTACCAAGATAATCGAGACTAAACATCGGTAAGTATTATTAGAGATGAGAGCTGCCGGGTTCCCCTGCGGCCGTCTGCGCAAAATAGCCATAAATATTTACAAGTTTTTTTTTTTTAATAAATAATTATTAGGCGTTTTTTATCTTAGGTGGTCGGCAGTAAATTCATGAATATAATATTAATAAGAAAGCCGGAAACGTTTTCGAAAAGTTTATGATCAAATGCCAAACACTCAAAATTCGGCCGATGAAATTAACATAGTACTACGCTATCGATAATAATCTTTGATGGCGGTATTTCTTCGTCTGACATTTTCAAATACCAACGTTGTAAATGGACGCTTCAATGATATCACGATAAACTTGCTTTGACGCACAGCTTTATTACCGTACCATGGCTTACTTTAATCATTTGTTTACGTGGCTCAGTTAAGACAACAGCTAATGACATTTACAATAAACTTGGTACGATGACAAAACCACTGAATCGTATTTTTCAGTGAAGATGTATTATAGACCTGGGCCTCGTGTATCACGGTTATATGGTTACCTAGTGTAATATAAATCCGTGTTATACAAGGTTTGTAGTTCATACAAAATTACGATATGCATAAAAAAATCGATTTTAGTTTATATAAATATACACATTATTTTTTTTAACAAGCAAATATACACATACATATTAATTGAAAGAAAATTTTATAATATAATATACCATTCATTCATCATCGTTATCACTTAGAGTTTTTTATTTCTTGGTCTTTTTCGAGATCGGTTGTGAGTTTTCATCATCTAATTTTTTGTGGTTTTTGCCTTAAAAAATCGTTACTAAGCGATTGTCTGCTTTTAGCGAATAAGTCTTTACGTATTTCCTTACAAGGTTCGAAAATATTTCGTAATTCCCTTTTGAATATCGAATACATTTCCATTATAGGATCATAATCAATGTTAAAATCTGTACATTTCCACAAAATTATCCTCTATATCCCAGATTTGGCACATTCATTCAAGCATTCTATCACGCAGATGCAATAGTAATGGTAGTTGCATCGTTTAAACACAAAAGGATATTTAAAAAATGTATAGGTTTATTGATTGAATTGGCATTTACTTGGTATGACTTCATTTTAGCACGGTGAAAAAATAGCAATGTATTTTAGTTCTACAATTTTTTTTATAATATATAGTTGATAGCTATTTCGGTTCACTACTAAACGAACTAAAATACACTGCTATTTTTTCACCGTGCTAAAATGTATAGACCCTAATCCTAGACTCTGTATATTTAAAAAAAAAACAGTGCCCAGTTAGGTTCATTACTTGTATTCATTGAACAACTAAACGACATCAATATTTTTTACTTTCATTACTTTACTACACTACATTTTCATGAGATTTTTTCAAAGTAATAGTTATTAGCAGGGATATAGAGTCTGAGTTGAAATCGTGAAAAACGAACGACTTCGAGTACTTTTTCGATTAGATGATATTGAAAAATATCTTAACGTACAAGAGGAAATAAATCGTTTTCGTTTGATGCATTGAAAATAGTGGAAAAAATTTGACCGACCTTGTATAATACTTTAAATGTTGAAATGGCAATGCAGCGATATACAAAAATCATAAAAGATTCAGTATTGACCGTTACAGCATTGCCGCCAACTCAAGTATCCGTAGAGCTGCTATTTTTCGCTCTTAAAATCCACAATTCGGCTTTGAAGCAATGCAATTTTTAAGAACAAAATCAATTAAATAATGTTTATAATTGGTTTCATTTTTTTATTTATTCCTATAAACGTGCATAATAGATTTTTTTGCTGTTTGGCGAATTGATTGCTTGATCCTTAATTTAATGCACATAAATAGGAAAGATAAGAAAAAAGCTTGACAATTTTTTTAGACGGAGTCGTTTTTTTAACGTTTCCATAGCCCTGGTTATAATTGTTTCCAATATGCATTATTAACAATATATAACTATCACCAAAATACTCATTGGGTAAATTTTGAATTGTTACAACTTTGTTCGATTCCACATGTTTTGTCACTAAAGACCCGGGTTTCACCTTTCGGCATCTTCTGAGGCTATTCTATTCTGTTGCGTCTGTGTGATATATGAATATGAATGCCTGAAGATGCCGAAAGGTGAAATCCAGGTCGTTAGTGACAAAACATGTGAAATGTAAAAAGGGTTAACAATTTAAATTTGATATTGAAATTCCATCAAGCACCTCCATTCGATATCACAAAAATATTATAAGTCAATTAAATTTTTATAACATCGACGACTATAGTGAGTCAAGAACGCAAAATTTGTATAACACAAAAAAATGTTTCAATGTTCTCAGTTTCGTGTTAAACGTTTTCGACTATATTTTTAGCATATAATTAATAAATACAAAATAAATATGTTTTTAAATGCCTTAATAATTCTGGCGATTGTTTAATAACACAATATTATTTGAACCAAAGTCAAGGGGCGCTATTGTAAAGAAAAAACATCTCAATCACATCAAAAAAAAAATGCTTGACTATTAGACGCAAAAAATGTCACTGCAAAAACGCTGCGTAGAAATTTTTTATACACACGACAGAAATAAAAGACGAAGGAAATAAATCACGCGGAAAGTTTAAGGGATAAAAGAAAAACTGTATGAAAAAGAAATATAAATAAACTGCTTTCTGGGCCAGCTGTGCGTTATTTACTTTGAAATAAAATCTTAAGACGGAATAAGAGGCAAAACTTTGATACATTTCTTCATTTGGCCATGCAATTATACCAAGTTGAGATTTTAATTAATTTTGTCATAAAATAATGTGAAACGTAAAAAAGAATTAACGTTAAGGGCCGTTTGGGATTACAAATTAAGGAGACATTTCCTTTATAGATCTTTACTAGGGCTGTTAAAAAACATGACTCAACTCCGTCTCCAAATTTGACCAAAAACTCGGCTCCGAATAAAAATCTTTATTTTTGTCAAGTGTTTCCCTACATGTCCTATTTACGTGTATTATACTAAAGATTAACCAACAAATCTGGTAAATTATTCATTGAGATATTCTTCAAAATATTCTAATCGAAAAAGTATGATGAGGGCGTAAGCTGAAATAGCTATCCACTAAACACTTTATAAATTTTGTAGAACTATACTACATTGCTTTTTTTCCACCGTGTTATAATGAATTTTTACCAAGTAAATATAATAAACTGTTACTTTACGATATCGACTGAGGTTGCTTAATGAAAATTCGATTTGAAATTTTAATTGCTAAAACTATATCCAATTCTAATTAATGCCATTTACGATCCGGGTTTCGTCTTTTGGCGTCTTAAGACTAAAAATCACGCGGATGTAAAATAACAGACAACTATTCAAATTAAAACAAAAAATATTGAAATTCTATCATGAATTGATAAAGTTGCTTTCTAATATATTTTACTTGATTTTTTTAAATTTGTACTTGACGATAGTAGAGTATTGAATTATGTTTATAATACAACCAAACCTCGCTTTACGGCCTAGATAGTTTCCACGAAACTGGGCCGCAAAGCGAAATGCCGTATAATCAATTATTCTAATACAAATTCATGCAAATTCAATGGGATCGGTTCCAATTTTTTTAAATATGTAACATGGTTTATCATTCAAAATGCATTTCATCTTTTTATTTCATTTAAATAAAAAATACATACATAACAAGTACATACGTATGTACTTAAAATAATAACAGACTCCAAAAACCAACAATAATCTATAAACAAAAATAATACATAAAATATGTGTATGTATACATACATATTTTTTTAATGGCTTTAATCTGAAGACGATGAAGAAATGGTAACATGCAGATCACTGTCGTCATCATTTCTCGCTGGTAAGGATGGGCCTGGCTTAAAAAATTGTCCAACGTTGAAAAAAGAACGAAAAAAAGTTTTTTTTGCCGTTATAGCGAAGCATTTTAGGCCATAAATCGAAAACGTGCCTTAATTGAAGAGGGCCGTTATAGCGAAATGCTGTATAAAGAGCGGCCGTATAGCTAGGCATGGGTGTATACGATTCAATGAAAAATATTATTGGAAATTTTCAAAGTATTTTACCATCATACTCCCCTGCCACTTAAATTGGATGAATGCATTGACGTCACTCCACAGCATAGAAAACGTTACTGGCACGACAACACAATGAATGTGGGCAAATTGCCATTTCCCAGTTTCCGGCGTAGAAGATAGAAGCCCTACGGAAGCTCTCTGGAAAATGTCTATTAATCCTGGAATATTGACTACCCTACCCCAATATATTATATATATATATATGTGTGTGTGCGAAAGGAAAACGATATTGAGTCAAAAATTCGCCGAAACAAGGCTTTCAATTGTATATAATTTGATGAAAAATGTGATGATTTACAGTGAGAAGTACCAATAACAAAAATCGCGTGTAAAACGGTTGACATATAAACAGTTTTCGTCTTAGCAACACCTGTCCAAATTCTCTTTGAGAAATCATAGTTTGTCAAAATTGAACGTAAAGGTTTTTGTTGATTGAATTGGCATTTACTTGGGAAACTCTTTTATAGTACGGTAAAAAAAAATAGCAATAATTTTTGATTCTAGAAAATTTATAAGACATATTCAATAGTTGATAGCTATTTTGATTTCCTGATTTATTTAGAAAATGTTCAAATGTTTATCTTTTTAGTTGTCTTGGAAGCGAGTTTGAGTGTTCTTTTTTTGAATTTAATAACAAGACTGCAAAGAATATACTAAATACGTGACACTATAATTGCGAGCATTAACAACTAACTAAAAATTGTAATTCGTATTTTCAAACATAATGCCTCTTCACCAAGACAGCTAACACCAAATGTATATAGGGCTTTTTAAATAATGAATGTTTTTAAGAGATTTAATATTAAACATGAATTGTTGAAACTTTGTATGATTCCACACGTTTTATCACTAACGATTCAGATTTCGACATCTTCAGGCATTTTATTACACGGAATGCATGAAGATGCCGAAAAGTGATCCGGTTTTCAAGTTCATAGTTAAACATAGTTGTTATGATGGCGTGAGCCGAAATAGCTATCAACTATATTTGTAAAAATAATTTTGTAGAACTAAAATACATTGCTATTTTTTCACCGTGTTATAATGGAGTTCTACCAAGTGAATGCCAATTCAATCAATAAACTATATATAGCTTATAAACTTTTTAGAACTTTTAGAACACATTTCTATATTTTCACCGTGTTATAACACAGTTCTATTTAATAAATGCCAATTAATTCAATAAAATAACAATACATTTTTTATCACTTTTACCGGGATATATATACTGATCAAGACCGGTGAGAATCATACGGCGCATTATCAACTGACAATACAAATTATGCCTGTTTGTAAATTGTATTCTGTCAGTTGATAATGCTGGTTAAATGGCGACACCGGTCCTAATCATTGAGTATATTGTGAAATACATGTGAAATAACATTTTGGATTTATTATTTAACACACACTTTACTTGACGGTTAACACTTTGAAAACAAAAGGTAAATTTTCACTAAAACCAATATACAAAAAATTACACTAAACAAAGCAGTTCGATGACGACGTTCAGGAATTTCTCTTTTTTTAAATTTGAATTGCAAAAACTATGTGCAATTCAACAAATTTTGTCACTCATGACCGACTTTCGCTCCTGAGCATTCTCAGGCATTCTACTCCACGGATGTACTCGAATAGAATTGTCAGAAGAAATATAAACACTAAGCTTAAGAAATTAATGCATATCTGCGCATTCATTAGCAAAACAAGAGTGTGTGTGTGCGTTTGTTATGCTACACCTAGACAGAAAAACGTATTTGTTTTATAATTTAAACAAACATTCTCACAGGGCTACTCCATTTATATTATGTGGATCAACTGTGACAATTAAATTCAATATTTCATTTAACGAAATGTACACTTGTAAAAATAGCTTAATAATTTACATACTAATATCATTCTATGAATTAATTCGTTATAATTGTACAGTTAGCATATCGATCAATATATTTTTCACGTTATTTTTAGGCATGATAAAACAGTTATCTCTTTTGTTTTTCTGTTTTTAGTAAGTAAATTATAATACAGATGATATAACCGCCACGGCTTTGCAATATTTTCCAATAATGTCGAAAAAAAATGAATCACCAACAAACCATTAAAAATATTTTGCAACGAGTCGTCTTTTCACCGTGCGGTTACGAAATGTGGACCAAATTTGAAAGAAATGTCTGACCTATGTGCTACTGTGGGTCAATTGTTGACCTTAGCTCTTAGATTTGACTGGGGCGCTAAATACTTATGAATGACTAAACAAATCGTTCCTACGTGTTACCTATATTGACTTTTTTAGCTTAAAAATATTAAAAATTAAGTCACTTTATATTAAGGGCATATGTAGGCGACAGGCTTAAAAAATAAACGGAATATTATTACTTAAATGACTCAACTAATTACTGTTCTTTGAAATATAATGAGTAACGATTCCAATGCAGTAAAACCCAGATTCTACGTTTTTCAAGGGACTGTCAATAAAATAGACCAAAAGTGGAAAAACTCGTATGATTATACCATTTATGATATCCACTGAAGGTGCTTGATGGAATTTCAAAATCAAATTTGAATTAACACGGTGAAAAAATAGCAATGTATTTTAGTTCTACAAAATTATTTTTAACAAATATAGTTGATAGCTATTTCGGCTCACTCCATCGTCAGATGGATAGTTCTGTTAGTAGTTAAAAATAATTTTGTAGAACTAAAATACATTGCTATTTTTTCACCGTGGTATATATAGTTGATAACTATTTGGCTTACTAGTTCTGATGAGGGCTAATCCGAAATAGCTATCAAATAATTTTTGTGTTATTATTATTATATATATACGTTTGTGGAAGTAAGTGTACACAGAGTTTGAGAAATTCTATTTTTTCTTTTTTTCATCAAGAGATGTCGCTGTCTGCACTTCTCTCGCCCTTAACCACTGCAGCTGTTTTTATCTTACAAGATATTTTAGACAATGCTTTGTCACGGAAAAATGAACACACAAACAATGGGTACGAAAAAGTTATTTGAGGCGAAAAGTTTAAGATAAAAAAAGCACGTAATATTAGCCAATTATACAGTTTAGATACTATAATACAGACGTCATGTCACGATATCCTCCATGCGAATTATTCAGACCATGTGTCTCTTTTGTCACAGCCAATTAAGGACGATACAGTGTACATCGCCGTGTCGTGTTATTGAATGACAGTCTACGAAAGATGAGTGAAAACATTGTCGATTATTCAAATTTGAATAGTTGAAGATTTTTACGATTCCACTTTGTCTTTCACGTCTTTCACGATTGTTCTGAGCTCCTAATGAATTATTGATTTATCTTAATGTTGTTTGCTAATTTTTAATAAAAGACTGTTGACATTTTATTTTTTGATTAATTTACTTTATTTGAATTTATATTATATGACTTCCTATAAATTATTTTCTTAGTTCTTGAAACCATGGTTGTGTATACTTGCTTATTTTAACTTAAAAATTTGTATAAATATACTTGCTTGTAATTAATGTTGCGTTGATAATACTCGCTGTGAGCGAAATCGGTCCTATCCTTAAAATATAATGAGGAAATATGTTCTAAAAAAATGTGTTTTTATTATTTTAAATATCGTGTCTTTCCAACAAAAAGTGACAGTAAACACCTCAAAATGGTAAAATCTTAGTATTTGATTTCTGTGTACTTACAATAATTTGTTAATCAATTTGAAATTTACTTGATAGAACTACGGTTAGACAATCTACGATATCGCCCAGGCTGCTTTTTTTGAAAAATTAACTGCAATTATTACAGATATTTTTTTTTAAATTTGAATGTCATTAAAATCAAATCATTTGTTATTCAAATTATTTTAGATATATATGTATTCAGCTCGTAGCTTCAGAGAGATTCAATCTGTGTGATATAATGTATGAAGATGCAGAAAGGCGAAACTAGTGGCAAAAGTGGAAGCAAGTGGTTTGTGGACAGTTTCAACAATTCTATCAAGCATCCTCAGTCGATATTGTAAATTATGTGAGTTGTTATTCCTTGCATTTTTTAGTTCTTTTGATAAAAGAGAATTTTCAAAATTAGTTTATTAGTGATGTACTATTTAATATACTTTTCCAACTATACATTTCCTGTGGAAAAAATAGATTGTGTGAGGCCCACCTATTATATAATAAAATATAAATGCCACAAGTTAAGAAACTCTGATTAACACGGTGTTCTTTGGGGACATGTAAAATTTTTAAACTACCGCTTGTTTCGAAGAAACCTTTACATCATTTTGACGTCACAGTTACATGGATGTTACATGAAGTATTTTTTGAATGTCCAGTATTAATCAAATGGAATTATTTCCACTAGGTGAAGAATCATGACTCGGCGATAAACTCTCGTGAGCAATCCATCAGAGATTTTTGTTCACGTTCACGGTCGTAATATCACCGAACCATATCTACTACATAAAACGTATACGCGATCGCAATGAAAATGATTGTTTCCTGTCAAAATATGATATCTATCTAAACACGGATGCAAACATATATGGCCGTATTTTGGGTGGAATAAATTTGGAAAGTTTTCCGACCTCTCCACTACATAACGCATTGATTTTATTTCATTGCGCATTTACTATACATCACTTCTGATGTGTTGGGCACCACTTCTTGGTGGAAATTCGTAATATAATAAATAATAACACACAAATTTTAGTACTTTATGTACCAATTTTTATTTGCAAGAGCTGGGCCGGTTTTGCTTACCGTAAACATTTACAAATAATGCTCGCGATTAGAGAAAGTACAGCTATGTCGGTTTAATCCATTGTCAGAATCACGATTGATTCTCTGACTATTAACGTTTTAGCTGGTGAGGATGCCGGTCGCAATTTTTTTTTTATTAGATCCTCAAAGATAGTAGAGTTATTTATTAAAATATAGCCTGAATTGTCTTGTTAAGATCCTTTTGTTTAATTTATGATATCAAACTGAAGGTGCTTGATGGAATTTCAATAACAAATTTGTAAAAAGATGAAACTTGTCACTATATCATAATATGTATAAGTATACAATAGAAAGAAGACGGAATGTATAAAAAAAAACATTAAGTTTAAAAAGTAATTTTCTTAATTGATTAAAATTAAAAAAATATCAAATGATACCACTGTTGCTTGACATGTAAACTGTATGTTAGGCTAATTTTCATGCATTGCCGAAAGGTGAAACCCGGGTTGTTAGAAAGCATGTGTAATCATACAAAAATTCAACAATTCAAATCAATGTTGGAATATCGTTTACGCGGTTCAGCATGAAACGGGTCAAATCGTATTTTAGATTTTCATTGGATATTGATAACTGTTACTCGCTGAGCCAAACAAAGAATATTCCAACTCTAACGATGAGATTTAATTACTTAATTTTGTATATAGTTTATATTATTAGTCAGTTTCCATAAACAATCAATATGTGAGTTGATCCGTAGGTGTATAGCTAGCTGCCCTAAAACGGGATGTTGTCATAGACAAATCAAAAGCCCTTCAATTATATCTATACCACTGTGCATAGACTATCTTCACGATCAGATTGACGTTCCATAGATTATTGATATGCTATGTCGAATTAATAAAAAAATAATTTATGCTGTTATAAACCTCAGATATAATTTAAATGCATAATCGAAAAAGAAATCTAATCGATACATTAAAATGTTTCTGATTTTGTTTTGAGTAACTGTAAAAGATTTTATCAAATTGAGAAAACTACACAAAGCAAGATTCAAGATGCAAGATTCAAGATTCAATGATTATTAATGAATGAATTCGAATTGAAAGAATTTAACACGGTAAAAAAATAGCAATGTATTTTAGTTCTACAAAATTTTGTAGAACTAAAATACATTGCTATTTTTTTACCGTGTTATAATGGAGTTCTGCCAAGTAAATGCCAATCCAATCAATGATTAAATTTACACCATTCAAATTTCAAAATTCTTCTATCCGTTCGATATTTTCCGTTATTTATTTATAACATGAGAATTAACGTAGAAATCGATTTTCGATCGCATTTTCATTTCGACGAGGATTTTCGGATCACAATGTTTAAAGGTAATGATTCCGATTCAAGATACACTCTACTGTGGCAAAAACCCCGTCCTTTCTATGTATATATAAAGTTAAAAATAATTTTAATTTAATTATAGTTCTGAAGATGGCGAAGACGAAATAGCTACCAAAAATCATATATATATATATATATGTATATACAGTGCCAAGTAAATATCAATTCTATAAATCAAAGCAATTGACAAAGCTGGTAATTAGGCACAGAACCAGTTTAAGGCAAATGTGATATTTGTCCACGACGGAAGATTTCATTGGCGGCAATAGTTGCACTTGAAATCGAATATTGTGTCCTTTACATATAAATGTATAAGAAAATTATTTTAAGTTTGTAGTTTATAGTTTTGAAACATTTTTAAGTACACAAATGGACAGCGCATTTTTTAACCAATCCAGTGCCTCATCCGCACCGGTGTGTGAATGAAGTACTCGATGTGTAGACGCGTGAGTAAATTTGAAGAATTAAACGGCGCGAAATGTAATATGTTTACTTGTTATTGTTTGACAAACTTTCAGCCCCAATTTTGATCTATCGGAATAAATTAAAACTACCTAGAAAAATCTTACAATAAACGTTTATAACAAGATTAATGTAATTTTCGATTCTTTGAAAATACGCGGCCTATTGCTAGAGAAGTATTTTTACGATTTAGGCATTGAAAGAGTTAAATAACCAAAAAAATATCGTCGGAGAAAATGTTTTAAAATATTATCATCTAAGTCAAAAATGGTTAAAATATTTTTCCTCCGAGCAGCGAAATAGCTAAATCAGAACTTAACAAGTGTAACAACGACTTTTTCTCGCTACGAGCGAAAACGGTCCGGATCTTATTCATATAAAGTTGCGGAAATAATACCAAACATTATGTTTTGTTGATTGATTGATGACATTATGAATTGGTATTTACTTGGTAGAGCTCCATTATAACACGGTGAAAAATAGCAATGTATTTTAGTTCTAATTTTTTTTAAGATATACTTGATAGCTATTTTGGGTCACGCCATCGTCAGAAACAGATGGTTTTTGTACTACTATATTTTTAAAATTTTGCAGAACTAAAATACTTTGCTATTTTTTCACCGTGTTATTACGTTTTGTTATTAAAGTAAAATGTGTTACCATCAAGAAGTAACAGCTAACACCCTAAAAGTGGCAGAGGTTTTGAATGGAAAGTTTAACACACTTTATATTCAAACAAAAGTAACTGAATAAATATGCCTACAGTAAAAATGATGTCAACAACACACGCATAGCCATCATGCCGCAACGATCATCGTCCGTTATTAAGTGAAGAGTCAAGTTTTTATTCGAGGAATAAAGTGCAGCGTCCTATGGTCTATTAATCTTAACAGATAGAGAGATGTCGTCACGATAATGATGTTGTTCCGCTTGCATTTTTTTGTTTCAATAACATAATCATACAATGGGCGTTTATATATTGTTTTTACAAATAATTATAGAGCAAAATACATAATAACGATGACAGCTCATTGAAAACATTTATTGCATTTAATTTAGTAACATTAATCATATTAGAAAATTAAATAATATTGAATTTCGATATTCTTTCCAGGAGTATGGATGAACTAGTACGTCGGCGCGATTTTTTTATAAAGGAGTATGGACGTACTTGTCATATATGTCAACAATGATTGTGATAATATTTTCAAGTGCTGTGTCAATGCTTTGTGATCCCTGGATTATGCAACTGGTTTTATAAAGACAAAACTCTAAAAATGTGAGTTTTATTTTTTTGACTATTTTTATATCATTCTATTCTACAATGATTTGAATAAAAAAATATTTATAATTTTGATGTAAAAAAAATTCACTCCTCACAGCACGGTTAAAATTAATTAGTAACTCCTGGATAGGTAAATTGTATAAATCAGTGGTCAGCAACAAGCATATTTTAGGAAATTGCTATTTCGGGCGACGCACTCATCAGAACTGTACAGTGAAATCAATAGTTATAATGAGGGCGCAAGCCGAAATAGCAATTTACTATATTGAACAAAATTTGTTGAGCTAAAATACATTACTATTTTTTCACCGTGTTATGATGTGTTAATTCAATCAATAAATCTATATAACACGGTGAAAAAATAGCAATCTATTTTAGTTCTTCAACTATTTTTTATCAGATATAGTTGATAGCTATTTCGGCTCACGCTATCGTCAGAAATAGGTTTCAACGTACATTTGCTTATCTATATGTAGCTGTGTAGAAAAGATACACAATACATCTTTTCTTATGTTTTAACAACCTAGCTTATATAGTGCTAGCAAATTGTTTTTTAAATTATACTAAACTATACAGGCAACATTTTTAATAAGCTTAAATACTGGCAGGAGATGATGTATTTCAGACATTTATTAGCCCGTCGCAATGGTCTGAGGAGCGGCGAAAGACTTATATGTATCTGTTCGTTTAAAATTTTACATATTATACATATTACAATATTATTTGTACAGACCGAGAATATTATTTTGATGGCAATATTTCGACATCCAATTGATAAGCCAATCAACCTACTCTCGGGTAGCGAAACACACATTCAGAACCACAGAGTTCAGTAACTGTTTTTATTATAGCCGTATTTTAATTGATAATATATTGCAATATCGTAAACGTAAAATTTTTCCGATAATAGATTGATGGTCAGTTATTATATCGGTGTAGGCTCCAAAAGATATAACAATAAAGAATAATTTCTTATTATAAATTTACGAAATTATTTATTCACATTATTCAAATTTTTAAGTGACCGGAAATGCCTTTATCGGTAAAAGAACGAAGCTTTTCGAATTAATCGATAATTCGACAATAATAATAACAACTGCAATCGATGTATTATAGTATATAATAACCTTGTGATCACATAATAATAAGTCATCCCACAATGGAAGCTTATTGCAGATGCATTTCATGTATACGATAGGCATTACGTAAAACAGTTGTCGCAAATCTATGGCATGTGTCCCAGATGTTGCCATGTGAAGAAATTTTGATAAAAATTTCAGATAAAAATATGAATGAGTAAAATTTTATTTGATGAGAAATAAAAATGGTTTTGGCTTATGTAAGTTAATCAAATGAAAGTGATAAAATATGGCATCTTATAATCTTTATTTTTCCGAAACAGAGAGGTTGAGCAACTGATTTTTTAAACCTTTCCAGGAGTAACTAATTAATTTTAACCGTACTGTAAGGAGGAATTTTTTAATCAAATCATCCTAATGGAATGATATAAATGATAAAACAATATAACTCACGTCTTTAAGGTTTCATCGTAATTAAACCAGTTGCATAATCCAGGGATCATAAACCATTAACACATAGCACTTGAATATATTATCAAAATAATTGATGACATATACGACAAGTACGTCAATACTTCTTTACAAAAAAAAAATCGCGTCGACGTACTAGTACGTCCATACTCTTGGAAAGGTTAATATTGCATGTTATTATACATAGTAGGAGATAAAATGATTTAAAATGGAGGTATGATAACAACAAATATTGACGTTTCAAAATAAGTATACAGGTAGTCCTCTACTTAAGAAGGTTCGACTTACGACCATTCTTACTTACGATCAAAAAATAGCATGACGCTGCAATATACAGGGAAAAAACAACAAACAACTTTACTAAAATTGGATATGTTTTTAAAAAAGACTACTACTGCTTCTTCTTCCACTACTGATAATGAGCCAGTGAATTGTACTTATATAAGTTCAGAAGACGAAAGATTTTCAATATTAATGAAGTAAATATTTTATTTTGTGTAAATGAATAAGTATAAATTTAAGAATAAAAAAATATAAATAAATACACATGTTTTAATTTTATATGTAAGTACATACATATTTTGTATGAAATTTGACTTACGACCTAAGTCCAGGAACGTTACACATTCGTAAGTCGAGGATAGCCTGTACTTCTATATTTTGTATATACATTTCAAATTGAATTGTACGTTAATTTGAATGTTCTTTTTAATAAAATAATATCGTGTTTCTCATTGAAAACTTCCAGGCAAGTCATCTCCTCGAAAAAATAATCTTATGTTTTGTTTCGCACTCAAACGTAAAAAGTTTCGATATCACTGTCGTACAGCATGTATCATATCAAATCATAGACATGTTGAAAACTTATGCAGTGGAATGAAAATGACATCCGTGGGCCTTCATCATGCTTCCGGTACGCTGTCCATCCGAATGAAATTGTATTTAATATATGATTGAATGGATGATTAATATTACATTTCATAAAATTATATACTTAGTAATTGCTAGATTATTATAATATTTTGTAATAGTATTCGAGCTTCAGTGTCAATTTATATTTAATTACAGGGCTGTGAACTCGGAGTCGTTGAGTCACGGTGATATGACCGGAGTTAGAGTCGTGAAAAACGAGTGACCTTTTTTATTAGACGATTTTGAAAAACATCTCAATGAACAAAAGGAAACACATCGCAGTCCTTGAAGTTCTAATATAGAAGACGAAGGAGATTCTATTTCAAAATTGAAAAACGAATTTTACGATGCATTGAAAATACAATAGTAGAAAAAATTGACGAGCCTATAATTTAAATGGCAAAACAGCTGTCTCCAGAAATCATAGAAGTTTCAGCATTGCCGCCAACACAATTGAATGAAAAATAGCAATGAATTTTAGTTCTAAATAAATTATACGATATATAGTTGATAGCTATTTCGGCTTACGTCTTCATCAGAACTATTAGTATTTGAATCTAGCAAATTTTTTAGAGCGAAAAGATATTGTTATTTTTCACCGTATTATAATGGAGTTCTACCAAGTAAATGTCAATTCAATCGACCAATTATCAAAGTTTTGTTTTTGTTCGTGCATATAATATGAAAAATGTTACTATTTGTGGGATTGGTTGGTTGATCCTTAATTAAATGTGCGTTAATAGGAAAGGGAAGAAAACTCAGTTCTGTCAGCAAAATTAAACTTTTTAAATCAGAGTCCTGTTGTTAGTCAATTTTAGAGTCGGAGTCGTGCTCTTTTTCACGACTCCACAGCCCTGGTTCATTATTTTGAATTTTATTTATTCAATTAGATTCATATCTCCGTCGATATTGTCACACACGACTTTGTATTCCGAAATAATTTTCAAAAATGTTAAGTATTAATTAAAAAAATAGGAATTTGAGAATCATAACGTCAAAGTAAAAAAGCAAAAAATAAACTGATAAACATTTTGTCATATTAATTTGTTATTGCGTTGATTTCATCGTAACTCGTGTCAAACTATGTACGTATTTAATTTTGTCTATGGTACAAGCTTTTGAAGTAATTAGAAAGTTTTTCTAAGACGCGTGTTGTTATAATACAATATTGCCACATGAAAAAAAACCAGTAGTGCCCAAAGTAAATAAAACAAGCGTCACGCGTTTTATCGATCCATTAAAAATATTTGAAAACGTATTTACACGCGTGATAAGCAACTTTTTTGAATACTTAATTATACCAATTTGAAAGAAGTTTAAAAAATTTGGTTATAATAACACTGCAGGCGCGTATTAATTAAATTATGCAAACCATATGAATTTCGATTTGGACATTTTTGAATATTTTTAACGAGGGGCGTGCTAACATTTTGAAGACAGTAACGGGACACCTGCCTTTCAAAGCGTGGATAGATTACATCTTCACCTCTTCATAGGACATGTAATAACAACGTCACGCAAAAAGGTCATTAATTTAAGAATAGATTAATAAATAGAGTTGGCGTACTTGAAGGTTACCTAACAAAATTGTCAAACGTTCACACTTAAAAATCAAGTAACAGATTATACTCGACAGAATATCTGTCCCTTGAATTCGACCATCAACTATAATTGTTTTAACCCGTTCCTGCTGAGCCGCATAAATGAAATTTGATGATGATGTTTTATTTAAACAGTGAATAAATTGATTATAAAATTTCTTAATAAACCTACATATATAAAAATTAATATGTGTGTGTGTTTGTCCTTTGCGCATTACTACACTATTTATCCAATCCAAATGAAACTTTACAAATTTATTGAGTACATACACGCAAAGGTTTTGGCATACTCCCCCTCCCCAAATCGATATGAAACTTATATGTAAATTGTTTCCTAGTCCTTGAACCCATGGTTTTGTACACCTGCTAACTTT
Organism: Himalopsyche japonica; assembly: GCA_028555115.1. Classification (NCBI taxonomy): domain Eukaryota; kingdom Metazoa; phylum Arthropoda; class Insecta; order Trichoptera; family Rhyacophilidae; genus Himalopsyche; species Himalopsyche japonica. Next base: position 1,531,596 of record JAHFWJ010000575.1, on the reverse strand, counting down.
AACTTAAATTAATTTTTTGTTTTGTATAAATAGACTTGTTTGTAAATTGTATTCATCAGTTGATAATGCTCGTGATGAGCGAAACCGGTCCTGATCAAAAAATATATTGTGGAAATAAGTACTAAAAATGCATGTTTGTGTGTTTATCTTTTATACATTACTACACCATACACCCGATCTATATGAAACTTAACAAATTTTTGGAATACACTTTCGCGAAGATTTTGGCATCCCAAACCCTCAAACCACCCCTCCAAAATCGATATTGAACTTTATGAATTTATTAAGTACACTTCCTTAAATGTTTCTAGCATACCAACCCTCTAAAAAAATATTGACTGTCTAATCTTATTCTATCTATTTTATATTTAAAAAATCAATATATGTGTGTGTTTGTCTTTTATGTATTACTAAACCGATCGATATAAAACTTTACAAATTTCTTGAGTACACCCCTGAAAATATTTCTTTCATACCACTCCTTCCCCAAAACCTTCCCTAATTAGTAAATAAATAAAATTAAAACGACACCATAACAATTAAATTGTTAACATTGAATTTTAAATGATACTACAACGCATAGACTTCAAAAATTTATTGAATAATATTGGTTTGAAACAATCTTATTGAGTTTGTCAGGACAAATCAATCAATGCATTATCTCAAAAATTAGCGAGTACGAGAAGGTTTTAACCAATATTAATTCATATATTTTCGGGTATTAACTATCGACACAGTAAAATCAGCCATCTCAACGGTTTGGAGGTTAGCAGTCAGAGGGTTAATTAAAAGTTCTTAAACATTTTTTATATAAAAACTACTCATTGAACGCGGTTGAATATCACTGGCTGCAAATATAATAAGTCAATAGTTTAACACTATCCATGGTATTTCAGAGACCCATAAACTATTTCCAGTAACGATAGTCGCAACCAGTGGATATCGCCACTATTTTCTCACCAAAAGTTAACATTACGTGTTAAACCAGTTTTAAATATATATTCCCACTAATTCGACTTCAATAAACCTACACGATACTAGAAATAATTTTTTAACAGTATCATTAGCCGGAAATTGATACAACAACCGCCTAAATATGATATATTGTAGACATTTCTAATTAAGAACTAACGGTAATAAAAAATAGTCAATTATAATGACAAACGGTTCAGTATCTACAAAATCTAGTTAGAGTTTTGATAAATAATACATAAATTACCCAGCTTTTCAGTCTTTTGAAAGATAGTAAATGTAGAGTAATAGAATAGAGCTAGATAAAAATCACTGGATCGTTTGGCACCGTCTTTAGGTCGGATAGGTAGCAGGTAACTTACTGATAACATCACGATGTTATAAGTACACATTCAGCGAACAGGTTAAATACAATATAACAACGAATTTTCAGCGACTTGATTCCGACAATTATCAAATCTCTACCAAGAAATATGAACAACTCAATGTTTTCAATGAATTCCGTAGTAATTTTGTGGAAATTTATTTATAACATGAGATAAAAACTGATAGCTTCATGATTCCACTTGGTGGAAAAGTTTTATTTTTAAAATAATTCAAATCATATTGAGTTGACTCATTCTTCTCATCAATTATTCTGGCTTGAAATTAGTAAATATACCATAATAAATTTATCAGCATAGTGTAATGAATGATAAATCGTGTGTTGGGCATTATTGCAAAGTAAAACAATGGCTTGCAAAATGTATCCAACATGGATTTGACTAATGGCGAAATGGTGACGAAACTAATAAAAACAAAATTACATCGGTTATTTTTGAGCCGGCGCGGCAGATAATCAATCAATCAAAATGATTTTGATGGCTGTTTTTTTTTTTTGTTTTAACAAAATAAATATTTATGATGGAAATTACTTTAACGGTTTTGTATACCTAAAAAGTTTTTGAAAAATATGCTAAAAACCCACAAGTGTATTTAGGCCAGCGATATTCAACCTGCGGCGGCCCAACCAGTTTTCATGAGTGTCTCAAAACAATCGTAATCACCAGATATTTTTACAAATACCCGGTAATGTTTAAAAACTTCAGTTTGCAATCAATTAGGCAGTAAGTAGTCAATTAGGCAGTAAGTAGTCGGTTTCGCTTGGCGGATCTCTTGCGGAAGACAGACTTCATTTTTTTTAATCAATTTTCGATATCCGATCGAAGACATTGACATTTTTGGTATCGAATAATTACTTTTCACCCTTCCAATCCTAAAATAACATTATTATATATTAATGTTTTCTAAAAATTTTCATGGCAAGACCCATAAAATCGAAAAAAATAATCTACAACTCCGATGAACAATGCTATTATTGAAAAATTTTGTTACAAAAAATTTCGGCTCATACTTTGGAAAGCGCTGCTTTATATCCATATTCACTTCGAAAAAAAAAAGAGTTTTTAAGTATTAATCAGTTCTCGTAGAATTTTACTGTAGAGATCTCTGGAATGAATTTACAAATATGTAAAGTTTTATTTGATGTATTATTGCTATGTTGCGGCTCACAAAACTTTGAAAAAAAAACGGCTTGTGACCAAAAGTAAAAAAGGTTGTGTAAGCCTGAATTGGTGCGACGTAAAATTTTACCTTCGTAGTCCAGATAAAAATTTTACAATTCGATTTTTGAATAAGCATTTTATTTAAAGCTGTAAATCGAATCATAAGCACTAAAGCAATTAAATTTCTAGTCGTAATATTACGTGACAGGTCTGTAAAAATATAATCGAATTAGTTTCAGTTTGAAAATGAAGATAAAAGAATACAAATATGGTGTTCATTATTTATTCTGCCATTGTTATTGCCATCTGCCATCTGTTGAATATTACTTTCCGATGGAATAATGTGGAAAAGCAACGTACATTAAATGGAAATTCGGAATTCAAAAATATATTTAGACAAAATATATTTAGTCTAAAAAAATATTCTCTTCTTCATGTTCAGATACAAAATATTGGTTATAAATGAAATGGTTTTATTTATGATTCTAAAAAAAGTGATTATTATTTTTTTTAAATATCTAAACGCGTGTTCCTTTATCTTTAATCCATATTCTCCAAATGTTACACGCGTGGATGTTGTTTATGAAATTTAAATTTAAATTGATGTGATATACATTTTTATAGCTAAAATAAATGCAGGGACATGATTGTCTCCAAAATATGATAATTAGAGCAAAATTATTTATTGTATGATCATTTTGAAAAAAAAGTTTTATTTATAATGATGTTAAAATGGATTGGGAATTGGGTTTAAATTACCGGGTATTAAATTTGTAGAACTCAGTGTCAATCAGTGCCTGCTAGCTGTTAAATATGATACTAATGGCATGTTATTTTTAGTGATGAAATTTAGCCTAATGTGTACTGATAATTTACTGAAATATATTATACTGGTATACCTTTTACGTGGCTCATCAGGGAACGGGTTAAATGTTAATTTACATATGTAATACTGAGATATGCAGCAGGATTTATACCATTTTAATTTTGTTTGAACTAAAAACATTGCTTTTTAAAATATAAATAAAATTTCAAAACGAGCTTTTGAAAATACAGCTTTCAGCCTGCGATGATTTTACAATCACTGGTTTATATTGCATAATACTGAATATACTTTAACAAAGGAAAGAAAAATCATAGGGTGTTTGAAAACTGTACAATTTTAATGAAAACATTTTTCAAGCATTTAGATTAAAAGTTTATTGTAATTTTATAAAACATGTATGGTAGATTCGTTTAAATTAAATTAAAACACAGTTATACATGAGGATGTTGAGTTGCAGCTACACAGTAGTAAGTAGCAGAAGAATTGACGAATAAAACTTGATCAAATGGAAAAAGGAAGCCAACAATGGATACAATGTTCATGGTAAGGCACTATCAATTAAATGATTACGATAGGACCAGTTCTTAGCGAATAAAGTCGATTTTCCAACCGATAACACTCATAATGAGAGAAACGATCTCACACTTAGCTTCACTAGTTGAATTCGTATGGGAATATCAGTATATTTCATCTACATATTACATATGAAAATTATAAATAATATAACGACATCTACTGTCTACACCATATGCTCCCAACCGGGTGGTCGCGAGGGATTTTTTAGGAGGTCGCCAACTTATATGGTCAACCAAAAAAATAATAACTTTTGTATGCTTTTGTATTGTATGAGGGGTCGCGGGTCACATGGATTTTATGAAAAGGGGTCACCGCCCGAAAACGGTTGAGAACCTATGCTCTATAGAGTGAATTAATATCGTAGTTTCTACATTTTTTCATTTTCAACATAAATGAATACATTAAAATAGATTATAAAATCATCTAATAATTAATACAAGTGACATTAAGTTTAACGGTAGTAAAGAAGTGAAGAAAACTGTAGGCTAAAAAATTAATTAAAGCCAAATAAAGAAAAATTAGAAAACAAGGACACCATGAATAATTATAAAATAACTGTGTTACTCCAATTATCAATAGATTGCCGAACCAAATTCGACTGGAATTAATTACCAGCATATAAAGCAATTACCGTGTTATATAATTAACAGCTTCGTCCATTCAGTACGTTCGATTTAAAAAAAAACATGAACGAGAATATACCTGGTGACTTTTGACTGGGATTTCAAAACAAATAATATTTGATTGAACAAGTTAAAAGGGCCACAGAAACCAGTTTTGATTTAAACATGTTAATGACTTTGACGCGTCAATAAAATATTTGAATTTCAAACAGTAACTACATATGATACAATGGCGAGACGTTTCACCCACTGCCTGCTAACGTCTTAAATTTTGAGATGGCCGATTGCAATATATATATGAAAGAGTGTCAAAACTTTCGTGTTTTTTTAAACACTAAAAAGAATATAATGATTAAAACTTTAGTGTACACGACATTTGTTTTGATATATATTCTGATTCGTTTTGATAATCTAATATTATAACATTACTGTCCTTAATCGTTCTTTTTTAAAATATTTGGTGTTGGGACGATTCTTTGCGCGGTTCGAAGGGATTGAGTTAACAAAATAGTGTTGTCCGTAACATTATCACTGAAATTAAACTAGAATAAAAATTTAAGACACATAAATTTATACACGTACTAAACTCAGTTATTATACATATGTTACATAATCATATATGTATATACAACATATTAAATCATCTAAAATGTGTATTATACAAAACAAATGAAAAATCCCGCAAAATACATGTTAATTATTTTCTCAGTTCTTAAGCCAATAGATTTGAAAACCTGGTAATTTAAAACCGATTTTTTTTGTGAATATTCTAGTTTTTATTTTATTTGTACTTATCAGTTGATAATGATCGCAATGAGCGAAACTGGCCCTGATGAACAAAAATTTAAAATTATGGAAAATAAGACTAACCACTGTTTTTTTTTATTCAAAATATAAATATAGATTTCTGAGTTCGCATTTCGCATTTCGCTTACACACGTTAATCAAGAAATATAATTTAACATCTTAAAATAGAATTTTCCTTGTTGAATTGATTTTTTTTATTATTTTTAAATCTAGATCATAGACAAAAGTTAGATTAATTTTTACCGCAGAAAAGTAATACAATTCAGTTTTTCGGTCATAAAAAATACATTATGATCAAAAATTATTATTTCAGTAATACTGAATATTTTAACAAAATCTCGTTTTTTATTCATCAATATTGCCCACCAGTCAAACAATATTTATTATGTAATATATTGGGGTAATTCTGAATATTTCAATTAAAATTCCGGTCTAATTCGAGCTATTCTGTTTGACTGAACACCAATTGTCTTCAAATAACTAGCATTGCAATACATCATAAATTTTCAGGAACAAAAATGGTTAAGTGTGACTCTCAAAGATAACGAAAAAAGTTTTTTTGATTCAATCAGTCTACATAGAAAAAAAACACGTGTCGGTCGAACCAAAGTCGGGCTAACAATCGGGTAAATTTAAATCGAAAAAAAGGGTTCAATAAAATAACTGCTCCATCCGTGGAAAATGATTTGAAAATGCTTTCAAGGTTTATGACCAAGTAAGTTAATTTTACATCTGGAAGACTTCAATGAAAGAGATTGCAGTGTTCGAAAATTTTATTCAATAATCGTGAAAATATTTACAAAAATGTAGATAAAAAATTTTTGGTTGTTGTGTTTCACTTCTTGGTGGTGAGGCATTAATTTTTACTATTAAACTATATTTTCAGTACAATTTCCACAATTTAACAATTCGAAGTAATAGTTGGTTTTGCTCATCGCTAGCATCATCAGCTACAATACAAATTAAAAATCCTGTAAAAAACCAGTATATCGTTGTGACAGTTCTTGATACTCAATAATAAAAACACACTTGTTAAAATTACTTCTACAATAAAATTTGTATGATTAAGACCTGTTCCAGTCATCACGAGTATTATCAACTTTTATCATATATAATACCATAAGTTGTGCTTTTAAATTTTTTTAATAATGCCAAATTTATAAAAGAAAAACCCGCTCTCAATGTCTAATTATATGGACTACGAATGGATTTTTTATGAAAAATATTTGTCGATAAATTTCCAATCAATTTTTATTCAATGACTGTAAAGATACGATAATAGTTATATGACAGAATTACTAGTCGGCTAATTGCTCTCGCCGCGCCTTGTTGTTATGATTTGATGGGTTTGAGGGTAATTTAAGACGTTTCTTATGCCTTTGAAAAAATAACCTATAATCGTTTAGTGAATGCAAATGCGATATTGTAAATTATAAAACATTTTTGAGCGAAGCAATATTTATTCAAATAATAATGCAATGAATTATTCAACCGACAAATTAGTATTGGATAAACTGTGTGCAGACAATTTTCGTACATTTGTTTTTTTATTATTATTAAATTAAATTAGCATTTTATCGATGTATCAACAGCCGTTTTTTTTTTTTAATTCAAATGATGTAATCGAAACGAGCATCTGTTGGTACAGAAGATTTGCGTGGGCCGAACCAACATTTTAATATATCGGCTTCAGGTAACCGACGATTAATTTCATTCCGATCTTTAGAGATACGCATCGTAGAATATTTGTCAGATCGATAAACCTAATTCTCTCTTGTTATATAGCAGTATTGTCAAAACTTTGACCTGCGGGTCACACAATGGCCCACGAAGGTTTCTTTAAATGACCCACGCAAATTTTTATAAATGTATTTTTTTTTTAAATATAGACAGCACAGACAATCGAAATTATAAATAAATAAGTATAGAATGGAATCCCCAAATACACTATTCCCAATTGCACGATCGTTTGGCTGATGGCCGTCCGTGAAGTGCATATATTTCCTCCATACATTTCTTTGAAAAAAATAAGAATAATTTTAGTTTTTCACTTTTTGATGAAAAAACAAAATACCTAATTCGCTCCCCCGATCACAGTACTCCAAATTATACGGTCTCGAATTATGTCTAAATGGGGGTTTTACTTAAACATCTCAAATATCTCCCACCAAATGATCTAAATTGGGTGTTAAAACTATGTCTTAAATATATTGTAATACGACATATCGTCGAATCAACCACGTCCATAATAATTTTAGTTTTTCGTCAAATGTCACATTCAATTAACGATCAGTCTCACATTCCAATCTCACCGCACGATCGGTCCGAATCGTCATTACATTAAAATCTCACTACCTACGAAACACATTGTAATTCATATGACCACGGGTTATGTATATATAATAATAATAAAATTTGACCCACTTCTTAAAAAGGTTTGCAATCACTGGTATACAGTATTCAAGCGAGATCAACTCAATCGAGCAAGAAAAATCCGAATAATTTAAATCTTATTACACTAGATAAAAAAATATTTTATATATCATATTAAAAATCGATAAATATTTTTAGTTAGAATTTTTCCAATAACATTTCAATAGAAGTTAATTTTTGAAGAGACCTCTAACAACAGAGCCATTAAGTTGTTTGGGTTATAAGTTATCTTAACCAAACATAAATGTCATTAGAAATAATTCAAGAATAGCGTTATTGAAATTAATTTTTACGTTAATTGTGCTCCTAGACTTGGGGACTATATTAAGCCAGCATCGTGGGTGACATAAAATATAGGAATATAACGACCTTGAACTAAACGTCAAAGTAAATATTTAAAAATGAAACGACTCTGAATAAAAGAAGGTTTAATTTTGTAAAGTTTTTTTCCTAATTTTACTGTTTATGTGCATTCAATTAAAGATCAACCAAGCAATCCGGTAAATTGTTCATTGTGATATTTTTCGAAATCTTTTAATCGTAAAAATAGTTGGAGGCGCTCGTTTTACACGACTCCGGCTCCGGACAAAACACCTCGACTCAACGATTCCAAAAACACAGCCCTGATGAAAATTACAGACGTAAAAAAAACATTTTTTTGTTGACGTACAATATAATAGTCAACATATATCAATCACTGGTACACAATATTTACCATTCAGTTTAACATATTAATTCTAATACAAAACGTCAACCAACGTTTATTTTCCTTATTTCTGTGCAATTAAACGATCTGTGTATCTATCTAATATTGAAAATCAAATGAAAAACCAAAGCAACTGAACAACGGCTGCGGTCGCCCACTGAAATTTGGTTTGCAACCAGAATATGCAAAACCAATCACATTTAACGTCCGCGAAATAAAGTCATGCGTAGAAAATCAAGTTTAAATTTTACATAAATTAAATTTCACCGTTGCTCTTTTTACGTATCAATACACTTTTTTTTCGTTTTTTTAATGATTTTATATAAGCAGCTACAAAATAGTAAGGTTTTTGTCGTTATCATCTTCTAAATATGTTTCTATATATATCTGCATCCAAAGGTTGATTTAATAACAATTTGTGTGCGTATATATGTAAAATGAATTTGAGTGTAATTTACATAGATCTGTGTTCAACAAATGGGGGTCCGTGGAACCCTGGCAGTCCACAAAGCATCGTGTCAAATCTTACATTTGTAATCATACACATCACACATACAAAACTCTACTATATATATTATATCAACTGTGTGTAATATAGAAGTGTGAAATACAATATTAAAAAAAAAAATCGAAAATATTACGACATTATGTGGAGAGCTAATGAGATTTAATGATTTTTTCTGTTTTACGGCCATTATGCATAATTATTGTAATCAGTTTCGTTTTTCGCAAAACATTTTCAACTGATGAAAAATATAATTCATGATATCGACTCAAGGTGGTTGGTCATTGGAATATCATCTGTTGAAATGCCTGAAGATGCCAAAAGGCGAAACCAGCGTCGTTAGTGTAAAAACATTGTGGAGTCGTACAAAGTTTCAACTATTCAAATTTGATGAAAAATATATTTGAAAAAATACGTTAAATATATCACGATGAAAAAATAGCAATGTATTGTAGTTCTACATTTTTTTATTTGTTGATAGCTATTTCGGCTCATGCCATCGTCAGAAGTAGAACTAGAACTAAAATTTAATACATCGCTATTTTTTCACCGTGTTATAATGGAGTTCTACCACTTATATGCCAATGCAATCAATGGGTTAAATGTATGACTAAATATTTTTTGATTTAAAGACAATCTCTAAGTTGATCCTCAATGAAGGCAAGAGCATAAAGCAATTATTCATTCATTCGAGCAATACCGATGACGTGTTGACGCAATGTCAAGGTTTACGTAACGCCTAATAAATTTTGAGTAGGAAGAGATCAGTATGCATTTCAAGAAGTAATATTTCATTAATGCAATATTTGCAAAATACTACATCTTCATCAGCCGAATTAATTAAAAAGCCAGTACTAATTACCGAAGAATGCCACTTGTAAGGCGATAAAGCTAAGAATATCATAGTGGGCAAACAAAGGTCGCGCGAATTATGTTAACCCTTTGCAATCGAATGCCGCCATAGAGACGGCATTGTAAGTTTATCGTATTACTCGGATGCCGCCGCAGTGGCGGCATATTTATAAAGTCATTTTTTGTATACTTTTAACATTTTTTATTGGTCGTTTTCAACTAGATCACAATAATAGATCATTGGGGAGTCATTTTCTAATAAAAAATCATAGCCAAAGATAGTCGGCTCTCGTAATATCAATAAGTGTTGTCATCGAAATGCATGGTGGATTCCGAGTGCGTACTTCAACTGTTCCTACAGAAGACCGTCTTGCAGATAAATTACATATATTACGTTCAGGGCCTAAGAAGGATTGTGCAGTATGTTCAAATAGAAAAATTTCTGGCGGGAGATCGGAAACACGGCTGTTTTGCGAGACCTGCGTAAATTAGCCAGGATTACATGTTGGTGATTGCTTTGTGAAATACCATAAAATGAAGATTTACAAATAAAATAAAAATATGTACATTATATTCACTATATGTCTATTTTACTGAATAAATTTTAAAAAATATTTTTTTTAAATATTATACATATTGTTTTATTAGTTTGATTCATGTAGCGAATGCGATTTTCGCAAAAAAAAACGCGTCGAGTTGCTGGTAGGCACATACGAAAAAGTGCTCGAGTGCAAAAGGTTAAATGTTTAGATGTACTGGTAAACAATTTAGAAATTTAGTATAATATTATAATTTACGATATCGACTGAGAGACTGCTTTTTGGAATTTATATTTCGAATTTGATTCTTTCAACTGAGTTCAACATGTTTTGCTGTGAATAGCAAAACATGTTTTGCTATACATGTTTCGGGTTTCACCATTCGGCATCTTCAGAGATATCCGTACAAAGACGCACTCGCAACTGCTAGCGATATTGAAAATATTTCTTTGATAGTAAGTCAAGCATCATTTGTTAATCAAAAAAAAAAAAATCTGTGCAGTTGATTGTTGAATGGTAGAATCAATGTTGACAACGTAAAAATAATAACGATTCAAATTCGACAAATTCCGTCAAGCACCTTCAGTCGATATTTTAAAGTATTGAATAATTTAATTATAATATTTAAAAGCAAAAGCAATTAATATTAAATCCAATCAAATGTAATCACAACAAATAAATTATTTTATGTTACAGTTATTGTATATTTCAAGTAAAAAAATATTTTTACTGACTTTTCAGTGAAATTAAATTCCAGCATACCATCGTTAGTTGAAATACTTCTACGCGTGAAAATATATTTTGACTTGACTCATATTTAAACTTGAAATCATCGACAACATTATGATAATATCGTTGACAGGTTTAATACATTTTTACTGCCCGAATTGATAAACTATATTTTCACCAGCGAAAATTAATTTTCACTTGAAATTTACTCTTGATAATTTATAAATGTAATTTAATTGTTAAATATAGTACTAGACGAAAACTGACCACAAATTTATGAGATCAATAAATCGAATACAAAAAAAGCCCACGCACTTTTTTAAATGTCTATGGTATTGACTACTACGTAGTTAAATTAATGAATAATGTTTCCGGACTGAAATACGGGTTCATAGTCTTGCAGACTACTTTGTGGCAAGTAATTTACTGTAAAATAAGATACCCATCTCTTGTATTGTAGGAAGAGACTTTTTAGAAATTTTAATTAATTGATCGTAGTTAAAACACATTGGCAGCCCTAGATATGTGAAATCAATCATATTAACGGCTCAGCAAGACATTGTGTTCCAAAAAATTATGTTTGTCAAATTTTCTGTCGCAAGATAAATCACGGTTTGAATTCCGCCATTATTAGGGTTGCCACAAGGTATCTGAAAGAACATAACGTCTTGAGATTCGAATTAAATTATTGTACTCCATCCATTCCACAAATAATCGTTTAGTTTTGAAATTCACATAATTTTTGGGGAGAATGTGCTTTTCCATGGTGATATTACTGAATTTTAGTTCTAATTAAGACTATCAATCAATAAAAATATAACATCACGTTTAAGCAATGATTAAATCTCGTAAGTGTGTAAATTCATGTGACGGCTTCAACAACTTTTATATGATTTGAAATGCCCGTTAATTATTAACACTCATTTAAATATAATTAGCATTCTATTTAAATAATTAAAACGCAATATTGGTAGAATTAAAAAACAATATATGTTCAAATTCAAGACCGGTTTCGCTATTTAATACTATCAGCTGAACTAAAACCGGTCCTGATCTTGAAAAGAGTACTACATATTGTATTTGATTTATTTAAATATAATGCATTTCCAACAAGAAGTGACGGTTAACACCATGAAATTTGAAATGATGACAAATAGCGTTGCTAAGATTTGATAATATTTGCAATGATGACACAGGTCCTTATCATTATTGAAATATGGATATAGTACGATTTGAAGTGTGTTACAATATAATGCCTTTTCATTAAGTAATCGCAAAAGTTCCAATAATATTCATATTTTTAAACCATCTGTGTGTATTTTGTACGTAAAATATAACAAACAATGTTTTTTTAATTATTATTGTGAATTAGGTTTAATAAATAGATTTTTAAATTATCAAAAAGAGATTATAATCAAACATAAAATTTCATTCCAAATCTAACAAAATGTCCTCCGTTCGAAGTCGTTTGTCCTCCGTTTACATTGTTCAAGTGGCAACCCTAGTCATTACGCAACAGAGTGATTCTCAAGCATTTTTGCATAACAGAGTTTAGACATGGTCACGACTCGAACTCACAACACAATATTTTTTAGTCGTCAATTAGCAGCACCAGGGCGACGTGTTTTTCAAGGGTACTATAATAACGAGCAATATTTCCATGACAAAAGTGTGAACTGGTCAGTGGAATTCGTGAAGGCATTTCAATAATAAGCAACTGTGTGCGGAAAAATATGACTTCTAATCTGTGAATAGCTTACCATATTTTTGCATAAAAAGGGCTATTTTAAAATACATGTCTATTTCAAGAGTTATCAAAAAAATAATGTGTGGTATCGACTGAGACTGATTGATGGAATTTCGATATCAAATTCGAATTGTTGAAACTTACTGGTGAAATTAAACATGTTTTTTCACTCACAGTCAGGGTTTCGTCTTTGGACATCTTCAGAAATTGTATCACACGGTTGCAATAGAACTTACACATAATAAATAGTAAGCATCGGATTTATACAAAAGGAATTAATTACAGAATAAAAACACAGAGCAGGTGAAGAAATAACAATATATTTCAGTTCTACCATTAGATAAGATATATAGTTGATAGCTATTTCGGCTTACGCCTTCATCAGATCTATCAGAACTACTATTTTTATAAATGAGAAAAAACTACAATGTTTATAAATTAACGGATTTTCGACATCAATGACACTTCGTCCATGTAAGTTCATTATATCGAGACTTCATGATACTTACATAACAAACTCGCCGTAACGAACATTTATGGTAAAAATACGCGAGTAATATAAAGGTAAAAAAAATGTTTTTAGAAAAAAATTACATGCGGTAAGCTCTTTATATGTATGTATAGCGGTGCTTCCCAAACTGAGGACCATATAACTATGTGTGATCTGTTAGTCGTAGGGAGGCGTACAATGAAAACGTTTGGGAAACATAGTTTTAGATAACTATCCAACGGTTTTGACATACTCGCTACAGTACAACATAGCAACATATCATATAGAATAACGTATTCAAATAATAAAATTTATGGGTAATCATTAATCGAATCACAAAAACGAGTTTTTTTGTTCATAAAATATTATAGCTATAACTTGCCGGTTAGTGATGTCATAACTTTTTTAATATCATAGACAACATACGACAAATATTTTTTTCTGTAACATAAATGAAAAACTTGTTATTCGCAGGAAACATAAACAATACATTTATATTTTATCTTACGCCAATAATTAAAAAGACGATAAATAATACATTTAAGATATTTCTTGTTGTTTCACAATATATTCTAAGTACTACGATAATAACGGCGTATTGTGAGACAAATCCATAATCCATTCAACGCTCTAATATTTACGGCAGTCACGATAATTTTTTATTTTTCACAACAAGACGCATGCATTATTTTTTTATCTCCGTATTGAAAATCAATTTGGTATACTGACACCTGTGAGACTATGAACTAACTAAAATAATATTTACAATTAAATAATTATACTTGAGGAAATAAGGAAAATTATATTATATAATTACTTATTATTATTATTCTTTTAATTATTGAAACAATATCTAAAAAACATTACATCATAAGTGACTTATCAAAATATATTTTCGATTTCATTTATTGAGTGATTTTTTCCGAGATTTACCTGTCAAAAAAATCGCATCATATCTGGATTATTTATTTTCTACGTCAAATAATTTCATTCCTGTACATTTATACTTTAAATATTTTTAAATTCTTGTTACTGTATTTCGTCTTAATTGTCAATCGGCTCGTTGGTCTAGGGGTATGATTTTCGCTTAGGGTGCGAGAGGTCCCGGGTTCAAATCCCGGACGAGCCCAAGTGTACTTTTTTATTTTTTATTACTTCCTAATAATATAAATTTTATACTTACGCTTACCAAATCTATACCTATTTTCACATTTATAAAAATGAAATGTTAAAAAAAAGAATACGCGGTTATTTTTCTCGTCTTCTTATTCAACTTCAGTTCAGACCAGTTTTTACATCTGTTCCTGTATTGTTACAAAGTGTGTTATTAAATTTAATTGAATTATTCTACTAGCGTGTCAAGGACGTATTTTATTTCATTAAAACTGGATTATTTGCATTCCTCCAATATGAGAAATCGATTTTATTCATTTCCAATATCAATAATTAATTGGGTTGAAACATTTTTTGCCATGACTATAATGAACTCTTGTATTTTAACTTTGAACATCGTATTTTTTTTTTTATATGATGCCTTTCTATCTAGACGTGATAGTCAACCCAGTGACTGCTAACGTCTCAACTTTTGAGATTGTAGTGTGTAAATAGTCGATATTAATGATTCTTCTTTGCGGCCAAAAACAACTTTATATTAAAATTTAAAGACATGCGTTTTTAACAATTAGTTGATAAAAATAAATAAATTATCAATATTTTTATTTCATGCATATAAATTACCGACAAAAGTTATTTTTTAGTGAATTCTACTGTTATTTTTAACATTTCTCAAAAAAACTGGGTGCGGCAACGAGATTTTTCCTTATCACGCTGATGCTTATAATGCGGCCACACTAAAATTTTACGTAAAAACCACCGATCTCTACACAAAAATGTAACAGTCAAACAAAAGTTTTCGTGGACAAGCTAATCTTTGTGTTAAAAGATTGCCTGATTTGTCACGATAATCTTCTTACGATGGTTCAACAACAATAGTGTTGAAAAGTAATCGGCGTTACAATATCTTTTACACAGTTCAATATGTAATAAATAAATACAATGGTCTTTAAAAGTTACTATTTTACTCAATGCTTCTAATTGAATAACAAAGATACCACCAAATCCGGTGGGGGGAAAAAATAGGTAGGGGTCGAATCATTATTTCTAACATAAATTTCGCTTTATAATAAATAAATCAATCTAGCGGCTGTCAAAAAATAGTGCTAAATAAAATAATGTGTGTTATTTCAATGCCTAAATTGTCTGTAAAAAAACAATGAATGAATTTAGCCGATTAAAAAGTAAGTCAACAAGGAAATGGGAATCTCTTTAATTAGTCTCTAGCATTCCGAATTCAGACTGACCAATTTACACCTATATTGAATTTAATTATTATTATGTATGCCCATTTACGAAGTATTTGAAACAGTAATCAAGAACTGAGAACTTTATATTGTATACATACTGACATTGCTAGTTATGATTTTGGGCGTCTGGCGAGGCAGAGGCGCCACGTACTGCGTTGACCCACATTCAAACGGTAGATGACGTCATAGTCGTAGCAAAGACGCAAACCAATTTGATATAATGCCGGAAAACCCTCAGTGTATTTATTGAACGGATGTATTTACAGGAAGTGTTTTATTATTTTTTTATTCTTATTTGTTATTTACGAAAAAAGTATTTCTTATACAAATAACTTTCATACTATTTATATATTTATATTCAGTCAAAACCCTAATCTTAGTTCTTACTTGTTTCGTTCATTTTATATAGTTCTGGCCGTGCAACCGTAAAAACAATTTTACTTAATCTCGCTTTTATCGTTTCGCGATTTATTGATTTCTTCGATCTGTTGTCTATATATTTTTATTTTTTAACCGGCCATAAACAAAATCGCTTTTCACCGTTTTTTTTTTAATATGTCCTGTCCTGTTTTGTCATTTACGGGGGCGTTATTGGCTTTCAGAAAGATACTGGTGAACTGTTGTTAGAATAGTATGGAATTTGAAGTTTCTTTGGTCAATTTGAAGTTACAAACTGTGACAACTTGGTGTTTAATACCATTTCTGCAATTTAATACCAATTTTATAATGGAAAAATCAGGAGGTCAATCATTGTGTTTTATTTATTTAAATACGCCTTTCCACCAAGAAATGAAAGTTAAAACCAGCATATTATTAATGACTTTACAAAAATCTTGTTATACAAAAGAAAATGGTATGATTGTTGTCAATAAATCCGATAAGTTATCGGTATGTTTTAATAAAAAGTTTTTTATTTTTTTTTTAAAAAAATATTTCATATCTTGGATGCTAAGTTTAGTGATCCTCAAACTTTTTGCAATCAGAACCTTTTATTTATTAGTCCTATTGGTGTCATTAAAATAATTTGTATACTATCACATCGTTCAATATTGCGGGGCATCGTTGAATGATTTCACGTTACAAAGTTTTCATAGCAATACGTAAACAGAATTGATATCCTTCAAAAAAAAGATTAGTGTAAAAACCAAATTTCAATGCGGTATTATCTCAGTGCCTTCGGGTTTTTCAAATATATTAGGCGATATTTAAACTCAAATATTAGAAATTTATTACTGTTGACACTTGTATATTCTAGAGCAGGTTTAATAAACCGTTTTTTGCTTTGGGCCAGACAAAAGCCGAAAACTACATGATTTTTAAAAAAATTAGACCGATAATATATCAAATGATATCAGTTGATAATGCACGAGATGAGCAAAACCTGTCCTAACCATAAAATATATTGTCGAAAATTATTTAACCCTTTGGGCCTCTTAGCGCCGATATATCGGCGCACCTATGGTATGCGAAAATGAACACCGTGCCGATATATCGGCGCGGTGTTTCGGCGATAAATCGGCACTTTGAACATTTATAGAATTTATAGAATAATAAAACTGACTTAAATAAATTGTAGAGGAGCTTTTTTTCAACGAAATAAAGTGAAAAAAAATAGATTTCATAATTTAGCATTTACGTAAATAATTTATGTCATGTTAGTAGCTGATATATATTTTTTCTCAGATGGCGGTAATCTTTGTTGACATGTCAAAGGCAATTAAAAAAAAAATATGGGAGTGCTTTTTTTCTATATATATTGAAATATGACGATATTTTTCAATTGTGGAACATTTTTTGTAAGTATGTATGTACATCTCGCAGTTACGGTTGTAATTGTGTTGAAGTAACCAATGTAACTAAAGGGTAAAAGGGTAAAATGTAAAAGATCTCGGACAATTTGTAAAAGGTGCAGAAAAGGATTACACGGCATATGCTTAGCTAAGCACAAATGTTTATTGACCAGGTATTGATAAAATAATTTTTTTCTAATATTTCTTTTTCCAACGTATTTTTTTTTTTACTTTCAGATAAGAAAATAACATATGTGTAAGCATATGATAACGCAGTAACACTGTGCAGTAATTTTTAGAGACGTGGCTTAGTTTTATATGCTCTAATATGTTATAATTACGCCCATATTTTTATTTTATTTTTTTGTGCAAAGAAATTTCAAAATACTAAAAAATTAAATTTTTATTTTCCTATATTTTTTTAAAACTCGACTGAGCTTTTTCGCAAATACTGCTAAAAAACGGGTGAGGCCCAAAGGGTTAAAATAGCATGCCTTTCCATTAAGAAGTGACAATTTACACGTTAAAAATAATTGATTATATCAGTTGAAATACTCGCGATGATTGAAACTGGTTCTTAATATATATTGTGAAAAAGTACCAACAAATGTTTTTTTTTAGTATTTGAAATAAAATTCTATTCAACCAAAAAATGATAGTGTTAACGCATTAAAAGTGAGACCAATTGCAACATAAATCTGTGAAAACAATAACAATGTTTGTAAATGTATCTGGTGACTAGTATTGTTTTGGGCCACTTATACAAGTCGCTGGGGCCGAATGTTGAATATCGCTGTCCTAGACTATCTCTTAAGACATTGCAATAAGTCGCCTCAACAATTGAGACGTTAGCAGTTAGAGGATACACTTGGTATGTGAAGCGAATTTTTTCTATAGTCAGGGAATCCACGGTTCCCATATTTGGCAACCACTGTTGTAGATTCCTGTTGACGTCTGGGCGGCCATATCATGCAGGACTAATTGAGAGCAATGGTGAGTGATTCGGTTGAAGTGTCGGCGCTAGACCTACTAATTAATGTGCCCGAGTCTCATGCCATTGACGTTACTACTTCAATGCAATCTCTTGAACATTTTGAAGGACACATTCTTGCCCCGCAAGATGCTAGGCAAACTTACGAAGTGTTGTCATATCCAGTAATTAAAAAATCTTTTTTTTTTATACTTGATAAGAGCATTTGGATAATTGAGTAGGGCGTAAATATTTGGCCCGTGTCAACAGAGGGTTATATTTACGACAAGGGATCCCAACCAGGCGGTCGAGAAAAAAAATGTGTTCGATCAGAATAACGATTGAGAATTGAATAATTTTTGATATCGACTGAAGGTGCTTGATGGAGTTTCATAATCAAATTTGAAATGTTGAATCTTTGTACGATTCCACACGTTTTGTCGTTATGTTTTTTTTTTGTAGAATCTTTTTATCAAATACTCATTAACAGAATTTAGTGTTAAAGTTATCACAGGCATTTGAGCGTCATTAGTATTAAATCAATAGTATTAAAAATTGTTTGTTTAGATTCTAGCTTTAGGGGCTTTGTTTTTCCCTTGTAATTAACTCCTCTTGTATTTAATATAACCGATGCGAATTGTTTATTTGTGTCAGTTCTGTTTCACCCGTGTGATAGATTGCCTAATGGTGCCGAAAAGCGAAATCCGGGTCGTTAGTGACAAAACATGTGGAATTGTACAAAGATGTAACAATTCAAATTCAACGAAATTAATATTGGAATTCGTGAATGATTTTTTAAAATTTCAAGGACACCGGTGTACGCTTCGGATTCGAGAGGTTAATATTTTTTTATAAATATTCACTAAGGAATTTGGTTTCGGATTAAAAACCAGTAGCATATGTAATTAAATAATTTATGCAAATACTTAAATCTAATCTAAAACATCAATCTCTAGATTTGAGCGATTGTACCAGATAAATTGAGTGGACTCTGAGCTGCTTGTGATCCGATACTTAGTATGTAACACAGTGGACAAGAGTGACTGACTATAAAAAATGACACCCGAAGTGTTATTGAGCTTGTCAATAAAATTATTGGCTTTAATACAATAATAATAAATAATCTTTGGCCAAGTAAAAAGCCACCGCAAATTTCATCCAATAAAAAAATCTGTTACAATATATTATAAAGTGACATGGCAAGTCAAAACATAAGTTATCTATCTATCATCTAACAAGTTGGTTGCCCATACTGACAACCATAAATCTGCGTGCCAATTTCTTTGCAAAATAATGAATCACCGGTTTGTCCGTACAATATCATAGCCCCCGACCTACCACAATGTTTTAGGAGTACAGTTTGTTCGAAACCGTATTATTCTGAGACAATTAGTAAAATTTTAATCTCGTTATAGTCTGTCGGTTTTAATATTAAGCATTTACTTTGTAAAAATTCAATTATATTAAGCAAATGCAAATATCAAAATGCTTGGCTCTACACACATTGTATTATTTTATAGTTGTTGATAGTTATCACAGCTTCTGCCTATGTCAAAACTAGTCAAGCTAGCTGTCAACAATCATACGTAAAATTTTTAGAACTATTAACACTTGTTATTTTAAAATAATAAATCACAATGTTTCCACGTACAAAAAATTATAAACCCAAATACTGTGTTATTTTTTTACCTCATACGTATTTGGTTTTGATTTAATCACATAGGAATCCAAGACAGAGCTAACAAATTAACGACGTAAATGTGAAAATCGATCTTAAAATGAGACAATTTATAATATTTAGGTGAAAATTTCTTCCCATTAGTCATATAAGGCACCAATTACAAGAGCAATTCGATTTATCAATGCATTGCCTATATAGACGGATATATTCAGCAAAACACTACGTATTTTTTGATATTGAATATTTATGTATACTTCGCCATGTCAATATTATATCTGTATGCATTGTTCTTTCCTTTATACAATAAATATAACATTACATTATTAATGAAAAAAATATATATTTATAAATCTATCACCGCTTCTTAAACCATTATGGATGGTTAATGCATTTTCAAAATAATTCATGTTAGCATTATACTTATTCACTATTCACATTTATTCCCCACAAAAAAAGATCTAGATTAACTCTCACTTCGAAAATTTCATAAAATCAAAGTGCCAAATTTTAGAATGTATTAATTATCACAATATGAAAACAAGGTGTTAAAATAGAAGATGTTTTATGTACCTTTTCTTCATAGCTATATATAGATAAGTTAATGTACGTTTAAACATAGTTCTGATGAAGGCTTAAGCCGAAATATATATCAACTATATGTCATATAACTTTTGTAATTCTAAAATATATTTCTATTTTCTCATCGTGTTATAATTAAGTTCTACCAAATAAATCCCAATTCAATCAATAAAAATGCTGTTATTTATTATATAAGTTTTCACTGTCGAAGAAAGTAGCGTAAGAAACGAATAAGTGACACGAAAGCTGTTATCTTCCACGTATCTTAACACGACCTCGTTATTTCCAGCCTTAAATAGTCGATATCTGAGAGCGATTTTGCGTGTTGTGTTATAAAAAATGCTAATTACGTGTACATATAAACGTTGTCAATAAATTTCGTTGAATTTTCTAGGTTATCATTATAGATTTGGCATTATAATGGCAATTATTTCCGGCGTCAATTACGAATTCCCAAGGTTGGCAGCAACTGTTATAGCAGCCATCAATGTTTCATTTGTGGCAGTCGTGCGACATTAATTTGATATGCTAGAGTATTATTAATGTAATCTTTAAGTATTTTGGCGCCACTTAATTCCTCCACAAGATATTAAATTATAAAATAAAAGTAAACAGGTTGAATCTTTTGATCTAATGTTCGCTCCATTTAAGGAACGCTTCGAGAAAAACTGTCTGGCGCTTGCGAAACCAATATTTTTTTTCTAGCTAAGACATATTTAGCCCAAATGTATTGGATTTAAAGTGAACCCAGAGAAATTGATTTAACCCAATAGAGGACGATGCAGATTAAGTGAAACCCTGCTCCACTTTTAAAATACACGACCCAACGTGAAATATTACTATTTTACAATTTTTTTTTATTATTATTTGAATTATTGAAACTTTGTACGATTCCACATGTTTTATCACTAACGACCCGGGTTTCGCCTTCCGGCATCTTTTCCTTGGGGTCTGTGTTTTCCTGTAATTAATACATTTGGTATATAGAAGACGCTAACCGTTTATTGTACGTCAGTTCTATTTCATTCGTGTGATAGAATGCATGAAGATGCCGAAAGGCGAAACCCGGGTCGTTAGTGATAAGACATGTGGAATCGTAAAAGGCTTTACCAATTCAAATATTTTTTTTATTAAGTCGCATTTTTTTAGCGACTCCACAGTCCTGGCAAAGATAATACTAAAAATGTTTTATTGTTTGAAATATGTGTGAATTTGTTTTAATTTAGATAATTTATGGGAACCGTATTAGTTAATACAAACATATTTTAAAAATGATAATAATCCAACCGAATAATCAAAGTTATTTTCATAATTCTTTTACCAATTGTGTTGTATACATGGTAATTATTAACTCAATATTTTATGAAAATAGCTTTGTTTTAATTCGTATAGTATCGGTTGATAATGCTCGCGATGAACGAAAGCGGTCCTGATTCCATTAATAAAGAAATGTAGAAATTGTTAAAGTTAATTTTGAGGTATGATGTTGGAATATTTATTACGTGGTTCCGTAGCGAATAGGTTAATATAACTCACGTATTTGCTGTTAGAAGTGGCTTGGTTTTGCGCTTGTGATTTCGACTTTTCAAAAAAATACTTCGATTGTTTGACTCACGAATTATTTTTAACGCGTTTGATTTTCAGCGTCAAATGTTCTTCGTTCAACTGAAGGTGAAATGACTGAAACTTGATTTTCGAGGAACACGGAAACAGGGATATAAAAAAAAACCATTAAGGCGGTAGGGTGTATCGTTACTTTGGTCCCAACACTAGCTCGCCCTCGGGTAATTCGGTAATAAAATGGCCTCAATAGCTAGAGACGCAGAAATGTCTACCAGAAATGTTTACGACCTCATAAATAACAAATTGGGTTATTTACAATGGGGAGCACCTCCGCACCGCTGAAGAGAATTTTAAATAAATAAATAAACATGAATAAATTAGAAGTAGATTGGTTCAATGTACCGTTTTTATTTCGATGGTTTTGATGATTAATAATTTTTTATTTAAATTTAAATAAAAATGCGTATTCATTATGAAATCTTATGAAATCTTATGAAATGAAAAACGTAAACAGATGAAAAGAATCACTGTAGTGAAACTTCGATTCCACGTTTTTCATGGGACCTTACAAATGCGGTAAACGAAGAATGCGGGAAAGCTTAAAATGTTAAATGAATACAAGTACAAAATAGAAATACAAAGTGTTAAATCTCAAGAAGTCGTCGTCTCCTTTAAATTTTCAAAAATAAGGCTTTACAAGAATTGGTTATTATAAGAGGGTTTTGTAAGAGTTATTTAAATTTTAATTATTGAAATAATCGAATAGTGTCTTCAACTTCTTCTTGTGAAATTCTTTATTAAAGAAAATCTTAAGACATTTTAAGAATTAATGTGCTCTAACTCACAAATTGTATTGGATAGAAAGATTTATCTACCAAAACCGGTCGATCGGGATAATATATCAGACGGGACCACAATATTTAGACGATAGATCAAGGATCGGTTAATGCGGAATTATTTAACATTGATCTTATGGGTGTTTGACGGGACTATAAAAAATAAACAATCCATCCGGGAAAACGTATTATGCGAGAACGGTTCATCGCGGTTCCACTGTGTATATTTTACGGTGGTATATTTAACAAAAGTTTTCTACAGCTGCTTGTTAGTCATTTTTCAACTTCTCTTTTTTTAGAAGGAAGTGGAAATGGAAGCCATTTTTGATCCCTCGTGTTTCAAACTAGAAATTGGAATTCGAACTAGTACTTTCAGATGATTCACAGTGTAAATATACGTAGTGTAGAGTTCCAGAATATACAAAATGTTAACTGCGTATATTAGTAACTGGCCAAATAAATATGCATGTGCCTTGAGTTGCGAACCAATGATGTTTACGAGGATATTTTAAAAGGCTAAATAAGTGTAATGATAAGCCAACAACAGCGCCAGAGTCTCAACAAGATTGATAATAAACAAGATTGATAATAATTGACTCTTGCTTGCTTTAAAACATTAAGATGGATTCATACCGAAAACTTGTTATGACGAGAAGAATTTTTGGCTCCGTTTAATGCAATAATACTAACGGAAGTCACACTGCCATCCACTGGATCACCATCGTCATAGTCAAGTGCTTAAGTGTCACTCATCATGCAATCAAAGCGCGCCTAAGATAATACAACGTAACAAAATACCAAATGTTACTGACTAGTTAAACGATATGAACAATCTTAATTGGTTTTAATTTATATTTATTTTTCACTTCGAATCAATAGGTTCACACCAGAGATGTCGGTATTCGACCAATAAACCTTTTTGATAAAGAAGAAAATTTAATTTAAATAACCATTTCCTTTAAAAGTATTCATAGAGATTTATTTCTACATATAAAACCAAATATGTGATAACGTCATTCAAAGGAGATTTGTATCAGTGTTGTAATTATTATGAATGAACGATAATCAACAGTAACAGTGGACCATCAATAAAGACAGACATTAAATGTTTGGGGGATTAGATAGCTTTAGACGAACCATACACAACCTGTCTCATCAGCTCTAATGTGCGGCCCAAAATAATAAAAGATTTTGGATACATTGGTATTTTTATGTGCTTTTACGTATTTCTTACTTGTTGATTTTATTGTTATTTTTTTTACATAAAAAAATGTTTTATTTTGAAATCATAATATCTACATTTTACTATATATGTTGTGGTCCGCGTAGAGAAGCAAAAATCAGAATTAATGTTTGTATCCTTAAAAACCAAGACTCGGTTAAAAATGAGAAAGTAAAGCACAACCTTTATCAATTAAATACATATATATATTTTAGCTTTTGGTGTGCCGCGGAGTTCTAGGAAGAATTTTGGTGTGTCGTTGGTAAGAAATGGTTATAGATCACTGCTTTCCAGCTTTCACTCTCTATCTATTGACATTCGTGATTTTCGTCTTACCAATTCATAAATTGATTGGAAAAAGAGTGTATTGGTTAGGTTCAATAATTATGTGCTGTTTGTAGTAATTTTAGATGCATCGGCTTAATGTTGTCTAGTTTGCGTTTGTATTGTTCTTAAATTAATAAATATGAAATTTTCTGACAAATGCCAAAAGTCAAATACAAGCAAAATGACTTTAAAAAGTTTAAATATTTTATAAATCGATCGCGATGTACAGAATACGCACTTACCAGGGTCGCGTTGAACGAATGTGCCCTGTGATTACTTGTTTATTAAAGATAATGCTGTCATAAAAAATACTTCTCTGTTATTAACTTTGATGTCGTAAGCTATTTTTTCCTAATGACGAGACAGTCAAGAAGTGAAAAAAATCAAAACTTGCTGAATGTGACAATCGTTCGTTTTATGATGCTGTTGTTACTGCACTTACCTGGAAAGAAAAAAAGAATAATTTTTAATAAAGTAAATATCATTGTATTTCACGTTTAAAGTGTTAACTGTTATTTTTTGACGTGACAACGTCTTATAAATCGATGAACGCCCGCTGCACGCACGAACTCATTGTCCCGTTTGTCGCGTTACGCCGAAGGCAAGCGTGCGAGCGAGAGCGCGGATAAGCGATAGAGGCACGATCGGCCTACCGTTCGGATTGTGCCGCATCTATCTCTCTTCCACTCGATTGGTCGATGCGTCTGAGTAGAAAAGAGACAGCGGCAGCACACAACTTATACACCTGCAGTACCTACACGTGATCTGTTTACAACTGTTTATAAAGTGAAGTGAAATGTTAATGTGGTTCTCATTGTTTATATTACAACAACAATTGCGGCAATAAAGGTTATTAATTCTTGCATATTAAAAATCTGATTAACGTATAACAAATATACTTTTAACAATAAATTATCAACGATTTCTTTCAGAAAAAAAATTGTAGATTTCATTTCAGTCCTTCTTCGTATCCATACAAAATAATGATAATTCAATAAAAATGATTCCATTTTATTCATAAAAGTATGCAATCATTTCATCAATGTTTTCTTATGACGTTGTCACGTTAAACTATCGTCCGTAAACCGACTTTACAGACAACCAATTTTTTTTTATGGAAACGCATGATATGTTAAATAATAATAACACATTTTTTCAGTACTATTTCCACAATATGTTTTATAATAAGGACTGATTTCGATCATTGCGAGCATTATCAACTGATATCGTCTGATATTGATTTAAAACATCATCAGTTTCGATCATAAAAATATACAATTGTGAAAAAGTTACCAAAAAGCTATTTTTATTATCTGAAAATTAATGAAATTATTTAAGCCATTTCCGCTCACTATTTGGAGTATAATTTGTCATCAGTTGATGATCCTGATTATAAAATATATTGCAGAAAAAGAATTCCATTTTTGTTTATTTAAAATATCATCCTATTTTCCAATACTTACTAGTCTAGATAGACAACTATTTAAAGACAGTGTGTTTTATAATGATTTCGCCTTTCGGCATCTTCAGGTATTCTATCACACGGATGCTGGGAACAGAACTGATACACATCCTTGTGATAGAATGCCTGAAGATGCCGAAATGCGAAACCCAGATCGTTAGTGACAAAACATGTGGAATCGTACAAAGTTGTAACAATTCAAATTTGATATTGAAATTCCATCAAGCACCTTCAGCCGATGTCATAAATTATAATAATTTTTAACACTATAAATATTTTATTTAGACTGTAAAATAACCTAATATTCCAAAAGCAATAAAAAAACACAATAATGAACGTTTGATTGATTTACTATAACATTGCAATAGTATGTCAAAATAATTCAGAATTCATTAATTATAAAAAAAATATTGAAAAATATTTTTTATACCAATATCACATATAAGTTGGATTTTATCAATGCGGCGAAGAATGAAGATTTTTCTCGTTCAAAGATGTCATTGTTAAAAAAAGCTTGAGCAATGCTCTCTTCGTTAAATAAAGAGTGTACATTGTCATGTAGATTGTATTAAAAAGCATTGTTGCTATTTTAAGATATTATGCAGGCATGGTACGTCATAAAAATGTGTGCCAGATCAAAATGACATTCATGTCAGTGATGATTGGGGTTTTTTCAATTGAACACAATGGCAAGGGGCTCTCTTTCACCGATTGGGTTCACAGCGCCGAATTATCGCTGACGTAACCAACATTATAAATAAATAATTTTATAAACATCCTACATAATTAAATGAGATAAGTAACAACGGTTACACATCCCACGTTAAGATAAACAAAAACCAACGCATTGAATTCATAAAAGACGTTATAGAAAATTAATTTAAATACAGGGGATATATATTCTAACTCAGTGAATTTTTTTTTTTTTTTTTCACCGTGTTATAATGGAGTTCTACCAAGTGAATGCCAATTCAATCAATGATATATATTCTTTCACGAGTTTCGTCAGTTAGGGATCTTTATCTACCATTCGAGACGAAACAAAAATTCAATGAATACTATGAAATTTCCTTCAAAAATGCATTTAACAAGCATAATGTTACGTGAGACTAAAACCTCTTCGCATGCTAAAATTTGATATCAATGTATGAATGATATTATGATTATTTGTATGAATGACAATAAAACAAATTGTGTGTGAAATATACACTCATTTGAAAGTATATTGTTTTGCGTTAAGTATAAAATATACCGTCGTTTAAATTTCCGCCACGGCTTTGCTTGTTGATACGTATTTGGGAGATCTAATTTTGAATGATTTTGTCACATCGATCTGGTTGAATTTATTGGAACGCGTTTGTTTTGCTGACTTTGAGGGCGCCAATTGTTTACAGTTTATTCGCAAAGATTTGCTATTTAAGATAGCTCTAAAGAAAAAAGTCTTAGGGTGTCAAAATGCACAATCCCAGTGGCCGTTTCCAGGCTCTGAAATCGTTCGTGAAAAATATTTATTCAAATTTGATGATTTGCACACTTTGTTCAACGCTATACTCTTTCGCTTAACCAGCCTGACACTAAGGATGCCACGAGTTAAAATATAATCAATTATCAATAGTATTGCTTCGAATGTCAACATATTCCACGTGGTCGAGATTTTGGACGAATACTATTGTGTAAAGCAATGCTTCGTAACCGATGTGCCGTCAGACAATACTTGGTGTGCCGCAGCGCATTCATCTAATAATAGAAATAAGAAAAATCACATAATTGGTCTTCACTAAAAAATATGTTGTGAAAATGTAATCACATGAAAACAGAAATATTTTTTTTTTCATGTGATTACATTTTTTTTTTCAGAAATATATGTTATAAATACATAAATATTATGCACACGATCTACAATATAAAACGTAAATTTATTAGAAACAAAATCGTACATACATTAAGTAATCAATGAAGAAATAATTTTAACAAATGCATCGATGTTGCATATTGCGTTTTTTATGTACCGCAAAATTTTGGAAAAAAGCGTTGGTGTGCCATGGAAGACAAAAGGTTGCATAGCACTGATGTAATGATTTGAAGTAGATTTTGTCTAAGGTTACTCGATGTACTTTTTTTGCCAATTTTCAATGATTATCACATAAAACTTTTTCCGTTGTAAAAGCAATAAATTTATAATTTTTAATTTTCTAAGGTACATTAATAATATCTTTTACTAAAAACGTTATTAATTTTGCATATAATGTTGTCGATGTATACTTCAATATGTAAATACTGCTGATGATGGGTGTGTGAAATATTATATATTTTTTTATTTAATATTATCAACACACATTATTTAATTAACTTTCAGAAGTCAAATAACGCGTAGTAATACGAAAAAATTAATTACCCTTTTAACCTTGACAATGGACACGATTAATGATGAGTAATTGTATATAATTAAAACATCATGATGATTAACTGTCACTAGTAATTATTTTTTTGAAATTTTAGGAAACGTAATTTGTTCTATATCTATTTTCGGAAGATTTTTAGATTATTAACGTCAGTAACGTAGTCTGTGTAACGAACGGTAATTAATTCGAATCTATCTTTATCGGGGGTTTTTGAATTTACTGAGGTTCCGGATGCATTTAAAAATAATATAACAGTTTATTGATTGAATTGGCATTAACTTGGTAGAACTCCATTATAACACGGTGAAAAAATAGCAAATGTATTTTTGTTCCACAATTTTTTTATAAGATATAGTTGACTATTTCGGCTCACGTCATCAACTAACCATCAGTTAGTTCTGACGATGACGTGAGCCGAAATAGCTATCAACTATATCTTATAAAAAAGAATTGTGGAACAAAAATACATTGCTATTTATTCACCGTGTTAAAAATAAACAAGATTTAAATCATAGATATTAATTAATGTGCCATTATTTCCTCGACGGTTTTACGTAATAGGTAATTCATTGCATAACATTAGGTCGTATATATTTTGCGTCTGGAGTAAAAATTTCAAACATATTCGTGAAATCGACTAAAATTTTTGGTCAACGCCACAATCCTGGTTTTTTGTATGTTAAATAAGTTGCATGGAACAGGACGAAGCAGAAGTGAAGTATAAATAATATTTAATAAATTCATATCGGCAGATAATAAAATGCCAACAAATACTCGTTTAAATTTCAACAAGACACGTTGTATCACTTTATAATACGATCAAGATGCTAAGCGAAAATAACTCCGCTGAAGGCTTCTAAAAATAGAGCTTTTCAAAAGACGTAGCAGTCTTCGTACGAACATGTTAGCGATCGTATCACTACATTTCTGTATAATAACAATAATTTAATAAACAAACGATTATTACAATTCTTGCCTTTTGAAATTTTCATTGTAAAATTATGCTTTTATAGTTATAATATAAAATATTATAATATTTGCATGTTTTTCATTGGCGGAATAGCATTATAAAATAAAATGATTATGATATTATACTAGCGAGAGCCCGGCATACGTTGCCACTCAAACAAGGAAAATATTACGTTAAATTCTGTTTATCGAAGTGCTTTTGGATACATAATATCTTTTTATTTATCCGTCTGTTGGGTACAAGAATAAATCGGAAGGTTTTTCGACACGTGAGCAGGCCACATATAGCTGTCTATGTGAGAAGCATATCCACATAGTCAAATGTATCAGTTATTAATGCTGAAACCGATACTGATTTAATAGTTGTATTAATTCAGTAAATTTTGCGGGAATGTGCACAATAAGATTCATACGTTTGATCGCAACCGGATTAATGGTATAGGAACGTATGCGGAACTAACAAACAAACAAATATTCATTTTTGTATATAACGTTTAAATAAATGAAGAACTATTTTTAGAACTTCATAACTTTATTATTCCGCAAAAAAACCTGAATTTAATTACAATAATCCAGCGCTGTGTGTAGTTAAAAAAACACGAATCCGACTAAAAAAGTTTTTCCTGTCTTTCCTATTTATGCGCATTAAATTATTGAATAACCAAACCAACTAATCGGGCAAATGAAAATTGAGTTACTCTTTAAAATCGTTTAATCGAAGAGTCACACGTTTTTTACAACTTCGACTCTGACAACACAGCATTGATATAATCATTCAATTGAGATATCGATTAAGAAGACTGAAATTGCAATCTCCTGATCATAATTTATTAGCAGGTCCGTGATCATACAGACGTTTTCTTGAATCCATATTTCAATCGACAAATGAATTTCTTTACGTAGGTACGTAATGTTTAAAGCTACTTTCCACCTACACTCCCTTAAAACAGAAAGCAGTAAGTGTGATAAGGTAACCATAAATAAATGTTGAGTAACTGAACAAATTTCGATGCGGATAAACTACATTAGAAGACCATTTGATCTTTATTACAAACGAATATTTACTGTTACTGAATTTTAATTCATGATTTTATTTGGACGTAAAATCCCATCCAGTTAGACCAGGCAACTAGAGTAAGATTTGGGGCACCAAATTGTATATAAGTGTGTCAACTAAGGTGGTCCTTGAAAAATACATTATAAACAGGAAAAAATAAAAACATAATTTTACTTCATTTATATATATGTTGTTTGATTAACAGTAAACTATTTTCGCTGTTATTGAAACACTCTTTTTGTATACCTGGTAATTTTTAACTCAAACTTTTGTCAAAACAAATTTGAATTGTTACAACTTTGTATGATTCCACATGTTTTGTCACATTTACACGGATGCAACAGAACTTTATTTTACGTCAATTCTGTTGTATCCATGTAATATAATGCCTGAAGATGCCGAAAGGCGAAGACCGGGTCGTTAGCGATAAAACATGTGGAATCATACAAAGTTGTAACAATTCAAATTTGATACTGAAATTCCATCAAGCACATTCAGTCGATATCATAAATTCAAACATTTGTATAAATAACCTTGTTTTTAATTTGTATTGTATACATTGACAATGCTCGCAATGAGTGAAATCGCCTCTGATCGTCATAATATTAAATTATGATAGAGTCATATGTATTGTGATTTATTATTTAATAAGTATATTAACTACCAAAAAGTGATAGTTATCACTTTAAACAATTATTATTTGCATACGGTTTTTTGGCCTTAAAATCGACAGAGTTTGGAATTTCTTATTCCTTTTGCTATCGGCCATAACATAACATTTGAATTTATAAATGTACATACGGTGAAATAATTTGACGTAAAATGCCGTGGACACCAGTGATATTAAATAATATAGCAACAAAGCTATCGCCAAAGTGTTGCCATGGCGATGTGGTGAGCTTTTCTTTGTGTAAGCTCCAGCCTTGAACTTCAGCCGAGTATCGATTGAGTGTCTGGGCGAATCAGAGCCTCGGTGAAAGGTCGCCGCAGTACTAAAAGCACAAAATCATTCCCAACTTCTCGCCGTACTGAAACTGGAGCGACAAATATACCGCAATAGAGAAAAAAATAATTGAATTATGTGAGCGCAAATATAACGGGCGGTTTTTTGCTATAAAAACCAAGAACACTGTAAAAATCTGTACCTATTTAGTACGTTTTTGTTTAAAAAGTATTTTTGATTAAACGAAATAAAGCGCCATCTTTAAATTGCTTTTTGTAGAGATCTAGAGTGAGAGATAACATTATTGCTGTATAAGTTTAAATGGTTTGAAAACTAGAAGAGAAACGTATCTGGCCAAAGATTTCTTTTGACATGACATGACTAAAATGAGAATTCTGTTATTCTTATTAATGTCAAATTGTTTTTTTTTTTTTTTTGAGAAATTGTGGATAATAAAGTGTATAACCAGCCTGTCAATCGATATGCCACTGGAAAGAGCATTTACACTGTTCAAGTGAGTTACTTCGGATGTCGACATATTCCACGCGGAGGAAAGTGAGTAGACAACATATTTTTTTTCTAATTTTAATGTGTTAGCAATCAAATCTTGGCGGAAAGAAATTATAATAAAAATACAGCATTTAGTACCGTCAGTTGATAATGCTCGCGATGAGCGAAACCGGTCTTGATCTAAAAACATCAAATTATGGAAATATAACTAAACATTGTGTTTTTATCATTATATTTAAATACTTTTTAATGTATTGTATTAGATTTTGCCTGAGCTTGCTTGATTGACTTCCTTGAAAATTTTTCATTTTATTTAGCAATATAAATAAATATACAATGTACAATTTTTATATGAGTGAATTAGAAAAAAACTATAGCTTCATTATTCGATTTGTTATGTAAAGAAATTTGATATGAGTTCATTTTCGATGATAACCATCTTCAGAACCTAAACGATGAACTAAACTGTTAATCAGTGCTCCGCAGCCGATGTATCGTGGCACATCGATGTGCCGCCAGACGATGCTTGGTGTGCCACGGTACATTTTTTCAACAAAAGAAAAATAAAATATTTCGTTCACATTATAAAATGTTTAGCGCAGACGTAATCACAGGGAAGCAAAAATAATTATATCTTCGATGGAATAACGTTATAATTACATAAACGTTACACATACAATGTACACTAAAAATAATAATGTTTATTTAAATATATTGACTTGTGGTGCGCCGCGAAATTTTGGAAAAAAGCGTTGGTGTGCCATGACAAAAGGTTGCGGAGCGCTGCTGTAAATGCTCTACTTATGATGGGGTTACGTTCTTCCTTGGATGTAAGCCGAAACCGTCGTAAATCGAATTTCATATTACATAAATAAACACATCGGTGGTGTGTTTGTCAAACAAAAATATCTTCAATGTCTGAAATAATTTATCGCCATCAACTTAATGATCGAAACAAACAAATATTTTTATAAATTTATTGATAATTTTGTAATGAGAAAAATTTTATGGTCTAATATCAGAGAATTCCAAAAGTATGCTTAACAGAGCTCAAAAGAGACATTAAAATAAAAAAAAACACATATTACTGCCTTTTGTATGTAAAATATGTATATTAACACTCGACGATGTTAACAGGTTAATCTAAATATGGAGTCGTTAAAAACAATACGACTCCGACTCCGAAATTGACAAAAAAACACGAATCCGATTCCGACACTAACACCACCACTAAAACAAGTTTGATTTTGTCAGGTTTTATTCTACCTTTCCTATTTATGTGCATTAAATTAAAGATCAACCAAATAATCCCGCAAATTGTTCATTGAAATATTTTTCAAAGTCGTCTAATCGGAAAAGTAGCTAAAGTCGCTCGTTTTTCACGACTCCGAATCCAACTCTGGTTTATTAATAATTGGCGATCATTTTCAACTCAAAGAGTATTTGAGAAACAATTCAAACTTTCACCGTATGCATATCTATTGCTGGATTTGATAAAGTTTATGTAGGAATATAGAATCGTATGAAGGATTACATCACTATAATGTGCTGTGGAGTAAGACTTCGTAGGCGTCAGGACCTTGTCCTGAGATATATTTTGCAATGAATGCACTGACCTTACTTTTCCTAGAATGGATAACGCATGTGCAACATTGAATGCGAAGCGTCACCATTTTTGTGACTCATTCCAATTTTAAATTCGTCAGTGCAATAATTGCACACATGTGGCGCCACGTACAAAAAAGCCACTCGCCGGAACAGAAAGAAAAACAAAATGTGTTTGAATCAACAGAGTTTCAAGGGATACTTGTAACAAAAAATATCACTTTAACCCGTTCCTGCTGAGCATTCTATATGATATTCGAAAATAATATAAATGGCTTAGTGTTAACCCTCCAGAGACGAGGATTTTTTTTGCTAAAAATTAAATTTTTAAGCTATATTTTATCAACTTGTAGTCTAATATGTCTAGCAAAAATTCAATAAAAAAAAATAAACAATGGTTTCTTGTAGAAAAGCTGATTTGAAAGATGTTGCCGTATGGTCACGCTCGTCCTTACAGGGACCGTGTATACAAGTGTATTTCTTAGATGCACTTTGTGAATATTCATTTGGCATAATGTCAATATTCCAGATATTTTTTAATTAAAAATCGATACACAGCAGGAGTGATCTTTGTCCCAAGCATTTTTTTTTTCTAAATATTTATTGCTAGCCGAAGCTTCCAAAGCTTATCGGTTGCGTCAATTTTGGTATTATCGGCTGCGTGAATATACCTCATTATTTGAATGAAGCAATCTCTTCACATCAAATATACTACCACCTTATTATAAGTGCATGCCATCTTTTGTGATCCAGTAAAAAAATCCGAGTAATTTATTATACCTGGATAATATCAAAATGTCCAAAAAACATTTCATTTCTCCGCGCTTCATTGAAGGATTTGGGCAGTTTTCGAAGGCCGTATATTTTTACATTTCCTCCAAAAGGTGTCCGATCATCTTCTCATCAAAAAAGAGTTCGAAGAGCTCCACGGGTGTCAACATGGAATATTTGGTATATTTCCATGACCAATCGTGGAACCAACCATGACTCGTCGCCTTGTAGCTTTCAAACTCCTCTACCTGCTCGCCCCTGTGTGAACCACATTTCTGAAGGAGCATCAAGTTGACGCCTGCTCAAATTATTGATAACTCCCCCTTCATCAGCACTATCTTCATCGGTTAAAATATTTGGTTCGGGAGGACAAATGTAAAATATCCGTCTCCAAATCTCTAAAATCATCGTCTTCACTTTACATGGGTTTGTTCCAATATATTTATTATTTTTCCATCAGTAAAATCGTATTAATATATCAAAGATTAATTATATTTCAAGATTAGAATTCATACAAATAAACAAAAAAGAAAATAAAATTTCATATAAAAAAGGTTGTCGGCGGTAAGGCCGAGCGTAACCATACGGCAACACTAACCTTTGGGGTTGAAATACAGCCACACCGAAAATATTTTGAAATATTTATTTATATTATCTTTTTAGATCAACATGTTGTTATAAGAAATAAATTAGTGAAAGTTACGTAAGTGGGTTCAAAAAATATTGAAAATTGTTGTTACTTATTTAGAATGTCCATTTTGAACAAAAAAATTAACCAAAAATAAAATGAAACGCGAGTGTATTTGGAAACTGTTTTTGTTGCCGCGGCTGCAGGATAACTGTGGTGAAGATCCTTGTCGACCGAAACTGAGTGATAGATGCGATGTTCAGGTAGAAATAGGACCGCAATAGGGACAAATAGACCATAGTGTTTACTGTTGCCGTATGGTCACGCTCGTCTCTGATGGGTTAATGAAGCGTATAGATATTATTAGAACAAGTTAGGCTACACTTCAATTCGAAAAGTTGAGTTACATTTTTATTCGAAAATTAACTTGTACATTAATGTTTCCACACTATTAACCGCATCACCAGCGATTTTTTGCAACAGTCTGTTGTTAATATTACTCAAGTATTGAAAGCATGTTTTTCTAGTTCAAAATGGTTCTTATATTATTAATGCATAGTTGTGTGATTGCCCGAAATTTAAAAGCGTCTTAAAAATCATAAATTTTCCATAAGAAAAATCACGAGTATTTATGTAGTCATCCGAAACCATACCATTGTTTTCACGCATATTTGCGTGATCGCCCGGAAAACTATTAACAATTTTGTCTTTTGAAGTATCAACTATCAACACATTACATTATGATCCATTCAGTATTAGAGTGCAGGTTAATTTGTTCATCAAAATTTTCCACTCCTTACTTATCCTAATGAGTTCTTTATGATTGTTCAAAGCTCTTAATGAATTATTGATTTATCTTAATTTTATTCGAAAATTATTAATAAAGTGATTGTTAACATTTTACTTTTAAATTAATTTATGCCTGAGGATGCTGGAAGGCGAAACCAGGATCGTCAGTGACAAAACATGTGGAATCGAACAAAGTTGTAACAATTCAAGTTTGATATTGAAATTCCATCAAGCACCTTCAGTATCACAAATTAAGACAAAGTTACTTTATGCAAATAAATGTTTTATTAAATTTCGGAATTGCGTTTTGAATGCAATTTCGGCTAAATGCCCGCCTCTGTTAACCTCATAAATGCGGACTCATTTAATAACATTTCCACATATTTCAATGGGTATTTCATTAATTTCATCGTCGAAGTGCTACTGGTAAGTGTTGCTCTTAGACGCTTAATATCTCCACAAAAATAAGTCCGGGGCTGTTAAATCTATCGACATTCGAAACAAATTGAGATCATCAAGTCGTGAAATAATTTATTTTGAAAACAAATCATTCAAATATTCCACAGTAACATCAGCTGTATGCCACGTGTTTATCACGCCCAAAGCATCCAATTCTGATGTCAAAACGTTTTCATCATTACAATGGAGGTTTACCAAGTACCCATCACAATTTAATCAATCATAGTAAAATATTAATTTTAACAAAAAACTATTAATCATGACCACCTCGATGCCCCGATTATTATTCATAAAAGATTTAAACCGCTTTTGAGGCCCAGCTTTTTGAAGAACAAATTACATATTACATGCATCATCAATCACCATTTCTAGTAATCACCAATGAAGCGTTTTAGAAAGTATATTTTCAATAAGTAGTATGAAAAAAATATATAAACGAAATGTTTTGTAATATACTATATTTCAGATGTATTCAACCTTAGAAAGTTCAGGAGGCGCATTAATTTCAATTTATCAGAGGGTCGCAACCAGTCAATTTTTAAAATTCGACATGATTGCTTCCTGTTCATTTAACAATTTCCGTTTCAATGTATCGATTGAAGGAGCTTGATGGAATTTCAATATCAAATCTGAACAGTTAAAACTTTGTATGAACCTGAAGATGCCGAAAGGCGAAACCCGGGACGTTAGTGACAAAACATGTGGAATCGTACAAAGTTTTAACTGTTCAAATATGTAAGCATTTAAGTTCTACGAGGAGTTATTAGGTCATTGTTGCTGTTTTGGTTTCACGCCATTATCAGAATTATCCCATACTTAATAATATTATTAAGTATGTGATTGCGTACTCGTTTTGGACTGCCCTGGTATGTTACTTGGAGAAATTTATACGTCTAATGAGAGTAGCTCGTTCAGCGATTTTAAGGCTATAATTTGTATTCATATTATTATTATTATAAATATAATATTCATATAATAAACATAAATTTATTTATATAATACGATTACATTTTTCTCAATTTGCTTGGAGGTGCTACAGTTCCGCAATGCGTCTTTTGAGCCGCCACTGGTTATAAATATATAGTGCAACCTTGATCTTACGTTTATTTTATATAGTCTCGGCCATTAACCCATGAGATAATATTGAAATAATCTAACATATTTTTTTTATATCCCGATGTATCGATTTCGATCATCGAATTGGGAAACATGCAGAAAAACGATGAATTCAGGAACCGTACGATCAGTATTCAACTCTATAGAGAATTTAAATTACAAGATTATTTGTTTCTGAGCTTAACAATATTTCTATAAAATTCAATTTCCTTTGAAATAATAGCGAGTCGAAAAGCCGTAAAATAATTTTACTATTTG
This sequence comes from Himalopsyche japonica, assembly GCA_028555115.1. Classification (NCBI taxonomy): domain Eukaryota; kingdom Metazoa; phylum Arthropoda; class Insecta; order Trichoptera; family Rhyacophilidae; genus Himalopsyche; species Himalopsyche japonica. Next base: position 1,493,947 of record JAHFWJ010000575.1, on the reverse strand, counting down.
TTTATGGCAAAATATTTATCTTGATAATATTTGCGCCTCTAACTTTTTTATTGCATAGTAAAACATAACCATGAAAAAGCAACATTCAAAGAAATCCTTTAAAGCTGATATAAATTTTTTCGTTGAATCATGTATTGGATTGCATAATATTAGCTTCAAAAGAAGGTATAACTTAAGAAAACATGTTTGTATTCAAATATTTATTTGATCATATTATTTGAAAAATATTAAAGGAATGAATGCTATACACCTAGGCCTCGTATAAAACAGTTTTATACAACACAGATGTATAAATTGTGACATATTTTTATAGAATACGCTTTATGTAATACGGCTTAAGGAAAAACAAAGTATTAAAATGAAATGTTGAATGAACATACTACAATTAATGACTCGGTAAGCAGTTGCAGTGAAGTAGCTACATGTTTCACATTAAAAACAATAAATGACGGCTTGGAATTGCCTAATAAATTAGATTTTTTATTGATAATGATGATCCTATAATGGAAAAGAGTTCGAAATTTAAGAGGGAATAACAAAATATTTTGGAACCTTATAAGGAAATACGTAAAGATTTATTTATACACTAAAAACAGACAATCGCCTGTAAACGATTTTTTAAAATATAAAACCACGAAAATTCTCCGATGACGAGAACTCACAACCGATCTCGAAAAATAGTCAAAAATAACGAATTTTATGTGACAGCGATGATGAATGAATGGTATATGATTAATATGTAAATATATATTAATTTATTTAAAAAAAATTAAGTACGTATTTATATAAACTATCTTCAAATTGTTTTTGGAACGCAAACTTTAATTTTGTATAAAATTCAAACCTATATAACACGTTTTGTATTACACGATATTTATTCGGAACCATATAACCGCGTTATACGAGATCCAGGTCTTTTTGTATTTAAAGAAGATTACTTCCATATTTTTAATCGGATATTTATTTAAATGTTATGCTCATGTTTCCAAATCAAATATATACAAACATTTTGTCAGGTTTTTCTAGTCTTTCCTATTTATTTGTATTAAGTCAATGATTAACCAATCAATCCGGAAAATTGTTCATTGAGATATTCTTTAAAATCGAAGAAGTAGTCCGATTTCACAGCTTTGATTTTTTCACCGTATTACTAGTGTATAAGTTGCCAGGGATCAAAATCACCAAAGAAATTTTCGTGTATACCGATGATTGACAACTAATCAAGAGATGCGTTTTTAGAGCCGTATTCAAACGCGTTCAGTAAGGTCTTTAAAAGTTAATTGAATACTGCATTCATTGTTAATCAATGAGGTAGATTTTTGTCGGGCGGTACAGATTAGTTATACTACAGCGGTTAACATTTGAACCAAGACGGATTTAATACATTAAGCCCCTAATGGATACAATTTTACGTCTTTCTATTGATCCTTTACGAGAAAATGATCAATTAAATGATAACATGGTCAAATTATGGGGAGTAGTGACCCCAGCTGAGATTTCAGAGTTGAATCACATTTTTAATATATATATATATATATTAAATAATAAAAACACATTTTTTTAGTACTTATTTCCACAATATATTTGATCAGGACCGGTTTCGCATCGCGAGCATTATCAACTGATCAGTTGATAATGCTCGCGATGAGCGAAACCGGTCCTGATCAAAAATATATTGTGGAAATAAGTACTAAAAAAATGTGTTTTTATTATTTAAAATATAATGCCTTTCCATCAAGAAGTGACAGTTAACACCTTAATATATATATATATATATATATGACTGCAAGAAATTCCATCAGAATATTCGTATATAAATCTTATGAAGAAGTAGACTTTTCTTTACAAACAGAAAAGCTGAATAAGACGTACTCTTTTATTGTTTAATTAGAATTAGGCCGATGAAATTAAATTTAATTTAATTAAAAAGAAATACAATATTCTTCAAGTAACTTGTTAATGGAAAGGTATGATATTTTAAATAATAAAAATACATTTTTAGTAATTATTTCCACAATATATTTTATAATCAGGACCGGTTTCCCCCATCGCGAGCATTATCAGCTGATAGAATACAAATTACAAGTAAGCCTATTCACACAAAAAAGGTATCATGTATACTAAACCAAATGTTCAATAACTAAGAAAAGAATGCATAGGAAGTCATATAATGTATTCAAATGAAGTAAACTGAATTAAAAATGATATTTTAATTGTTAAAACTTTGTACAATTCCACGTGTTTTTCACCTACGAACCTGGATTCGCCTTTTGACATCTTCAGGCATTTCATCACACGAATGCAAGAGAACTGACTAATTTGAATTGCACGGATGCAACAGAACTGTCAGTTCTGTTGCATCCGTGTGATGGAATACCTGAAGATGCCGAAGGGCGAAACCCGGGTCGTTTGTGACAAACCATGTGGAATTTTACAAAATTACAACAATTCAAATTTGATATTGAAATTCCATCAAGCACCTTCAGTCGATATCATAAATTAGAACTGACTAAGTTCAGTTCGGGTCAGTTCTGTGGCATCCGTGTGATAGAATGCCCGAAGATACCGAAGGGAAAACCCGGGTCGTTGGTGATATAACATGTGGAATCGTACAAAGTTTTAAAAATTAATATATGATATTGAAATTCCCTCAAGCACCTTCAGTAGATATCATAAATTAAAAATAAAATGTTAAAAATCTCTTATTAATAATTTGTAATCAATATAAAGAAGAATCAATAATTCTATAGAGCTCAGAACAATTGTGAAAATCATTATTAGGAAAAATAATGAGTGGGACAGCGATCATCTTCATTTCCAAGATTTTTTTTTGATTATTATAAATTAGTCATCCAATAAAGGAGCGTCTTTTGAACTGGCGAAAGTTAAATGATTAAACTTCTTAATTAAATTCCTAATACCTATTTTATAACCGCAACAGCTAAAGTAAGAAGGCAGAAAAGTTGCTCGAGTTGGCGCCCCCAAAACACCGCGAAAAGCTCCTATATTAAGTTTAATATTATAGTATAAATTATTTATTTATTTCTTTATACCATAGAACAATAGTTATCAAGCAGTTGGAATTTAAAAGTAAGCAATAAAAAAAAATTACAGATATGTCTACTCACAGTTAGGAGCGAGAGAACTTCAAATGAATCATCTCAACTAAGGATGAAATATATGACGAACACAACGTTGAACTTTTTGCTATAGACCCGTTGTCATTCTGGAAAGAAGTCTCTCTTATATATTTTGCACCCACAAAGCTTTCTTAAGATTGCCATTACGTATTTACCTTAGATCAAGGAAAGGCCTGGAAAAAAATATGTTAAACCTACCCAGCAAGAGCTTTTGTCACGAAACAAAAAGCTCGCTTCGGGAACTTTACATGTGATTTCTGTAAGAAATAAAGGTGTATATATACCCATTCGATCTTAAACAACGGGTCGCAGCTCTCCATAACTCTCTTAAACATTACACTTTAATTAAAGGGCAGTATATTCCAGATTGCGATTAGTCGTGAATTCAGAAAAAAAAATTAAATTATTTTAAAATTAATATACAGTGTAAAATAAAATGTATTTCTTACTATAAATACATCGGCAAGAAAACTTTTAATTTATATTATTAGAAATTTGAATCGTTGAAACTTTGTACCCTTCTTATATATTTTTTCAATCATGACCACAGTTTCGCCGTTCGGCATCTTCAAGTAATCTAGCACAGAGGTGCATTCGAACTGTCGAGTTATATATATAAGACGAATTGCGAAAAATATATTCAGAGCTTACAAGCACCCTTAGTCGATATCTAAACTAAAATTATTATTATACATTGATTAGATTGGCACTTACTTAATAGAACTTCATTATAACACGGTGAAAATATAACATTGCATTTTAGTTCTATAAAATTTTGAATTGAGAATATATATGAATTGTAAAATTTTGAATATTAATTGTGAATTTTGTAGAACTAAAATATAATGCTATTTTGTCACCGTGTTAAATTATTACAATTTTAATAAATCGTAATTGATATAATATTGTACTGGTCGCTGTATATTTACAAATATTGAATAGAATTTTTTACAACAAATAAAAACAAAGATTCTGTAATAACAATAGCAATATAAAGGAATTTTTACAATTTTCCTATAACCTGGTGAAAAAAATAGCAATGTATTTTAGTTCTACATTTTTTTAAAATATAGTTGATAGCTATTTCGGCTCACGCCATCGTCATACCTATGCTTATCTATATATAGCTGTGTAGAAAAGGTACGCAATACATCTTCTCTCTTGTTTTAACGATCTAGCTTGTTTCTTGCTCGCAATAAAACTAAATTTTTCCAAAAATTGTAAATGAAACTAAAAAGGCGGCTGTGTCAATAAGTTTACATGTGGCACGAAAATGGTCTATTACGAAAGCAAATCAGAAAGCAGAGGGTTAAGTAGTGGAGAAGACGATATATTAGTTTGTTCGTTAAGAATCCTTGAAGAAGAAGAATGTGATAGTTGATATCTATTGATTTCGAGCTGTTCAAAAGCCGTCATCCTGCGACCCTTACTACAAAGATGCAAACGCTTTCATTAGCAACAAAATCAACAAACATATATAAACATTGGTATTTATTATTTTAATAACTTAAATTCAGTAAGTTGAGCGTGAAATACTCTTGATTGAAGACGAAGTGAGCGTAAAATAATATCAGTGATATAAAAATCAACACGGTAAACCTCGTGGCATTGTTTGCTAGGCGTGAAACTCGTAAATCTTAATTCTCCATTATTATTATAAACGAGCCAGTGAGTATAAAAAAACCCCGCCCACGAATGACATAAGAATATGAAAATAATTTGTGAACAGATGATGACCCCGGGATTCATTAACGCTCGGCAATTCCTTCATCCGCCACACCGAAATGGTCACTAGAGATGTGAAGCTAGCTGTCTTATCATCTTTCTCTTTCTCGTCCACGTTGCGCCCACACGGCGTATTTCTTCGAGATTAATTTCGATATGCAGGCAGCCCAGGAGATGGGTGATATCGTATTATTACCACCAGACAATAAAGACATCAAATAATTAAATTCATGAAAATCATGGTCACAATAAACGTATGTTAATTTACGACCTACGCACTCGCGTAGTATCAACGGTTAAAACCAGGGCTGTGCAGTTGGGGACGAAATCGTGAAAAACAAATGACTCCGATTATCTCTTCGATTAAACGATTTTGATAAATATCTCAATGAACAATTTGCCGGATTGGTTGATTGACAACACGGAGAAATGTATTTATGTTCAGTGTGTATTTTAGTTTCACAAAATTTTATTTAGAGAAGGAGAAATGTATTTTAGTTTGTATTTATGAGGGCGTAAACCGAAATAGCTATCAACAATATATCATATTAATTTTGTAAAAATAAAATAAATTGCTATTTTTTAACCGTGTTTTAATATAGTTCTACCAATTAAATCCCAATCCACCAATAGTTAGTTGATCATTCACTTAAAGCACATAAATATGAAAGGTATTAAAAGCCCTGGCAAAATTAAACTTTTTTTAGAGAGACCAGAGTGTTGCTGGTCAATGTCGGAATCCGTTTCGTGTTTTTTAATGACTCTACATCCCTGGTTAAAACCTTGGACAAAATAGCTTTATAGCAATTACGCCTTTGAAATGTGTAAGAAATTTCAATGAAGTATGAAGCTTTCATAACTACAATGTATTTAAAATTGAATTGTGTACAATTCTACACTTTTTCTCGCTCACGAGAAAGGTTTTGCCTTTCGGCAACTAGAAGCATTTTATCACACAGATGCTATCGAAGTGACGGTCAGTCAACAGTTTGCGTCGCTTATGTACAAGATGAAAATACAAAAATAGACTCTAAAACTAGGAGCTAAATGTATATCTGAAATAATACTTATAACAACTGATTGGATTAAAATTATATAATAGTAAAATTTGGAACAGATAATACAGCCTAAAGATTTTGTGACTAATGTTTTTTTTAATGTTTTAACACCCAGTCCTTTTTTTACGCGATACATTGGTTCCAGAAAAAGGCGCGTAAAAAAATGATTTCTCGCAATTGCATTATATTTCTTTACACACCCTAAAACATAAATTCGCATAATATCCGATACACTTGTTAACATTTGGCAATTGTATGTGTATTTAAAAAAATGGAATGCTTTACAAAATTAGGTTTTAAAATACATATGTTTTTTTTATTCAAAAAAATAATCAAACATACATGCCTAGTATCATATGTAAATGTCTTCTTTAAAGCAAATTTGGAGAAAAAATTTCGTAAAAACGGGTGAAGCGCGTAAAAAAATGTAGCGGTGCCGTCCAAAAATATCGCGTATAATCGAATTCGCGTAAGGACTGGGTGTAGTTAAAAATTAATAAGTTTAATTAATACTTGTTGAGAATAAATAGCAGTAAGAAATATTTTTTTAAGTTCGATGATATTTGGAATAAATCTCACGTAAAAGATAAAGCTACTCGTTTGATAAAGACATCGAACTAAGCTGGTTTTAAATTTATCTGTTTATTTCATTACTTAATTAATATAGTTTACAATCCCCAGGTTTTTGTGCAAAAATTTAGTACCCTTATCCATATTGAACGAGAGTACAATTAAAAAAAATATTTTTACATTTTAAATAATAACTCAAAATTTTCAATCAATTATTTTCTTAAAATTTTTGCTCTTTAATTAATATTCGTATGAAAAATATATATCAACACATTTAGATTTAGCCCATATTTCAGTACAACAATTAATGTCTATTTTATAGTTTTTCACTGTCAACTTTCAACAGATTGCAATCGGCCGTTTCAACTGCGTTATCAAACGCTATCATTCCGATGGTATCGAATAAATACTATCTTCATGTTGGAGTATTACAAGTTATGTTCAATGAAGTATTGTTGCGAAATAAGAGATTGATAAAGATCAAATATCAGATAAAATGTATCATGTCGGTGACGGAAATAAACCAATCCAACGAATATCCTATAACACTTAAACACAGTCAAATTTCACTTCAGTTTCAAGATTATGCGTCATTAATCATACTCGAGACAAACGTTTGAATTACGACAGGGGATCGTGTTCCCGCGACCAATTCAATGGTAGGTATATAACGCTCTGTTGTAAAAAGCTTTTGAAAAGTTCATTTTATATTTTACGGTTTAATATTTAAAAATAAATCAATTGACAATCTTAAGTGATAACATTATTATTTACTGCTCAAATGTTTGTTGTCACTTCTTGGTGGAACGAATGTTTTAAATAATAAAAGACAATTTTTAATGCCGACACGGCGAAGAAATAGCAAAGTATTTCAGTTCTACAAAATTTTAAAGGTGTATGCTTGAAAGCTATTTCTGCTTATGCCTTCATTAAAACTTTAATGAAATTAATCAATTTTTAATACTGTTTACACAACTCTGTGGTCATGAATTTTATATTTTTACATGGATTGATAAAGCTCGTCATTATCGAAACCTATATATTATAAAATATTTTAAAAATAATAAATTTATTATTGTGCAATATGTATGCTCATTTATATAGTCGCCTTTTTAGTTTCATTTGCAATTTTATTTTTTCTTAGTTTTATTGCTAGCAGGAAATAAGCTAGGTCGTTAAAACAGTAGAGAAAATGTATTGTGTACCTTTTCTACACAGCTATATATACAATAGATAAGCAAATTCAGTTAGTTTAAGCAAAGTTCTGACGATGGCGTGAGTCGAAATAGCTATCAACTATATTTTATATAAACAATTGTAGTACTAAAATATTATACATTGCTATTTTCTGACCGTGTAAAAATTTAAGCTTTGACGGTATTGGTATAAAATGCTTGTTAGGCTATTTTGAATTATATGTTTTATTGTAAGTGACCAGCACGCGCGAGTCTTGGCTCCACAAGGGGTATAATGATGGTGGCTGATGATTAATTGAGTTATCGAGTGACCCAAGCCAGTAGATTCCTGGATGACAGCTGCGTCTTAATGGATGATTAGAGGGGGACCGTGCATACTATTAACAACGTATTATAACGCCTGGCATCACTCCTCGGACATTTCCTAGATAAGTGAATATAGCCGATAACAAATTGTTATGCTACTAAAGCAGTTCTCGGAAACCGTTTGTGTTCCAAGGCACACCAATACTTTTTACCGAGATTTGTGACACACCAAAAGTTGATATTTATAAAAATACGAATGATTCACTTTCAACGCATCTGACAATAATGACTAAATCGTTATGTATTGTTTACTTAATTTAAACATTGTTTCTATAATGTTTTATAAATTGTAGACGGTGTGTATAACGTAATATATATGTACGTATGGTATATTATCAGGGCTGTAAAGTCGCGGTGTATGAAAAGCGATCGACTCCGACTTCTTGTTCGATTAGGCGATTTTGAAAAGCATTTTAATGAACAATTTGCCGGATTGTTCGGTTGATCCTTAATGCAATGCTCATGAATAGGAAAAGTAGGAAAACACCTAATAAAAAAAACTTTTTTTTTAATCGGAGTCGTGTTTTATTAACGACTCTACAGCCCTGCATATTATTCCAATGAATAAATAATTAATTCTTCATGAAATATTTTATATTCTAAGCGAATTATAGGTTTTTTTTCTTCTGTTAGAAAAACGCGTTGCAGCACACCGGCACAATCCGGCGGCACACGGGTTGCGGATCACTGGCGATAAACATATTGATAAATTTATTATTCCACTTTTATAAGCATTTTTTGATTAATTGTGTAGTAAGGATGCTTATTGCTATGGTAAAAACATCATTCTAATTCTCAATCAAAAAATGACGGATTGGGAGGACTGTTTCCTTTCTACTGGACCGGGAATTCGTAGGTTCACACAAGCAATAAAAACAATATTTATAAAAAAAAAATGGAATGACAATTTATTTTTTACATCAACACTGAATTTACATTTCTACTGCCTGAATTAGTAAAATATATTTTCACTTGAAATGTACTTTCAATATCATTAAAAACATTTATTATAACGTTTATGAATATGATTTTTAAATAAATTAGTAATCAAATAGAAAATGATGCTATCCTTGACAGGTTACTATGTATAGAATAATTTATACAATCACGGACGTATTACTATAGTAGAGCGGACAATTCAATAAATTGGTTTTCAATACGGGGTTGCTTTCGTTTGATCGCTCGGAATCAATATACGCTTGACTCTTCGTTTGCATATTGCCGAGAGAAATTAATATCAAATATATACCAAACATCTGTATGCCGTATAATACAGGATATTCGAATCATCGTTTTGTATGTCCGCATCTCGAAATTAGCCATTAATTACGCCTTCAAGGGGGTATTTTGTGACGCATAACATGCTTATGGCTAAATATTACTTGATAAATTTAGAAATAAAAAAAGGTCAATTTAAATATTAAATTCAAGTTATATTCTCAACGGCCAGCTTAAAATTCCCAAATCCACATTGTTAAATCCCTTACGTGAGATTAGTTCAATGAGCCGACAATCTCATAAATTAAATTCCTACATTACGTCACCAGATGTTTAATTCCCACCGTTACCCACTAATTGGAAATAAGCAGGTATCTCTTAAAATTACCTAATTGCATTTTAACGAGAGTTGATTATTATTTGTTCCAGAATTTTTTCATCTAAGACTCATTAACAGTATTCAGTGTTAATAAAATTTATCACAGGCAATTGAGTGTCATTATTATTAAATAAATAGTATTAAAAGTTATTTTAGTTATTCGTTTGGATCCTAGCTTTAGATTTCTGTATTTTTCCTTTGAAATTAACTGCTCTCGTATATAACCGATGCTAACTGTTTATTGTGTGTCAGTTCTGTTTTATCCGTGTGATAGAATGACTGAAGATACTCAAAGACGAAATCTAGATCGTTAATGACAAAATATATGGAATCATACAAAGCTTAATATTGAAATTACATCATGAAGCTTCAGTCGATATCATAAATTAATACTTGGTATATATTTTTTTAAAGTACTAAATATTTAATCAAATCACAATGCATTATCATCATATTATTACAAACAATTATAAATAAAATATGTTTTTTACAAAGTTTAAATTAAAATTAAAATTATCACTTTCAATGTGTTAACTGTCACTTATTTATGGAAAAGTATGATATTTCAAATAATAACACATTTTAGAATATCCTGTACAAGCCTCGTAAACGTGTTACACAAATTTTTACATAAAAATAATGATAAAAGATCATCGTTCTTCTATTGTTGTCACAAACAAATAAATCAACTGCCATTAATTTGTTGACCCTCTTCCTACTGAGCGAGGTAAATTTTATTCCACTGTGAATATTTAAAAAAAAATCAACTCAGCAATGTTCAAGTAAACCTAAAAAATATCAAGATATACAAACACGAGATCTGATCTGATATATATATATAAATATTTTTTTAGCAAAGTAAGGTCATAGGAATTGGTGCAAATTTTACACTGCACTGCACATTTAGTTCAGTTAAGCTTTTGAAAATAGAACATTTGCGTCTTATCATAAAGAGAATAATTGAAAATAACTAAATAACTGAAGATTATTTTTATTGAATTTTACAGCGGATGGTAACATTTTCTTTTATATAAAAAAATGGCAGCGCAACAAAAAAAAAGGTAATATATTAACTATTTGGGGGGGGGGAAGGAGTGGTATGCTAAAAGTATTTGCGGGAGTGTATTCAATAAATTTGTGAAGTTTTATATCGATCGGATGAATGGTGTAGTAATGCATAAAGGACAAACAGACACGCAAGCATTGATTATATGACAGTTAATGTTGAGGTAAAATTCTCACTTAAATACATAATGCATAGTTGGGGCTACCAAATAACATTTTTTCGTTACTGTCTTCCTCTAAAGTTCATTTCAAATTCAGCAAACGAATATTGTTCGACTAATATTTTTTGCCGCCTTTTTTAAAACGGAATGCGATTTTCCATGTTAATAATTTTGTCTCAAAAACATTCTTAAGCTCTTATTGCATGAATACAAAATATATTATACATAAAACTGTTTTAACAAATAATGCAACATTAATTGAAATCTATAATAACATTGATCAAGTTTACAACATCGACCGAGGGTGCATGATGGAATTTTAAAACAAAATTTAAATTGTTGAAACTGTGTCCGTCTCATGTATATATGTACATAGAAAGCATATTCCTACAACGAACGTTTTAAAAATAATTCATAAATTCATAGCTATATTTTTGAAATATGAATTATCTAGGTTTCGCCTTTCAGCGTCTTCAGGCATTCTATCACACGGATGCAACAAAACTGTCTCGTCAGTGACAAAACATGTGGAATCGTACAAAATTGCAACAATTCAAATTTTATATTGAAATTTCATCAAGTACCCTCAGTCGATATCATAAACATTGATCCAATTTACGACAACGAATGATGCAAGGTGGAATTTTAATATAAAAATTAAATCGTTGAAACTGAGTCAATATCATAACATATATAAAAAAACACATTCCAAGAGCGAACGTTTTAAAAAATAATTCAGTAAGTTTTGGCAAACTGTTGAAGATTATCTGGACAAATCGAGACACTTTGATGCAAAAATAAAACATAGTATACATCAGTTTTACTTTGTTAGCATAGCTATATTTTTGAAATTTGGACCGTTTTTTCACCAACGATTTGGGATTTGATATTCGGCATCTTTAGGCATTCTATCACACAGATGCAACAGAACTGACAGTTGTAGGATGCAAAACATGTAGAATCGTACAAAATTTTAACATTTCAAATTTGATATTGACATTCACAAGCACCTTCAGTCGATATTTTAATTTATATTTTTGAGTTTATCTATTGGCAGTCAGTGGCTTAGTAATTTGACGTTTCTTATAAAAGGGTTTGAGTTCATAAACGTCCTCTTTTCAAGTTCTTTGTCCTTCATTGACAATTTTCCGTCCGGCGACCCTAATTATAGTTGTGTTTATTCAATGTTTATTAAAAAAAACAGGTTTCGACAAAGTTAATGCTAACGTATCATGAATACTACAGGTATTTGTGATTCAAGGTTTATTTTTAATCTTGACGTTTTGTAAATTTTTATCATAAAACTTAATTCGCGTGTTTTTCAAGTATGCAAATGTGTTTTTAGAATACGTTAAATGCAATTCGCCAAATTCGAATTAATATTCAACAAAATAATATTTGGCAATGATTGTCATGCAAAAACTCCACCTCCTTGGTTTAAATATGTGTGATTTTATTTTCGTAGTGCGGTATGAAAATTATTTAAATTTAAAATTTTAATAAAATCAATTTATTTTAAGGCCGCATTCTCTACGAATGTGAAATTTATGTAAATTAATAAAGATGGCCAGTATCGGTTAACTGCCTATCGTTTTCTCTCAACCGCTCTGTCTATTGCTTATATCATTAGGAATAACGCCTGGTTTCTAAGCTTTGTGTATACATATACAACCAATCGAAAAATTGTATTTTACAAAAATATTGACTGCGATAAAAAGCAAAATATTGACTGACGTTGTTTGAAGGAATTGCAAGATAAAATTTGAGACTTTTTCGAGAATTTGAAATTTCAATTATGGTAAATCAATAATCCATTAGGAGCTCGGAACAATCAATAAGGAAGTAAGGAGTGGGAAATTTTAATGACGAAAATAACCCACACTCACTACTTAATGGAACAAAATAAATTAATACATGGGAATTTTAATGATAGTCAATTAAAGATGAATCGATGAGATTGACCATATCTTCCCATCTTCTTTTGTAATTCTTAATAAGTGATTGTGAACATTTATTTTTATACTAATTTTCTTTATTTGTATCAATATTGTATGATTTTATGTAAATTGTTTCCTAGTTCTTGAACCCATGGTTTTGTACACCGGCTACCTTTAACTCAAATTAATTTTTTGTTTTGTATAAATAGACTTGTTTGTAAATTGTATTCCATCAGTTGATAATGTTCGCGATGAGCGAAACCAGTCCTGATCAAAAAATATATTGTGGAAATAAGTACTAAAAATGTGTTTTTATTGTTTAAAATATCTAACAGATGAATATGTTGAATTTTGTAAGCAAGGGCGATTTATATGGATGGGATTTTATATTAGAATATAATCAACTTAAATTTGATAAGGTTAGTGTGATGTGCTTTTATTTTTACGCTATCGTTTATGGTAATGTACACTGATCGAAAATAAAACCTCTAGCGGGATAAATTCTGCTCTAAGGGTTGAATATCGTTTTAACCGGTATTATTTGCGGGTGAAACCAGGTTCTAAAGGTACCCAAGATAGAGCTTTGGCATTTGAAGTGTATGTAGAACAATCCCGGCCGCTAGCTTTTGACCCTTGACCCGTTTGACCTGTTTGACGCGGCTCTGCGTTGCGCATTCGGATAGGTCACGAACGTGCCGCGCCGTGGCGCCATATACAGCCCGCAAAACCCCCAACCGGATGAAAAGTTTTCAGGATTTTGGAAATACGTGCTTCAACAGTAATAATGACATGAAAGAAACACGTACGTTATTTAAAAAAAAATGTTCTCTATTGAATTGATTGAATAGGCATTCACTTGGTAGAACTCCATTATAACACGGTGAAAAAACAGGAATGTATTTTAGTTCTACAAAATTATTTTTAACAAATATAGTTGATAGCTATTTCGGCTCACGCCATCGTCAGAACTATATAGTAATATAGATTGTTCTGACGATGGCGTGAGCCGAAATAGCTGTCAACTATATTTGTTAAAAATAATTTTGTAGAACTAAAATACATTGCTATTTTTTCACCGTGTTCTCTATTGAAGTTATATGACTATAAAAATTGTAATGGGCCTCACCCAGCAAACTACCGTGGTTGCTCGCAATACCCGATTAGAATAAAGAAGGCTAAACCGCTTCGCGCGAGACCTCAAGTAACTGAAAATGATAGATGGCCGTTGCCAACATTTTCAGAAGCCAAGGGCTCTTCGACATCAAAGTCACAAGCTGTAGCGGCTAAGTTGACTCCCGACTCCCAACCGCCCAAGCCAAATGCTCGCATGGATCATAAATCCATGCTCGAGGAATGGCGTATCATCGTGTCAAAGGGAAATCAATTCCTCGTGAAACTGTCCGCCCAAGAGGCGTCTTGTAATGCCGAAGATGGCCAGTAAAATCCAACCGGCATCATTAAAGATTCTCCATTGGAACAGTGGAGGTACCCTAAGGCACGATAAACTTGAAGTGATTGACGTTTTATCGAGATATGAAATCGACATCCTTCTTGTGAATGAGACTTTCCTCAAGTCATCGCATCGTCCATCGATACCTAATTATTCCTTATACCGATTTGATCGTACTCGAACTTCGGGAGGAGGAACTGCGATTTATTTAAAAAAACATATTGACCACTGTGCGGTGCCATTGCCAGCGCTTACCGGCAAACTAGAAGCAAACGCGATAGTTGTAAATACAAAATATTCGGGACTCATTAGATTCGTTTCAGTTTACAGCCCCCCTGATGTACAAATAATGACTTGCGACCTAGAAGTAGTTATTCCCCGTGGTATACCTACAATAGCAGCAGGTGATTTTAACGCAAAACACCTCGACTGGCATAGTAGACTGACGAACTCACGTGGACGTCTACTGAAATCTTACATCGATGATATCGATGCAGTGGTAGCGGCACCCTATGAGCCAACGACCCTACCGAGAAATGGTGGCATTCCAGATGTCTTAGACATTGCTATACTGAGTGGAGTGAACCTTCAGTACGATACTCATATAGTGCATGAGCTTAACTCTGATCACCAGCCAGTCATTTTATGGTTAGGAGTACCGTCTAACCATAGCTGTAATAATTTTAATCAGACGCGTAATATTATCCAATGGAAGGAATTCGAGGATTTTGTTGACGACATGCTTATCCCACACAGTGACTTAACGGATATCCAAAGCATTGATCTTGAGATTCATAGCCTCACAACAAATATCAATTTAGCTGCTGCATATGCCAGTAAAACGGTAAAAAATTCACCGCACAGTAAAGCGCTTCCAGCAGATATTAGACAGCTTATAAATGATAGACGGAGCGCGAGAAAGGAATGGAAAAAGTTCTGCAACCCCTTAGTAAGACAACGCGTCAACCGATTGTCAGCAGAAATCCGACGAGCCATGAAGGCTTATCGCGAAAAAACTACCGACGACTACTTAAATGAACTCGTCAAAGGAAGCGACCCGTACTGGGCTCTCTCCAAAGTTCTCCGCGCAGAAAAATACCCCTTGATGCCACTTCACGGAGCAAAGGGTCCCGTATTCACCATCAGTGAAAAGGTAGAAGAGTTTGCGGATAGCCTCCAGAAACAATTTACACCCAATTCAATTGACACAAGTAATTCACGCTTGAAAAATAGCGTGTTAGATATAGAAGCAACCGCTAAGCTAATCCTAGAACAACCCTTAACTGTAGACTGTCAACCTATTTGTCCTTCTACATTTGCCGAGGTGGAAGGACTGATCAAAGCGCTTTCTGACAGAAAAGCTTTGGGAAATGACAGAATCGGTAATAAGGCTCTAAAACATCTACCGCTTAAAGGTATTAGCTCGTTAGTCACTATTATCAACGCGTGCTTAAGATTACTATATTTTCCATCACGTTGGAAGGAAGCGGATATTATTCTTATTCCAAAGCCTGGGAAAGATCACACTCTTCCGATAAACCATCGACCAATAAGCTTGCTACCCGCAATGAGCAAAATTCTAGAGCGTGTGATTAAAGCCAGACTGCAAGAAGTGGTGGAAGAGAAAAAGATAATCCCAGATACACAGCATGGTTTCCGCGCGAATCACTCGACAAACCACCAACTTCTTCGGGTAGTAGAGTTGATCGCAAGTGGATTCATTCATAAAGAAGTCACGGCGGGCCTCTTTTTAGATATTGCTAAAGCCTTCGACAGGGTATGGACCGAAGGGCTCGTATTCAAAATGTCGAAGGCTGGCATAGGATTACCACTTGTAAAGATTCTCAACTCGTTCGTGACGGATAGACATTTCAAAGTCAAAATGGGTGTAATTCGATCCTCCTTCAGACCGATCCAGGCTGGTGTCCCGCAAGGCTCCGTCTTGGGACCCATACTGTATAATATATTCACGCATGACATTCCTTGCGGTAGGGAAAGCGAAGCAGTTATAGCTCAGTACGCCGATGATACTGCTATTTTATCAAAATCTCGTAATCGGCAAAGTGCTGTCACACAAGTCCAGCTATTGGCTGATACCATAGCGGACTGGTGTGAAAACTGGCGAATTAAAATCAATACCGAAAAAAGCGCTGGAGTTATGTTTTCAAAGGGTTTCATTAGAAAACCCAATTTCGATTGCATTCGTATGCAAAATACAGAAATCAAGTGGTCCAATACTGTCAAGTATCTAGGACTCACTCTAGACAATAGGCTAAAATTCTATGAGCACACCGCGATTAAAAAACGTCAAGCTTATGGTGTAAAAGCTAAACTAAACTTTATGCTCAATGTGAAGAGCAAGCTTACTCTCAAAAGCAAGCTGCTCCTCTATACAGCTATAACTCGACCAATTATGGTGTACGCTACTCCAGTGTGGGCTTATGCACACCAGAAGCATCTGAAGACACTTCAAATTGTCCAAAATAAATCATTGCGACAAATTTGTAATGCCCCGTGGTACGTTCGCAATTCGCTGTTACATAGAGACTTGAAAATGCCTACAATTCGAGAGTTCGTTCGTGAAATGTCTCGAAACTTTCACAGCGATATAGGCAAACATTATAACCCTACAATTTCGTATCTACATAATTATGATGAGACAGTGCCGAGTAATCGTCTAAGGCCGAGAGCGGTTCTGCTCGATGACCCGCCATAGGTTTGTTGTTACAGATCTTAATCCCAACATGGACAACCTCGGCATCTGAAAATGACTTTCTAATTTTGTTTCCTTACGTATTGTATATGCATGCGTGTGGCTGTGTGTGTGCCTGTGTGCACGCGTATGCATGAGTGAATGTAATGCGTATGGTGTCCGCATGAACTGCACTCATTGTGGGTTCCAAGGCTCAGCTGCGACCTAATGTTGTCAACAATGACACAACAATTACAACAAAGTTAAATCTATATATGAGAGATGGAGGAGACCTGAAGAGCTCTGATGCTGACGCGTCATAGATCTTAACGCTCCATGAATTTGATATCCCAAAAAAAAAAAAAAATATGACTATAAAAATAAAAGTGAAAATTATAGGTTGTCAAAATAAATAAAACGCATAATTGTTGCAGCTTTTTTAAGATTTGTTTTTCCACAAAGAACTCAAAATTAATACATTTAAAATGAATTGGATGTTGTAAAAAAGGTTGATAAACCTGTAAATATTATATAATATTTAACGGAAAATTCATTTTGGTTCGACTTCTACCTGGAATCAACGTCAATAAAGAACACATAGGTGCTGATTGAACGCCTTAAAATATCTAGGACTCAATTAAATGTAAAAAATCTATTGATTAGTTTAAAATATCAACTGAAGGTGATTGATGGAACTTAAATATCAAATTTGAATTGTTGAAAATTAATACAGCTGCGTCACGTAAATAAAATTGTCTCTAAGCATTGGCATGCAAACGATATGACCTTCCAATAACCTACCTTGATATTGTTGTTTTATATCAGTGATTAAATTGCTCCTGAAAAGGTAAACAACAACAACAAAGTACTTTTAGTTTATTATTCGGATGCTACAATAATATTTAGCTAATTCAAAGTTTTCTCTCAAGGACTTCACTGTGCGAGATATGCGTGTTTACTCCCGAAATATGGTGCAAAAAAAATAATAGAGTTGAGTTTGAAAAGAGATTGTTTATCAGTTCGAATTTTTGTTTGTTTATTTGCTTATTCTTATAGAGGGTTGCCTTAACATTAAAACGAAAATTGTTATTTGAACGTAATGTAAAATAACAAATATTATTAGAGTTTTTAGCCGAAATGATGTTTTTTTGAGGGACCTGGCGGTAACTTTTTGGCATTTAATTTTACACATGAAATTAAAATGTAGAGCTTTTTTGTGTTACTAGATGCGACAGGTGTTTCCTTCAGGGTTGTGAAGTTGGAGCCGTGAATAACGATCGACTATAACTATTTTTTTGATACGACGGTTTTGAAGAATATCTCAATGAACAATTTGCTAGATTGGTTGGTTGATCTTTAATTAAATGTACATAAATAGTAAATGTAGAAAAAATCTGACAACAATATACTTGGTCAATGTCGGAGCCGTGTTTCCTTTTAACGACTCCACATTAATAATTATAACACTTTCGTGCACAAGCTAATTTTTATTTTTAAATATAACCTGATAATTTGGTCATGTTTGTCCGACCTCTCCGAGATCAACCATTCAATTCAGCAAATTGTTCGTTGAGACATTTTTCAAAATCGTCTAATCGAAAAAGTAGTCGGAGTGGCTCGTTTTTCACGACTCCGACTCCGGCCAAAACATCGCGACTACGCGATTTCGATTCTTCTTATATCTGCTATCAACAAATTGCAATCAGCTGTCTCAAAAGTTGAGACAATTAGCATTAAGGCGGTTAAAATATTTCTCGCCTACCGTAATTTCTTTGCGTTTTTTCGAAATGATAGCTAAAAATATAATATAATGAGTGAAAAAATAGCAATCTACACATGGGCCTCGTATAACACGGTTATATGGTTCCACAAAAACCTCATATAATACAAATCTGTGTTATACAAGGTTTGAAGTTCATACAAAAATAAGGTTTGTGTTCCAAAAAAAAAAAATCGAACATAGTTTATATAAATATGTACTTAATTTTTCTAAATAAAAAAAACTCATTTGCATATTATAATTGAAAGAAACTTAAATAACATAATATACCATTCATTTATCATCGCTTTCCCTTATAATTTTATATTTTTTACTTTTTTTCAAGATTGGTTGTGAGTTTTCATCATCGAAGGACTCTGAATTTAAAAAAATCGTTAGTAAGCCATTGTCTGCTTTTAGCGTACAATCTACATATTTCCTTAAGAAGTTCCAAAATATTTTGTAATTCCCTCTTGAATTTTGAACCTCTTTTCATTCTAGGATCATTATCAATAAAAAAAATAATTTAAATAGACAATTTCAAGCAGTCATTTATTGTTTTAAATATGAAATATGTAGCTACTTCGCTGCAACTGCTTTCCTAGTCATTAATTGAGGTGGATTAATTAAACATTTCATTTTGATTAAATTTTTCCAATAAAGCGTGTTATATAAAAATATGTCACAATTTATACACCCGTGTTATGTAAAACCGTGTTGTATAAAACCGTGCTACACGAGGCCTAGGTGTATTTCAGTTCTACAAAATTTTAAAGATATATTTGATATAGCTATAGCGAAATAGCTATCAACTATATCTTTTAAAAAAATTATAGAACTAAAATACATTGCTATTTTTTCACCGTGTCAAAAATGTATTTTATATTTTATTTGAAAAATAATATTACAAATTAAGCTTTATACTTATGACCTGTCGTTTATTAACCTTTTGCACTCGAGCACTTTTTCGTATGTGCCTACCAGCAACTCGACGCGTTTTTTTTTTTGCGAAAATCGCATTCGCTCATGAATCAAACTAATTTCTTAATATAAATAAATTTTTCTATTTGAACATACTGCACAATCCTTCTTAGGCCCTGAACGTAATATATGTAATTTATCTGCAAGACGGTCTTCTGTAGGAACAGTTGAAGTACGCACTCGGAATCCACCATGCATTTCGATGACAAAACTTATTGATATTACGAGAGCCGTCTATCTTTGGCTATGATTTTTTATTAGAAAATGACTCCCCAATGATCTATTATTGTGATCTAGTTGAAAACGACCAATAAAAAATGTTAAAAGTATACAAAAAATGACTTTATAAACATGCCACCACTGCGGCGGCATCCGAGTAATACGATAAACTTACAATACCGCCTCTATGACGGCATTCGAGTGCAAAGGGTTAATATGATGGAATAACACAAACCAACACAACACCCTTGATAATGTTGATTGAAATTAACATTTCGACGTGTTATATTTGTCATTCAAATATAAGCTCACGGAAATGGGTTGATTATATTCAGAAAAATAAATTTCAATGCTGGCACATAACTGCATTAATTAGCTTAATTTATAATACTACTTAGTTAACATACGTGACTTTCATTTAGACGCCTTATCAATGAACGACGCTGTTATCAATGGATATATTTTTAGATTTTATTCGATTCAGTGCTTCAAGTTGAAGGTAAATAAACTATAATATTTGAAGAATCGAATGAACTTGAGAAACTGTATTGAATTGAGGACATTTTGATAGATTTGTAATAAAGAATGATTAGACCTATATTACAAAGTAAGCTTTGTACATTCTAATAGGAATTTGAATAGATTTTTCAATAAAAAAAGAAGTGCACATATATCCTTTATCTATATATTACTATAATATATCAGTTATAACGTTTTAGGCAAAAAATTATCGTTTTATTGATCGGAAGACGATTTGTAAAAATATACACCTATTATATTTGCACATAGGCAATACAATTTCCAGGCGTTGCCCTGTATCGATTTATATAAATTTTCTAATATTCACTAATCAATTGTATTTTTAAATTGTTACTCTGTAGCAAGTGTGATAAAAGCTTTCATCGATTGTTTATGTAGGCGGAGGAGCTCTGGGTTGCCGACCACTGACTGATGAATATTCCTGCATGTCTCGTTTATTTTATACTGTTCCGGCAATACACCAAAAAGAACAATGTTAAATAATCTCGAATTAATCTAATTTATGGTATCGACTGAAGGTGCTTGATAGAATTTCAATGTTTTATCACTACCTACCCGAGTTTTACCTTTCGGTATCTTCAGGCATTAGATCACACGAATGCAATAGAACTGAAATTTGAATTCAAACTCTAATTAATCGTTCATCAGTTTATCGATATCGATCTATCCCAACATTTATATTGTCGTTTTTGACTTATGAAAATAAAGAGAATCGGATTTTCACTGTAACTTAATTAAAAACGGCACTGTTATTTTTTATAGATTTTATAACAAAAAACGAATAAAAATCATATGCCATTCAAAAAAAGTACAAAATTTATGCACTCGAAAAAAACTGGTTATATTTAAATATTTTATTTTTATTTAAAAAAATGGAAGCTTATATATTTTTTACTGTCAAGTAAACAAATAACATAGCATTAGAGTTTGACCTAATTTTTATTCAAATGCCATCGCATAGTAGACAAGGCGTAGTGAATGAAAATCGTATTAATTAGTTAAACTGACACTTTTTAAATTAAAGGCGCGGACGAAAAAAACAAAATCAATTATGTTTTTGTTTCGAACGTGTTTTTTGTATTCACTTTGGTATTGCCATAATTTTATGTTTAATGAATTAATGATCCTTATTTTTAATTGAAGGGTGGGTTAGTTTTCATGCGACACGCACATTATTATTCGTCTATATAGAATGTTGTAATCGTTTTGGATAATATTTCTCACGCAATAAAACAAAATACTTGCTAGAAAGAAATTTATATATTTTTTTTTGTTTCATATTTTACCAAATTCGTTTGGACTGATTTATTGCTATAATAATTGTTTTAGACGTCTGAAATCGGGTTCAAAATGAACGTAAATATTTTATGATATGTAACGAAATATTGACATGCATATCGAGTTTTAAAGGAAATATTATTGAGTAAAAACCATTTCTGGTTATTTCCGAGTTATTTTTTGTCGCTTAATTTATTTTGTCACGATAGTCCTACTAGCAGATCATTCGATATACAGTAGAACCTTGATTATTCGGATTTAAGATAATTTGCATTGGTCGAAATAAACAAAAATATTACGGATTTGCCAATATGCGCGTGTTGAATTGCGTCCATTGTTTAGGTAAGTGATGGAATGCAATATTAACATTTTTATCGTTGCATTTATTTTTTATGCATTTGCTCCAACAATTACTGTGTAAAATATGGGTTAGTAATCGTCCAAATATGATACGCATTTAACGTTTTTTCTTCCACCCTTCTACTACTCAACTTCTACTCGATCCGATTTAATATTAAGGCTATTTATTAATCTAAGGAAGTAAAAATGATTCAAACTGAATATACTCGTCTTGTCATGTGAATTATAATTTCTTTCAACTATCCGGATTTCTCCTTCCGAACAATCTTCATCCCCAATTAGTCCGGATAATGGAGGTCATACTGTAATGAGAGGGGGTACAATTTAAATTAAATCTATCGGCATGGGTGTTTATAGGTCTGGCATCTTCATGTTACTTGCAATTAAATTAAATTAAGAAACAACATCAAATTTTCTATTGAACTAAAATATGTAAATAAACCAGGATTGCAGAGATTTTAAAAAAAACATGACACCGATTAAAAAAAAGTTTATATTTGTCATGTTTTTTTCCCTACCTTTCCTCCTATTTATGAGGATATATTATTATCCTATCATAGTTCCTTATATATGTCCTATTAAAGATTATTGTCTAATCGAAAAATGTCACTCGTTTTTCACGACTACGACAAAAAAGCTTTATGAAAACATATTCCAATCGAAAATGAATACGTAACAAGGTGAAAAAATAGCATTATATTTTAATTCTATAAAATATTTTATAGGGTATAGTTGATAACTATTTCTATAACTATAGAATAGACGTCAGAATAGTTTTGACGATGGCGTGAGCCGAAATTGAAAAAAATATTGTAGAACTAAAACACATTGCTATTTTTTCATCAATAAATATGACCTGACTACCAAAAATAATAGTTAACACTTTAAACAATTTTTAATTTTTTACTCTTTTTGGTATCGGCCGTAATATAATATTTGAATTTAAAAACGTACATACGGTGAAAAAATGTGACGTGAAATTCCGTGGACACCAGCGATTTTCAACATGTTATGGAGTTCTACCAAGTAAATGCCAATTCAATCAATAAATACGTTCACTCCTTGACTTCATGCTCGTTTTCATAAAATAACCACGCAGTCGTTATTCAGTTATTCATAATCATAACGACGCAGATATATGAATAAATAATTTAAAAACAAACAAACAAAATAAATGTGTAAAAATTAAAGTGTCAAAGCCAGGCAGCCGTTATTGGGTGACGTCAAAAAGTTTTTATGGGCTTTTTCGAGGTTTCTCGCGCAGAGGCCGGAGTAATTTGATGGAAAAATATAAAAGAGAAGTTTAATATTGTCAAGAGCGCAAAAACTTAGATGGAATACGTGCTTCGAAAAGACTTTTTGGGAAATGAAAATATTATCGGAACTCTTCCATCTTTAAATGAATGAACCATCTTTATGGCCTTGTGAATATTTAATAATTTCTCCGTACTACACACAGATTTCTGGAAAATAATCACAGTTTAAAAAAAAAATTGATTCGGGTTATTATTATATACTATATACGATTCCGTTTAAAGCAAGATTAATTTTCGAAATTCTGTTGCATCCGTGCGATAGAATGCCTGAAGATGCCGAAACACGAAACCCGGGTCGTTAGTGACAAAACATGTGGAATCGTACAAAGTTGTAATAATTTTAATTCAACATTGAAATTCCATCAAGGACCTTCAGTCGATATCATAAATTTTAAAAAATCAAGATTAATTGTGTGATGCAATTTTTCGGAGTCGTTCATTTTTCACGACTCCGACTCCGGCCAAAACAGCGCAACTCCACGACTCGACAGCGCTGATTATTATAAATCTAATTATTTCTTTGTACGGTTTCCAAAATGCACTCTCCAACGACATGGGACTACTGCCGGATTACCGAAAAGGGCAAAAGGCGTGCGATTGGAGTTTCTAAATCAGAAAGGCCTAAAAAAACTTCATATATACTATTATATATGAATCAAGTATTTTTTTTTAATTCTTTTTTGAATATTTATTTTATTGTAGGTATAAACCTACTAATATAGCAGCAAATCTACTACTATATAATTTATTTATTTAGTATTTTTATTTATTTATTACAACTATACGGTACAAAAATTACAAATTATCAATTCATTGCTTTTGCACCGTAACATATTAACATATTTAAAAAATTCAACAAATACACTATAAATCAATCAATAAGGATTGCAAAAAAAAGAAAATCAACCAAGTAAGCTCATGAAATGTCTACTTTAACTGAAAAAATAGCATTCGTCTGAGCTAAGTTTCGTCCACATGAAATGTGTCAACATCTGAAGCGATACTGTTGAACATTGTTAATGCTCTTACCATTGGCATGCCCATTGGTAGAATTTCTACACTTTGGAAGAACAAACAAATTATGTACACGATTTCTCAAAAAACCATCCGGAACATACAAATTGATATTATCAAGGATGGCATAATTCATAATCAAACAATAAACACAACGGTGTATGTTTTCCATTTAAGCTTTCATTAAAACACGGTCGGTTACCCATATGAAATATTTTTGACCAACTTAACGAAAAACAAATTAATTTCGGCCGTTCAATGTATTGTCTCTGTTTACAGATGAACTCAATATATAAAAGTAAAGTATTAGGGAAGGCCTTGTATAGATAAACTTATTTGTGTATCATTTTTTTAGCCGTTATATTCAGAAATGACAAAATGAAAATTGGAAATAATACATAATTAAAAAAAACACATAATTTTGAATAATACTTCATCAAATTATACTCAGATCTTGCATAACGCGGTAACATGGTTTCATTAAACGTCGATCAATGAAAATTTGTGTTATGCAATATTTATTTTACTATACAAGTAAAATTGTGTTTTCATTGAAGTTAAATTATACCTTTATATAAATGAATAAAAAATATAATATACAATAAATTACGATATCGACTGAGGGCGCTTGATGGAATTAATAGAAAATCTTAAAAATTCAAGATATCGTAAAAAACCTGGAAATGTACAAAGTTTTAAACATTCAAATTAAATAAAAAAATACTTGAAATGCATCAATCATTCTTAATAACTCTTACTTTTAAGCTTGTTATTTCGACTCAAATTGTTGTTACACTGTTGATTCAAAATCTGCAGTGCATTCATTATAAAAAGAATGTGTAAAAAATGCACAAAAAAAAGAAAAATACGACAAAATTCATAAACAAGTCATCTTTTATAAAATCAAAAAACAACCGGGTCGCGCACCGGCGCCTCAGCCGTACCACGTACACCACTGGTAAAAATTACAGAATTCGTCACGAACCCATATATTGACTGGAAAATCAATCTTTCTGAAAAAATAATACAATAAGGTAAGACAAATTCCCAATCGACACTAATCCATCGTGACATATGAACATTTGTCAGGCGTCATGCAAATTCGTTTCTAGTCGAAAAATTCTTGGAAAAATAGTAAACTTAACGCAATATTTGTCTGAACTTACGGCAAACTTCGCTCCGTTTTACGACCGGAAAATTTATTGTTATAAAAAGGGTTCCGTAGAATGTATTGGAATATATGTTCAAAAAGTAGATCCCATGGCAATTCGTGCAAGGTGTCGTTTAAAAAAAAACGTGTAAAAATAAAAACATCTACAATATTATAATTAGAAAGGCTGATGCAGATTACTCGCACGTAGACGATTCAGATTGCAGCTAAATGTTCAATTTATGTGACCAGTGATTAACAACTGGTGAACCACAGTATATATATATAATATATAATTTATGATATCGACTGAATGCAATTTCAATATCGAATTTAAATTGTTAAAAAATTTTACGATTCCACATGTTTTGTAACTAACGAACTGACAGTTCTGTTACATCCGCGTAATAGAATACCTGAAGATTCCTAAAGGTGAAACCCGTTTGTTTTAATGATTATATATATTCATTAAAACAAAAACGACGGATAGTTCATCGTAAATGATACAATTGGGAGGATAATTG
Organism: Himalopsyche japonica; assembly: GCA_028555115.1. Taxonomy (NCBI): domain Eukaryota; kingdom Metazoa; phylum Arthropoda; class Insecta; order Trichoptera; family Rhyacophilidae; genus Himalopsyche; species Himalopsyche japonica. The sequence goes on along the minus strand of JAHFWJ010000575.1, from coordinate 1,467,849 downwards.
GTTTTATTTTTTGTAAATCCTTGTCCATACTCAAGAGGACTGATGAACTTTTATGAAGAGACTAAGACATATATAAACGATAGCAGGTTTAGCTTAACTGGTGTCGATACGCTCAATTTCTTTAGTATCGGATGGATTTTGGGAATTTTCCAAGCTTTTGAGTAAAATCGATAAACCGTTTGAAAAAATCGAAACTGCGGACTCGGAATTACAGTCATGAAAAACGAGCAACTTCGCAAAATGTAAATGAACAAAAAAAAATCGTTTGAGTCCAAAAATAGTAAAATTTGACTATTTGAGTATTTGGTTGGTCTTAAATTGAATGCACGTAACTAGGAAAGGCAGGAAAAAAACCTGACAAAATTAAACTTTTTTTTAGTCGGAATTGTGTTGTTGGTTAACGTTGGAATCGAAATTGGAATCTAGAGCCCTGGTAAAAACGCTGTTTGCATTGCGATTTAAATCCGTCACATTGCCCATTGAATCGGGGCGTGAGATAAACTAATAATTAATATTTTCAATTTAAATCTTTATCGATGCTTGATTGTTAATAAAAAAAGTTGCAACCCACATAGTCTATTTACTAAAAACAATCGGGTGTTAAATTTAAATAAATAATAGGCAAGTGAGATGACTTGCAGATTGGTCAGAGTTTTATAATCATTAAACGATCGAATGTCAACATTTAAGACTTAGTTGAAACACTCCCACCCGTCTGTCTGTAAAACTACATTGTACAGTTCATAAGACAGTTTATGAACGCCACTTTTATCAAATTTCTTGACGTTTTTATTATCTTTAAGTTGTTTTCAGAGTCTACAAAGCGCGGAGATAGAAGAAGCGTGAAGTTTTTGTTTTAATATCTTATTATATTTTTTTTTAACTCCTTCATGTATGATTTTACGCCCGAGGTGAAAAAACACATTCATAAGTAAATAAGTACGAATTTTTGGAAGTGTTTTCGTGGATTGAAACATTGAGCTTAGACAGGAAATTAGCGGTTAGGAAATCGCACTCACTGCGTCGTTTTAATTAGTGTGAGGATATTTAAGAGATGATCTAGCAGTTAATTTATAAAAACTGTCTGTATTGTGGAGGCCTGCACGGCCTAACGTTTAATAAAATTACTTGGTCCGAGACCAGTTTTTACAGACCCGGCCCGAACTTTATTATACTCTTAATGCTTAAGCCCGACCTAATTAAAAGCCAAGAATATTTTTCTAAGAACAAGACAATTTAAATTTTACCTAAGTCAACGATGTGCGATTAATTTATACACATTAATCATTTTTAGCTAGTAATCTGTACCTTTTTGGTGAAAAGTCATGATATTTTAAACAATAAAAACAGTTTAAGCGTAAAACAAAGTTTTAACAAATTTGTGATCAGGGCCGGTTAATAGTGCGGAAACTTTCGTGTAAGAGCTAACTTTTTCTCTTGTTTAATTTACGATATCAACTGAGGATGCTTGAAGCAATTTCGATATCAAATTTGAATGTTTGGACTTTTTACAATGCTACATATTTGGTCACTTATTCTGACTAAGATTGGTTTAACACCAACAACTCTGGAATAATTTTTGAAATATGCTTTGTGAGAATATCCTGTACAGGGTTCAGCAAGTTCCGGGTTCAGTCTGAAAGCTTTTGTTGAGAGTCGCTGGTCGTGTTATTGTACGGGTTGAAAAAGAGCCCGATACCAGATTCGGGTGTGACTTGTCACGTACAGTTGATTTATTTGTACCGCTCAGACTTCGGACGCACGGAGTACAAAAGCGAGCGTACAGGACGATAAAATCAAAAGCGAAATCGTTGCAAAGCTACCTACTACATACAATAAAACAATACAAAGAGCACATAAAAAGTTATGCGAACAGCTAATCGGAATGTGAGCGGATCAGATACGGCGTCGAACTTTTAAAGTCGCACGAAGAGCTATTTCCGGTAATTTTCTAACCTTTAAATAAATTTCTCCAGCTTATTATTTTTAAAGCTCAAAACACAAATCAACCAAATGTAGTCCATACATTAAACTCAAATTAACTTTTGACTGCCGAAGCATTTTTTGTGAAATATTCGCGCGACTCGTAGCTGTTCTAAAAATAATTATATCTCTAAAACTATTCATTATATTTCGGTAAAATAAGAAGCATTATCAAAATAAAAGATTGTTTATAATTTACAAAAGCTTTATACGTAATTTTTCAGATTTTATATAATTACACTTGAAATTTAAAGGAAAAAACTTCTCTGAAGGGTTCACGCACCAGATTAGGAGCCATTGCCTCAAAGAAAAAAATTCAATGTATTGTATGAAAAAAATCTGTATCCCCGTCAAAATATATTGAATAGTGTAGATAAAGCTGATTTATTATGGTCCGCCTAATATTACAACGCATATACCAAGTTTATATTACTCATCATGGAAAAAATATTTTTCGAAACCAAAAATAAAATTTTTGATCGATATCTCAAAGGCATTATTTATACAAGCTTATATATATATATTTTGAATACTATTTTCATAAATCAGCATAACTCGATAGCGAAATGCACCGTAATCGCTGATTCTGTACGGAACCGCTGGGCGTTTAAAGGTTAATACCTCGGCAGAAGTACGAATTATCCTATTGTTTCATTTAGAATTTTGAAAATTTAGTGTCATTGTGTTAAAGTAACAAGCTAGGACGTTGGAACAGGAGAGAGGATGTGTTGTGTGCCTTTTCTGCACAGCTATATATAGATAAGTGAATGTTAGTTTAAGCATAGTTCTGACAATGGCGTGAGCCGAAATAGCTATCAACTATATTTGTTGAAAATAATTTTGTAGAACTAAAATACATTGCTATTTTTTCACCGTGTTACGAACTATCGGGTTCGTGATGCAGTGGTCAACGTCGTCAGCTTCCGTGAAGAAGTTCACGGGGTACGAATGGCGTTTATTTTCACTCCATTGGCATGGATGTTTATCAAAATGTACAAATAAGATACATTATTAAAATATACTTGCAAAACACACAATATAATATATCCAATTGATAAATTATATTGTCACTAGTGAAAATATATTCTACGTATTACACTTAATTAAAATATGATAAATCTTAATTTGAGAAAATATGGTTCTCAAGTAATTTTTCACGCATTATTCGGCCTATCCTTCGGGACGTTGATAATGATTGCGATTAGCGAAACCGGTCATGATCATTATATTCAAAAATCGTGGAAATAGTACATATTGTTAAAAATATCACACTTTGAAATGTATTTTGTTTCATTTGATAGGCTACAGCTTAGCAATCATGAAGTAAGAAACCTTAAAACTAATTAAGGAGTTGGTAAAAGGTTTCTTTTTTAACACATTGGTCGCCAACAGATTTTACGTAAAATAGTGAAAACGATGATAATATCTTTCTAAGTAGTATTTGATAGGATATGTCAGAATGCATTGTTTTTTTTTTTAATATTGATGATTTTTTTACTTGAATAATTGTTTTATGTACTGGTCTTTTTTGCCCGTCATAAAATGACCCCCATGGCCCCCATAAAATAATCCATGCCGGTCACCGGTGACCCCCATAGCGATCAACGTGTTAAGGAGTGCAAAAGGTTAAAGGTTGTGGTTTATTTATTAGTATGCAGGTAAAACAATAGTTTAATATTAAAATTTATATAACATTACAATTTTGCTCTCTCTACGTGTCTCTATTTCAGTTCTAATAATCATTTTAACATTCTCATCATGGTTGTGGATTTCCATTTCATATTCTTACTCAAGTAAAATTCACACGAGGAAGATTTTCATTATTTTCTAGGCAAGGAAGACATCTTGCCCGCGATGCTATTCAGAAATAAGCACACGAAAATTATTTCTTCGTGACTGGACTACAAAACGTAAGCCTGAGAACTCATCTACAATTTCTCGAGATTTATTTATATCGCCTTAGTTTCAAATAACACAAATGCTTAACGAAATATTGCGTCGTTTCACATAATTTATTATGATTCAATTATCAAGACTATATTAATTATAGTAGATAAAATTTTAATAACCAAAAAATGAGCATATATATTTTCTTTTCTTTTTTTCAAACTTTTCTAGTTTTATCATTTAAAAAATCTTCTAACTAAAACAACCTAATGAAATAGTCTTGAATCGTCTGTCGTTTTGTTGTTGTTGTTGTTTTTTTTTAATTGTGAGCAAATATATTGTAGTTACAAATATAACATACATAATTTATTCTCGTGTTAATAAAACAAAAACAAAAAAATGCGGTAATGTTAAAATCTTAAAACGACGAATACTCTACTCTCACTTCGTGTCGGTACCAGGAAATATTCGCATGGGAAATTGCATCAGACGATATCGAAATGTAAGCCATGGGAGAAGAATACAATGGGTGGCGCCGTCGCCGCACTTGCAGCATGCAAATAAACGCAAAAAGGCCGTGACCCCACCGAGACTACCGTTTCACTTACACCGAAGCCTGTGTAACTGAGTCGTCAACATCGGGAACCTACATACATATTTACACTTGAAGTCTTTTTTACGCGATATATCAGGTTTCAAAACATTTATTGGATAACAATTTTTTCGGTGACCTAAGACTTTTACTCCTTCCTAGCACTAACCCACCGACCGCTAACTTCTTAACTGGTGAAACCAGGGCTGTGAAGTCGGAGTCGTGGAGTCACGATGTTTTGGCCGGAGTCGTGTTTTTTTGAACGACTCCGCAGCCCTGATTTAATCATTTGTCAAAATAAAGTAAATGGCCATAAAACGGTCTGAGAATGAATCAAGAAACTTTATATTGTAAATAATAATGTACTACTTCCATGGCATATTTTATGATCAGGACCGTCTTCGCTCATAGTGAGAATTATCAACTGATAGCATACATTGATTGAATTGGCATTTACTTGGTAGAACTCCGTTATAACACTGTAAAAAGAGTTCGGCTCACGCACCGTCAGAATTATGTTCAAGCGTACATTTGCTTGTCTATATATATAGATATGTAGAAAAGGTACACAATACATCTTCGCTTTTGTTTTAACAACCTTGCTTATATCGTCCTAGCCATAATACAAAAAATTAAATTTAAAATAAACTAAACTTGACTGGCGGCATTTTTAAGAAGCTTAAACACTGGCCGGATACGATTTATTACAGAAATGCATTAGTCCTTCGCAATGGTCTGAGAAGCATACATAGCGGATACACATTACAAACAAGACTATTTTTACGAAGTTTTGAAATAATAATTGTCAGGTATATAATATCAAATGTTTAAGAACTGGAAAGACAACAATTATACAGTAATTTATGATATCGACTGAAGACGCTTGATGGAATTTCAATATCAAGTTTGAATTGTTAAAACTTTGTACGATTCCACATGTTTTGTCATTAACGACACGGTTTTCTGTCGGGCAACTGTCAGTTCTGTTGTATCCGTGTGATAGAATGCCTGAAGATGCCGAAAGGCGAAACCCGGGTCGTCAGAGTCGAAACATGTGGAATCGTACAAAGTTGTAACAATTCAAATTTAGTAAAAGTGTTGGTTGAAAAGTATTATGAAGAGATCGTTATTTTTATTCCTTGTGACAGTTGACTCGTTAAATGTAAATAAAATTGATTCAAAAGTGGGTAAACATGTTACAATGTCAATACGGAATGTAGACACCATAATATATAAATGTGCTATATTTTTTCACTATAAAACCCCCGACAGGTGGAATTTGTTTATTAATTACGCTAATTTTCAGGCCATGTCCAACGGGTACAGAGCCCATGTTTTAATCCCTCCGTGCGGTCGAGGAGGGCTTATACAGGGTGGTCGTATTTCACGCTCCACGGATTTCGATTAAGGGTTGAATTTAATTAATTACCGTTATCCATATAACGCCGTGAGCTCTCTCAAGTTTTTGGCAGGTACTTAGTTTGGTTTAGATTTCGAAGAATCTGGGACGAACGGCGCACCATTTTTTTGCATGTGAGAATATAAAAAAAAACTTTGGTATTTTTTTTTGTACTATATTACATGAGTGGACAAAACATACGGTCTTATTGTTGAAGTGATTTGATTACTGTTCATAAATTTGCGTGACACGACAAAATGTTCTGTGACTAAACGGTCACCGACAAAGTTTCCCTAAAAAAATCTTATAAATGAAGCAAAGAAATTAATGATGAAATGTTATATATATTTAGTTCGCTCAAATATATTCAAATTTTCTTTCATAAAGATTTTCACAAGTTTAAAACACCATTCGATTATTTCAATAAATAATTTAATAACGATTTAATTAATATAACTTTTACAAAACTCTGTAATATCGACTAATATTTGTGAAACCGCATTTTGGAAATTAAAGAGGTTCTCCCTTTCTATTTTTTATTGAGATTTTACTTTTATTATTTTATAATGTAAGTTTCCACACATTTTTCGTTTTTTTATATGGTCCCTTGACAAACGTTTAATCGAAGATTCACTCTAAAAAGAATATATTATAAATCAACATATTGGCGACACAGTTATCTTATAATTCTGTTGACATTCCAAAGCACTTAAAATTATCATGAAAAAATATCCTATCGAATGATTTTGTTACACCTTTCTTCGTGAACAATTTTAAAATACCAGACAATCGACCACAACTGAATAAAAGAATACCGTTGACTGTTTATAACAATTTTTAACGAGTAAAGAATAGTTTATCAATGAAATGTATTATAGATAAATATGTCAGTGTTACAAACAGATATAGTGCGTTAACTATAATTAGATACTACACAAAATGCTGGTAAAATGTAAGCATTGTATGGAAATGTTATTTTCATGAATAGATTCTGTGTTTGGTTTGAAAATTATGTTATGGCAATCCGGCGTACTTGTAGAGTGCAACTTGTCAATAAATGCATTCATTCACCAAGGAACAATACAAACCGAAATGTGTTGTGCGATTCGGCAGTTTTTAATATGAGTAATTCGCATGAAGCAGACACCAAAAAATGGATAAACTTGATAATTGACACAAGTCTTGGACAAAGTGGTTACAGAAATTGTTAATAAATTGGATTTTTCTCCTTTCATATGTCGTAAATTGTCCAGAAGACTGATTCGATGATTAAACTTTTCTTATCTCTCAGATATACTGCGACCACTTTCATTTTGCGTGTGGGATCGTGTAGCTGTGATATTTGCATGTATAAATGTAATTCTCACAATTACTTGATTGAATTGATAAAACTCCATTATAAAACGGTGAAAAATCAGTACGATAATTCTTGTAAAAATTATAAGGTTTATATTTGATGGTTATTTCGGCATACGCCCTCGTTAGAGCTAGAACTATCCAGTTTGGACGTGCCCATAAACCGAAATAGCTATAAACTATATACCTTATAATTTATGATATCGATTAAAGGTTGTTGAGGCTTTGTAAGATTCCAAATGTTTTTTTTTACTAGCGGCATTCTATCACATGAATGCCTGAAGATGCCGAAAGGTGAAAGTTCAACAATTAAAATTTGACATACCTTATAATTTTTGTAAAACAAAAAATACATTAATATTTTTTCACTATGTTTTCTGTTAATTTAATTCCCTTTTGCAGTACAAGAGCAACAAACTTATAATATTTATTAAATATTTTTTTTTTACGCAAGAATATACAAAACGTACAATTAATATGTCGAGCAATTTATTTCGCCTGATGCACATATTTCAAAATGATAATTACATGACGTGGTCACATTTTTATAACCTGTTATTATTCATATAAGCAGATTACAGTATTCATTAATACATATTGAAATTTGTTATGGCAGATAAAAAGTGTATAGTTCTTTGACATCGGTCGTTTAAATAAATAGCACATGTTCTGCGACAGTGCAAAAATACAAAGATGGACTCTTCCGTTGCGCAATTTGGTCAGCACCATTTTGAAAATTCTTTTAAGGCACCTCAAAGGAATCGTCAGGGAATTTCTGTTCATTCGTTTGCACTCGCAGTAAAAAAATAAATGCAGGTATGCGAGGTATGTTTTACACGTTTCTTCTTCATAACAGTGTTTTCGTTTTCTAGGGCTTTGCATTAATTATGTCCGGTTGACATTTTGGCAGATGCTTTTGTGGACTTCCGGTCGAGTTACAAGTAGCTTTATTTCCGTTGTCAATGGTATTGTAGCATTATATTTAATATAAAATTAAATTAATTGCTGCATACCGATTGTCATAATTATTTAACAGGCAATATTGGATACGAATTCTTAATCAGAAATTTGCATATAGCTGGTTTAACGTATGAAATACTGACGACAATTTTTAAGGATTATCTATCATTTCTTGGTGAAAAAGTATTATATTAAAAATATAACTGTATCTAATATATCTTAACCCTTTAGACGCCAAGCCAATTCCACTGATTTTTGCTGTACGCCACCATTTTCAATCATCGAATTTTACATAAAAATTCCACGTAACATACCCATGAAATAATTTTATACATAAGTTATTATTGATTTTCATATAAAAGTGATTTTATTATAAACTACATAACTTAAAAATAGTACAAAATGCTTCCAGGGTACACAAATTAAATAGAAAAACATAATTAATAATTAATCAGACTATTGGCACATTTTTCGCATAAGAATTCTGTCCGATTTTATCTGTTAAGGGTTATAAAAATATATTGATTGAATTGGCATTCACTTGGTAGAACTCCATTATAACACGGTGAAAAAAATAGCAATTTATTTTAGTTCTACAATTTTTTTTAAATATAGTTGATAGCTATTTCGGCTCACCCATAGTCAGAACTATCCTTAAACGAACATTTGCTTTATCTATATATAGATAGCTGTGTAGAAAAGGTACACCATACATCTTCTCTCCTGTTTTAACGACCTAGCTTGTTTCTTGCTCGCAATAAAACTAAAAATTGTAAATGAAACTAAAAAGGCGGCTGTATCAATAAGTTTACATATGGCACGGAAATGGTATATTACATAAACAAAGAAGCACCCCCAGAAAAAGGGAAGATTCTTAGAAGCAAATACTCTAAGTACTTTGCAAAATTGATATCTCACTTACCTAGCCTACAATAAAAAAACACATTCGGTTCAACGAATCGACAATTTCATGACGTAAAATCTTATATTTCATCACTAGATGTTTGATAGTAGGTATCTCTATAAAATAAAAAAACCTATTTATATTTTAATGTTAGTTGATTATTATTTATTGTAAAACCCTTTCAAGAATGACTTACCAAGATCGTTAATGAAAATTATCAAAGGCAATTGTGTTGATTACTATTAGATATATATATATTATTAAATTTGTTTGAGCTGCAATTTACTGCTTGCTTTGGGTAAGTGTTTTCCTGTAATCAATAACTTGTATATATACGATGCTAACTGTTTATTTTACGTCAATTCTGTTGCATCCGTGTGATAGAATGCATGAAGATGCCGAAAGGCGAAAGCCGGGTCGTTAGTGACAAAACATATGGAATCGTACAAAGTTGTAACAATTCACATTTCGATTAGCTTATTCTTTCATTTCAATTCAATGTTTCGCGAACTCCTAAATTTCACAATTTTATTCTATATTATTATTAAGGATGACAGAATTCTCAATTTCGTCTCGGATGAGTGTATGACATAATACATATAAGTGATATGAATAACATTTTTAGATTTTTTTATTATGTTTTTTTAACACGATAAGTGTATTAGAAAAACAGTCATGTACAGGTGCAAACATGTAAATTACGTGATATTGTAATGTGAACATAAATTCAAATCGATTTTAAAGCGGATTCATTACTGATGCATCGGGTTCATAAAAATTACGTGACAGTTATACGAATCAAGTAATGACGCCATCCTGTCTTATTAATATTAAATAAAACAAATTAAATAAGCAAGATAATTAAAATTCCGTGTGCAATTCAAGCGGCAAACTTTGTTGTTAGTATCTTCATATTGGTGAGATATTTAGATAGTAGTTAAACGGAACACCTGTTTTCCAAGCTAGATAATCACTTAGTGTCGAAAAGAAGTTGTCATATATATAGAATACTTGCCATCATAACCGAGTGGTAACGCTACATATTATAGTTTCATTGTACAAGCTTGCGTGGTCAAGGGCACTAATCTTCGGTTGGAATCTTTCATTAATGTATTTATTAGTCGATTGATATATATATATATATATAGTGGAACCTCGATCTATTGTCCCCACACCTATAGTTTTGTTTTAAATAATAAAAACACAGTTTTTAGTACTTATTTCCACAATATATTTTTTGATCAGGACCTGTTTCAGCATCATCGACCGAGTCGTCAGATCTGATCTGAACCGGTCCTGATCAAAAAATATATTGTGGAAATAGGTACTGTAAAACGGAGCCGTGAGCCGAAATAGCTTTTAACTGTATCTTATAAATTTTTGTAGAACTGAAATACATGGCTATTTTTTCACCGTGTTATAATGGAGTTCTACCAAGTGAATGCCAATTCAATCGATAAACTAAAAAGCGTGATTTTATTATTTAAAATATCATGCCTTTCCATCAAGAAGTGACGGTTAACATTTTGTCGTTAATAGTTTTTTTTTGTTTCGACAAGGTATCAATATGATGAAACATATATAATCATACATTCGTCGTTTATTCTTTTATTATTTGAACCAGGGCTGTGGAGTCGTTAAAAAATACACGACTCCAACTCCGACATTGACCAAAACACGGCTCCGACTAAACAAAGTTTACTTTTGTCACGGAGTCGCTTGTTTTTCACGACTCTGGCTTCACAGCCCTGGTATAAATCAGTGCGCCAAAACCGGCGTGACTCCAGACGATGTTAGGTGTGCCGCGGAGCATCAAAAACTGTAGAAGAAAAAATAAAATAATTCATCATAGGAAGACAGAAATAATTATTTCATCATTCGAATAATAATGTCATATAATTTATGATATCGACTGAAGGTGCTTGATGGAATTCCAATATCAAATTTGAATTGTTACAACTTTTTACGATTCCACATGATTTGTCACTAACGACCCGGGTTTCGCCTTTCGGCGTCTTCAGGCATTCTATCACACGGATGCAACAGAACAGAGTTTGTCAGTTCTGTTGCATCCGTGTGATAGAATTCCTGAAAATGCCGAAAGGCGAAACCCGGTTCGTTAGTGACAAAACATGTGGAATCGCACAAAATTGTAACACTTCAAATTTAATAATGTCATGTGTACATAACTATTGTACATACAATCATCAATATATAATGTGAATTTAAATAAATTTTGATTTGCGGTGTACCGCGAAATTTTGTGTAAAATAACGTTTGTTGGACAAAAGGGTTGCGGGACACTGGTATAAAGAATCATTGCAATATCGTGAAGAATTAAAAACACCGTTGCGACGTTAAATTTAAGCCATTACGAAGAAACATCGCAAAAATAATGAGACAGAATCGCATTAGGAACAAAAAAGATTTATGAGAAAAGCTCGGCCGTATGCTGTAATGAACCGAACGAGTTTTCCTGTATACCTTTTATACCACATGTATGTATTTGTATGTCTATATAACCGTACGCGTCACGTTCTCTGTTTTACAGTTTGTTATTTTCCGTAATATGAAAGCTCTCTACTATGCCAGCGCAAAAATATCCGCCGATCAATGTTGAGAGCAATTTTCGTGTCTCAATTAGAGGTAAAATGCGCACCGGTACTTCAAAACGTACGTATGGATATTAAACAAAAATAAACTAATAAATAGATAGAATTAACAACAGGTGAGTGGCTCAGAGGAATTTTGATTATAATCAAAAAATAATAATAGAAAGTTTTTATCATAGTTTTCTAAGGATGCTGAATGGAATTCTAATATTCAATCTAAATCTCTCAAACTATGTACTATTCTATAAGTTTTGTCACTCACAATCCGGATTTTGACTTTCAGCATATTCAGGCATACTATCACATGGATGTTATAGAAATGAAAATCAGTTAACAGTTTATAATATAACATATATAAGAGAAATTGCAAAAACATTTATGCCTTAACAAACAAACTAATATATGTCGATCACCATTGCTCAACCCTCTGCAGGGGTCTGTTTTGTTTCCGTAATAGACCATTTCCGTGGAATTAATAATCTTATTGATATTGCCGCCTTTTTAGTTTCATTTACAATTTTTAGTTTTATTGCGAGCAAGAAACAAGCTAGGTCGTTAAAAGAGGAGAGAGGATATATTGTGTACCTTTTCTACACAGCTATATATAGATAAGCAAATGTTCGTTTGAGCATAGTTCTGACAATGGATGAGCCGAAATAGCTATCAACTATATTTAAAAAAAAAAAATTGTAAAACTAAAATACATTGCTATTTTTTTCACATTGTAATTTATGCCCGTTTATAAGCTAAATATGTACCTATAACATTTTTTATTATATAACTATTAATTTGATTATATAACAACATTTATGTCATATTTCAGTTTATATATTTTATTTTTGGAATATCTTACAATACAATTACGTCAAGCTTAATGCTAAAATAAGTGAAACGATGTATTACATATCTCTTAAGAATAATATATAAAGCTTAGCTTCAATTTAGTTCAATCATGCTTCTGATGATGGCGAAAACCAAAACAGCTATCAACAGTCATATTGAAAAAATATATACACTTAAGCTTTTGACACATAAAATTAGATATTTTGGTTTACTTTATGATATCGGCTGAAGGTGCTTGATGGAATTTAAATATCAAAGTTGTAACAGTTCAAATTAGATCTTTTGGCTTTAAAGAGTCATTGATATTGCAAATCTTTTTATTGGACAATATTTGATTCACCTCTCATGAAATGTCGTACGGGCATTGGATGCGATCAATTAATGCCGGCCACGCCAATTTTGTTGCAAAACGAGGGCCTGGTGCAAGCTTCCTTGAACTATATTTATTACAATTAATATCAAATAGTGCGTCCATATCTCCAGCATCTCTGGCTATCATTTATTTCCATTAGAAAATGTGAACACCAAAAATGAAGCAAGATAAACTGCCTATCAAAAAGAAAACGATTAACGGCTTAGCAATATTAGTAGAACAAAGAGATCAAGTGCAATTTGATAGCCATCGTTCTTCACAACAAATATTTTCAGTTCCAAATAATTTTTTTGCTGTCTAGAATCAATACTAATTAAATTACTCAATAAAGTTTCTTAAATTTATAAAACAACATGTTTAGAAATGTATTCCACAGTTTTATATTATCAAGATTAAAACCGGATTCGCTCATCGCGATAATTGTCAACCGATAAATTCAAGATTAAAAAATGTTAGTTGTAAAAAAACTTTTAGTATACATAGTTAGTATATAAGTGAGGGCTTTCTGTTATTATTTTAGTAATATCTCTAGAATATATATTTTTTTTATATATTATTTATTATATCGACTGAAGGTTTTTGATGGAATTTTTATAGCAAATTTGAATTATTGAAACTTTGTACGAAAATGTGTGAAATCATACATAGTATCAAATTTGATGCAAAAAAAATATTATATTGTGAAAAACGCACTAAAAAATGTGCCAACAAGAAGTGACATGTCCGGGGTATTAAAGAGCCTTTTTTCGGTCGATTTCAAAAATTTCAGTTTCAAATGGAATATAAATCCAAAAATGCTTGTGTAAACAAAATTTCCTGATCGACTGTAGGATTTGAAGTGGGTCACAATGACGATTAATTTATATCATAGGCGACCCATTTTCAAAAAATCCATGTGACACGCGACCCCTCATACAATCCAAAAGCATTCAAAAACAGGTTGGGAACCTATGTTTTAGCTGAACAAAACTCGGGAGTCCAGCTAAATGAATCTGTTTAAAAATATCGTATTTTTATGTCAGAAGTATGGAACCTTTACATATTGTCATATATGTCTTTATATATCACTGAAAAATAGTGATTAAAAAATAAAATAATTACAAAAAATTAAACACAATAATTTTATTAAATTGCAATCAAGAGCTTTTTTTAATAATTATTCACTTTCAAGTAAAACATCTTTAATTTTAAAGATAGTTTATCTTTATTCAAAAGGTTTATTTTTGAAATAACGTAAATCTTGACAATCCTTGTTAAATCGAAACTTTACCGTTGACACGGAATAAGAAAAATAATGTGACAAATAACATATATGAATAAGGGTGATGGTTAACATTCGCTCAGTATGAAATTGAAAATTGTTTTGTAATTTTGAGTACGTGTTCTCAATTTGAAAATTACATAAGACACCAGGCCAATCTCAATCTTGCAGTTTGCCGCCATTTCCGAAGGACTTTATTGGCCAATTTAAATTCAGCGTCGGGTTACTCGACGAATCGTGACCGTGAATTTTTTATATAGGAGAAATAATCGGGTAATTACTATCACATTCACGATAACACTACACCAGTAAAAGTGGACATATTGCATTTGCAGTAACGTGTCATCAATAAAGATTTATTAACGCAAAAAAATCCGCAGGAAATTAGAAATAACGATTTTCAGACGTGAGATTAATGACACTTATGCCTGGATCTAACTTTATTTTATTATTTTCCTTTCGTCTGTTGACATTGCAGCGGATGAAATTTTTATGAAATTAGTTATACAGACGCTAATACAGCCTATGCCTAATGTTCAAAACCGTTACGCCGAACTTAATCATTTTTGTATTTTTTTTTATTCAACACTCTAATGATTGTGATAGTACAAAGGATTCTTAACGAGCAAACTAATATATTGTTTAGGCCATTAATTAAACCGCTCCATGGGGTGGAGGGAGAGGTCTGATTTGCTTCCGTAATACACCATTTCCGTGCCACATGTAAACTTATTGTCACAGCCGCATTTTTTAGTTTGATTTACAATTTTTGAAAATTTTTGTTTTCTTGCGAGAAAGAAACAAGCTAGGCCGTTAAAACAGGAGAGAAGATGTATTGGGTACGTTTTCTACACAGCTAAATATAGATAAGCAAATGTTAGTTTAAGCATAGTTCTGACGATGGAGTGAGCTGAAATAGATAAATCAACTATATTTTTTTTTAATAATTTTGTAGAACTAAAATACATTGCTATTTTTTCACCATGTTATAATGGAGTTCTACCAAGTGAATGCCAATTCAATCAATACATTGTTATTTTTTCACCGTGTTATATTTTTTAATCGCAGTCGTGATGCTGGTCAACGTTTTTTTAACGACTCCACAGTCCTGTTTATTTTTACACTGAAATGTAGCCCGAATACTTTTGATAGTTTGTTTGGCATCAACACTATCTACTGAGTCAATTTTCTATCTATTGTTGGGATAACTTTTTCGTGGAACGGCACGGAACAGGTTAAATATTATTAAATCGTCATTCATTAATAAGTTCTTCATTCTTATTTTTTCTGTTTTTATTGTGTTTATTATATACTATCATACATTATACAATTTCTTCATAACAAACCAGTTATGACGAATCACAACAACGCAATTCCAAGGCGCCACAACAATGAATTCAGCAATAAAGCGTCGCGTCGCGTTGTTTTCTAGGAAACCGCAAAAGTTGCAGAAAAAATAATACGGCAAAATTCTCAACGAAAGTCTTTTTCTATCACTGGCATATTACTATCGACATCGATAATAAGATAGAAAGCAAAAAAACACATTCCTTTCCGACTAATAATATTGAATCTTGTCACCGTACGACCGCAAACATTTCGTCACCATAAAATATCACAAAAACAGTTATTATAAAAGACGAGAAGAATAAAAATAAGTCGTAACAAAAAAAAATGAAACTAATAATATAACAAAAGAAAACTTTTTTACAGAATACTTCAAGGCATATAAAATTAATGAGTTTATATATTTATCACTTTTAAGGTGTTAGCTGTCACTTCTTGATGGAATGGCATGATATTTCAAATAATAAAAACATATTCTTTACAACTATTTCCACAAAATATTTATGATCATTTTATATTTACTTATTGAGTTTTATTTTTAATATTGGCAGGTTTTCACGTACTTTCCCAATAATATGCATTAAATTAAACATCAACAAACCAATTCGGAAAAATTTTCATTGAAGTATTTTTTAAAGTCGTCTTATGGATAAAGCAGTCGAAGTCGATCGTTCTTCACGACTCTGACTTCACATCCTTTTTAAAAACACTCCCATTTATCAAATTTGAATTGTTACAACTTTGTACGATTGCACATGCTTTGTCACTAACGAACTGAACTTTCTAGAACCGACAGTTCTGTTGCATCCGTGTGATAGAATGCCTGAATATGCGAAACCCGGGTCGTTAGTGACAAAACATGTGAAATCGTACAAAGTTGTAAGAATTCAAATTTGTTATTGAAATTCCATCAAGCACCTTCGTTATCATCAATTAAGCTCCCATTTAAATTGCTAATTAGGGAACTAACGATTCATGGCATAGGCCCGATATAATTTCAAAAGGAAAGCATCAATGGCCAAATACAAAAATAAATTATAATACTATTTATTGATTGAATTGGCATTCACTTGGGCATTTATTTCGGCTCACTATATAGCTATCAACTATATTTGATAAAAATAATTTTGTAGAACTAAAATACATTGCTATTTTTTTCACCGTGTTACAATACTATTGTTTGTTTTTTCTCAAATGATTTTGAGTCTGACATCACAAGTAAAGTGACTCATTAAAGTCCACCATTAAAACAAATAAATCTGTCAAACAAGTAACATAAACGTTATCTAAAAATGCAAAGTGATGTAGGTCGGCAGTCATTGTTTCATTGAGAGACAGATGTCGTTGAACTTATTAAAGTAAGTACAACTTCTCATAAATGAACGATAAAGCTTGACATATTTTACTATTAAAAGTAACATGTATGCTAAATTCGAGGTGCATAAATCATTCATAATAATTTATATATTACATGCCAACTATCAAAAGAAGAACATGCAGTATACAGTATAGTGAAACACGATTTTGCACTTTTTCGACTGATTTCGACAAGAAACGAAAAATGTAGAAAATTAGTATCACTTCATAGCATTATTGTTTTTTAAAAAGGGCTTCAATATGTACTTAATTAATGGTCACTTTCTTATGTAAAGGCAGGCCATTTGATAGCTCTTGTGATAAGCGAAACAGATTATTAATGTGGATAATACAATACTGTGGAATCGATACTAAACATTGCTTTTCCACCAAGCAGTGATAGTAAACACATTAAAAAAGAACAAGCGAATACAGTAAACCCCCCAATAATGAGCTCCCCGCTAATGAACCCCCCAATAACATTTGAGGCAGGTTTTCCAATAATGAGTTAAATCCCCCGAATAATGAAAAAAATAAAACTCCTAATTAGGCTTTCATAAAAATAGTTCATACAAATCTGTATTTAAAATACTGTCGCGCATTTTCTCGTGTCTCTAAATTCACATGTCTTGATAATGTGCACGACTTAAATAATTTTGAATACGTATATGCTTAAGTACATACCTTAAATACATATTTATGATCAATTAAATAATTAAAAAATAATATGTTATTCCGCATTTCTAATAAAAAAAAATCAATTGGAAATCTTAACCCCCCAATAATGACCCCCCCAGTAATGATCACCCTATCTCTTCATTATTGGGGGGTTTACTGTGTACTACATTCGTTGCAGAACTGCCATTAAAACCGTGGACAACAAATATTATGACGATTACATTTTCCCTGCGTAAATTTATAACTTATACTTTTACTAGTGAAAATATATTTTCACTTGAAATATACTTTCGCTGTAAAATTTACAGAAATATTATACATTCTAAAACGGTTGACAAGAAATGTCGGTTAACACGAAATAATACAGCGCTTTCGAAAAATCCTTAGTAATTTTAGACAAATGTATTTTTTTAACGTGAAACAAAATAACACTCGACATGAAGAAATTTTGCACCTCAAACTAATAAAATGTATACAGTAAAATTTATTACAGCAAATGAATATGTTATTTATTTTCATAAAAAAAATATTTCAGTTTTTTTTAATATGTGATAGTGTATACAAAATTATGTGTTTAACAAAATACAGATTATCAATATTTTTAAGCGTAAATTTGAATAGAAAATTGGACTGATTGAATTTTTAGACACCAAAAACAATGGTAAATTTTTTTGTCGTACACGAAAAAAATGTTTCGGACCACCACAATTTCGTTTGTATCGTAAAAACTAACTCGCTAATCAAACGGCTAAACAACATTTAGTATAATCATTTAATAATCTAGAACAGTGAGTCATACTGTATAAATAATTGAACACAACTATTTATTTACACGTTCAAAGTAATTTGCTGCCAAACGGACATGGAAAAATGAACTAACGGCCCGAGATTCCGCTGGTTTAATGGTTCAATAGCGATTGATGTGGAAAATACGTAAGTATTAAAAAATGCAGCGTAGATAATTATTGCGCGTGCAGTAAACCGATAGCCATAGTGAACTTGCGAGAGAAGGTGGATGACTTTAATATTATTTGTGAAGCAACATTGTCCATGCTAAGCTCTGAAACAAATAAAAAAATATTTTTTCGCATATAAGTGAAATTCAACTAATGGTACGATTAGATACGATTTCTTGAAGATATTACATCAAAATAATAAAAACACATCGTACAAAGTTTCAATAATTCAAATTTGATATTGAAATTCCATCAATTATTTGCATTCGATATTATAAATTATGAAATCGATATTCTCATGTAATGAATTTATCTTTTGATATTGTATGAGTTCTTCGCCATTTTTACGGGACAATCTACACACGTTAGTGAAAAATGCGTCCACCGCGTAAATCGGGGAATGAGTGTAGTTGATTTGTCATGAGTTGAGCTATAATATCGGTAAAATAGAGTAACTAGAAAATTACCTGCATTGCAATAATTATACACGGGAATGCAGAGTCTGTACGCCAAACAAGTGAAATGAGCAAAGCGGGCCATAATCACTAATCACTATTGAAGTTTGCAACGCGAGCAAGCCTGTTACTCGAAATCAGTGTTACGTAACCTTTTGTTTTTCACGACACACCAACGATTTTTCCATAATTTTGCGTCATACACGAGCCAATATTTATAAATAAATGGAATATACATCGATGCATTGTTAAAAATCATTCTTTCTATATATAATATTTATGTTCTTATAAAATATAATTCCGACGAAAAACTAATTATTTATGCTTTCATGTGATTACATTTTTACAAAATATTTTATAGTGTACACGAATTATATGATTTTTCTTCTGTTAGAAAAATGCGCTGTGGCATACCAAACATCGTCTGGCAGCACACCGATTGCGGAGCACTGCTCTAAATAACCGACCAAGAGATGTGACCATAGCATGCAGGGATGTACCAATAAATAATAAGTGTTTTAAAATATTTATCGATTAAGTTTACGAAGATTTAAGGGTTTTATAAAATTTCATACATTTTGATTATGTAATATACATACAATTTTTATATGGTAAATGCAAAACTGCTTCTAAGCTATGTCGGATTACGATTTCGATGAACATCATAGTTGGATGTTTGAAAAAATTTGTCCCACTTTAAACATGAAGTTGCTTATATATTATTTATCTCAAACAAGACAATAAACAAAAAAGTCGTGTGACCAAATTATGTCAATAATTACATCTCATAAAAAATTAGTGTGGAAACAATCATATTGTTATTTGTAATGTAATCACGTATTTTTTAAAAATAAGTATAGTTAAGTTAAGTTAAAAATAAGTATAAGTTCAAATAATAAAATACAATGTTTTGTACTATTTTCAATAGTTTGTATTATCAAAATCAGGACCGGTTTCACTCACCTTAGCATCATTAAGTGATAAAAATGGAAGAAAGATGTTTGTATAAAATTGTGACATACAAATTATCAGGAATACAGAATAAATGAATCATGATGTAAGTAAATAATTTACAAAATCATACAAAATAAAATCTTAAAAAAGTTAACTCTTGATTAATATATGTCCGCTATTTCGGCTTCATACATCATCATAAATGTGTTAAATCCAATGTCTGTTAACGTCTCAAACGTTGATTATAGTGCGTTGATAGTAGATCCTCAAAAATATAGGAGAGTGAACAGTGTTAAAACTTTCGTTTTCTCTCTAATTTGTTCTGATGATTTCCATAAGTTTTTTTTAACCACTAAACTGCTAACGTCTCAATTGTCGAGGCGACAGAGAACAGTGTATATTGATGGTTGATTTCGTGTACAAGCCAATTTTTGTGTTACAAAAGAAAGTATGATTTTTTTCTAGTAATCTCGATAAGTTATTTTTTTTAACACCACTTGAACATATTTTAAGTGTTCTGTGTTGTAATATTCTTTGAGTGGCTCTCAGCAGGGAATGGGTTAATACCAAAACAATTGAAATAATTATTGTAATGGAAGAAGGTAACGAATAAGCTCAATTTTGCTTAGGTATAATTTTATCAGCAAAGAGAGCATGTTTATACAAATAAATTTATTGAGAGTTTTAATGAAATTTGAGATGTTACAATATATTGTTTTATTAAATATATTTAGGGCACATTTAAGCATTACATCTCACTTTCAGGTCAACTAAATGCATCGAGAACACACGAGCTTTTTCGATCCTGTTCTTTCATGAATGAATGAATGTCAACAATGATCTCCGCCGCACTAATGCCACACACACTCGGATAAATTGCGGTGTCCGGCCACTTATTAAAGTCAAGTGGTGCGAAGAAAGAGTTTAAGATAAGTTAAATATTTCATGGATGGTATGAAGAGGTTATACGTTTGAACACAAATATTATTATATGTCACATCTGAGTAATTTTTAATGCGTTTAAATGTGGAATCGAAGTCGTAAAAAACGAGCGAATCCGACTACCTTTTCGATTAGACGACTTTGAAAAATATCTCAATGAACAAGAAGAAACAAATTTTCCACGTTTGAGTTCCAATATAGTAAAATTTGGCTATTTGCCGAATTGGTTTGTTGGTCTTATAAACAGAAAATGTAGGGAAAAAAACCTGGCAAAATTAAACTATTTTACTAGGAGTCGTGTTGTTGGTCAATATGGAAGTCGAAGACGTATTTTTTTAACGACTTCACGGCCTTGGTTACTGGGCCTGAATAATTAATCGATTGAATAGACAAATAGTTAGTAGAAATTCATTATAAAGGGTAAACATAAAATGTTATTGAATTCTTCAAATGATTATTGATAGCTATGTCGTCTTACATCACAATTAGAACTACGTTAAAAATTAAGTGTAGTTTCATTTTACACACTTAAAAAAATACAAATACTTTTGTGTCTTATTGAACACCATAACTTTATATAATTTAAATATTACTATATATTAAGTGACAGGCTTAAGAAATATGATTGTGCTATGGGAGTGTTTTTATCAGAACCTAAAAATATCATATTTAAAATATCTAAGCCCCTCTATATTCGTAGAAAATGACCTCCTAATGGTGACACAAAATAGTTTAGTTTTAAATAAGATTTATACAGCACAAACTCTAACATCTTTGGACACGATTGATTAATCAGATTGAATGGAAATATATAGATTATAACTCTGTAAAGGTTTTTCTTTTGACGTAAATAACTTTTTCCAATGACTTCTCGTAAAAAGCATATACTGGTTCGGTGACGAATTATTTTATATACGCGTTTCTAGTGAACAGTCATCAACAGAAAATAAGGAAGTTTACTTTAAAAGTTGTCAAGAAATAACATTATCAGATTATTTTATACAAAAAATGGACTATTATTTTCTGGCGTTCTGTAAAATATGTATTCTTTTCTAACAATTATATAATGAGATCCAGTTTTGTTTTTTTTCATTCGTTATTTTGTGTATCGATAAATATTTTTTTTTCAAGTAAGAAACCGTATTTTGTTTTAAAAACAAATCAATGTTGCCAGCCTCAATAATTGTTTTCAATTTTGACGTAGTGTTATCGACATAAATATTTGTCATTTGTGCATTATATTATCTATTGTTTACGATGAACTGTGATCATTAAACAATCCGCTTGTGTGTGGTGGCTGCATTTATAAGGCTCCCAGCAGGTGCGGTAACCTGACAGGTTGAAACGGGAACTGGAGAACGACAGAAAAATAACAAAAAGCAGTTTCTCAGATAACAGTACGACAAATGAAGTAAAAATAATGACATATATCTTAAATCATCTTGCGAGAATCTGAGGTGATATAAATTGATGTCTATAGAGATGGTATCGAAATCAAATATTCGATTCTTTTTACCAAATCAATACTCAATATACCATTTACAGTAACAGTAGTTAATAAGATAAGTGGGAGTATTTGTAGAATATATTAATTGAATTGCCATCTAAATAACATAACAGAAGCATTTTTTCGTAGCCTCGTGAAAAAGAGCTTTCAAACAAGCCATTCTGATAGTTGGTTTCTAAGCTTAAATGAAAGTGTCTTACGTCCCTTGAAAATAAGAACCTATCAATAGACCTTATTAAGTACTCGAGACGCATTTTTAACTTTTCCATATCCAAGGGTTGAGAGATGGGGTGGACCCCATATATCACTTTATCTTACATTTTGTAATATATAACTTTCATAATATCATGTTTATACTCACGATAATCTGAAATGATTTTTACGCATATTTCTGTAGTAAAAATAGTATTTGTCAAGTATTAAAGAAAATAAATTTATTCACACGTTATTAAAAATTATTGTTTTTTTTTATCAATATTTGGAGGTATTAAACGACGTAAGTATGCGCTCGCATGATCATTGGCGGAGTCGATTTCATCAGTCACAATTTGATGTTTGAGTTGAGATATACTTTTTTCACGCACAACTAAAATATGAATTTTTATATACAATAAATAAGGATATCTAAAAAAAGTAAATACATATAAAATCCTAAGCATACATTTTGTAGTAATATAAAGGAATAAAGTCATTTTTCTTGGGGTCTGGCAAATTTTTTCACCGTCTCACATGCTATTTGTTCGGATGTAGTCCGGGTATAGAAAATTTTAATAATTATTTCATTGTTGTTTATCATCTCTACACGTGCTTATACATAATAATTGTCCGTTAGTTGATTACACATTGAAGAAATTGAAAAAAAAATGCTACTTGCTAATAGGAAATTACTACATATTATAAAAAGTAATACAAACGGAAAAGTTAATTGAGATAAAATTGCTTATTATATATATGCAGCATTAAATTACATATATTAAAAGAAGAAGTGGTATTTTATGTGATATTTCCGTAGAGGAAAAAGTATCGAATATTTACCAAAAGTATTGATAGTCATTAGTACCGGAGATTAGTAACATCACTATTTACGTAACATGGTAGGAGTTTATAATAGTGCCACTACCTATTGAATTTTAATGACTATTCTTATGTGTCCGGAGGATTTTATCAGAAGTGATTGATTTACCGGGAAAATAAGATAATTATACATAGATTTCCTTTTTAAGTTACACGTTGAACCAATTATAAAAAAACCACATGTAAGAGGCTATAAAATGTTAGAAATTAAATAAAACCACATTTTTATGTATGTAATCATAATCAATTTGTTTTGAATAAGGGATTCAGTATCAATTTTCAGACTATCTTTTTTGCTGACACGTCTTGAAATGAGACACTATTTAGTATCATTATGATCACCGTTTAGTATTATATATGTAGTATATGGTTAACAAGCAAATTCAGTCGCTCAGACTACCTTTTTCAGAAATATTTGTGCAGTAGAAGGATAGATCAAAGTAACTATTCAACATGCTGTAGCGATAGTGTATTCAAAGTAAAAATATATTTTCACTAGCGTTTCAGTGAAATCATATCACGAAACAAACTAACCTTAACTTATCGTGCTATCATCAGTTGAAATACACATATTTATAAACGCTTCAAAATATATTTCAACATATATTTTTCAGTGATATTAAAGTAATTTTAAAACATTCATTGGAACACCATATACAACTTTATGACACTACCAAATGTGGTCACAATTTCAACAATTTTATTAATTTTTTTATGATTCCATTACACCATTTTTTAAAGAAACTTAAGTTTTACTTAATACATATTTCCTTTTAAATATTGAATTTGATTTGTTGTTACTCACTTCGCCTTTCAGCACCTTCAGATATTCAATAACAATATAACCTACATCAGTAGAATGCCCGAAAGTGCTGAAAGATTAAAGCCGGGTCGTGAGTGACAGAACAAGTGAAAAAGTATAAAATTTCAATTATTCGAATTTTATTTTAAAATTCTATCAAGAATATCTAAGTCGGTATAGTAAATTTCTTTTTTACCTGGTTTGACGCCTGATTTATGTCATTATTTTTTACCATTGAGTAATGAATAACCAAGCGATACAGTAAGTCTGAAGATGTCTCTTAAAGAAGCGAAACACGTGTCACGTCTAGTAACACACAAAATAATCAATAACAATTTATATTTGTAGAAAAAAATGTGTTGATACTAGTTATTTTACAAATGTTCAACGAACCTCTGTTTCATGTAATGTCGTAGTTCGTTTTCTGTCTTTTACTTGCGACAGCAATATTACAGTGTCAACGACTAACTCTTGCATAACGATTTGACTCAACATTTGAATGAAATATGGGCGGTCGAGTTCCTGGACGTAATTCTACGTCGGGCAGAATTGATGACTGGCATTGTTTACGGGAGCAGAAGATTACACGTGGCATGCGTTCAACTGATTAAGTACATCGCCGGTGAATGATGATCACCGTGTCTGCAGCGCGACCTTTGCTGCAAGTTGGCGTCCGGTTGTCATTTTGATTGAGAAATTTATGTGCAGTGAAGAAATCTTTTTTTATTGAACTATATTTTCTACTTAAGCAGCTAAATGCATTCCGCCAACGCTGATTCGTACACAAAAAGTACTTTTAAGGTGTAAGTCAGGGGCGGGGAACCTTTTCATTTCTAAAGGCCACATTCATTTATCTGATTCAACCTTTTTTATATCAAATTTATGGAGCGTTAAGATCTATGACGCGTTAGCGTCAGAGCTCTTCAAGTCTCCTTCATCTTTTATATATAGATTTTTTAATAATTGTTGTGTCGTAGCTGACAAAATTAGGTCGCTAAGGCTGCAGTAAAGAACACCCCCCCCCCCCCTATAAAATAAAATATTGTTTCACAATATAAATTAGTCAAAATGCCGACTATTATACCGCTACCCCTACCCCTCGTCTGTCTCGTATCATAGTACGTACCTTACCCTACGCTACACATGTAAGAGTATAATATGCATTTCGACTGTCGAATATACTTGAGTTTTACGTTCTTTTTCCAAACTCTTACGTATAAATTTTTGACCGAAGAAAATATACTGAATAATTTAAGTGTGTACATAAGTACAAAAATTATTCAGATCTATTTTAAAAAAATGGCATCAGTCAAAAGGCCGCACTAGAATAGCTTATAGGCCGCAGGTTCCCCACGCCTGGTGTAAACTACCAAACTGTTTTAACCTGTCGATAGGCAGACATTTTTCAACTGGTTTGTATATGGAGAGCGAGGATTTTGTCGGCCTAATACATAGCGTATATACTCCCAACCTTTTTCGGATGGCGACCTCTTTTCATTAAATCCATGTGACCCGCGAACCCCTATACAATCCAAAAGCATAGAAAAAATATATATTTTTTGAGGTGACCGTCTAAGTTGGCGACCCCCCAAAAACCCTTCGCGACCCCCAGGTTGGGAAACTGTGGCCTAATAGATGTATTTTTTTTACATATTCTTTACAAGACCAAACCTGAAAACTAATTTGATAATTTTAACAAATTCTATTTTCAGTCGATATTATAATTTACAAAAGTTTGAGTTAAAAATTATCAGGTATACAAAACAAACGGTTCAAGAACTAGGAAAATAATTCACAGGTACAAGATATACCTAAATGAAGTAAAATTATGTTACTAACTATTCCGGTGCCAGTGTTATTTAACAAGGACTACTTTGGATAGTAAGCTGACTTAAAATTTGGCGCCCCAAGTCTTGCTCTAGTTGGCTGGTCTAATTTTACGTGCAAGCTTATGTATTCGCTGCTTTTATTTTATGGCCTAACACATAACTATGGAATAAATAAACATTTGAACGACCAGTTATTCTACTAAGCGACGGTGATAAAAAAGAACAATGAGGCATTGTACACTTATATTTGATAATTTCGAATGTGAATAATCAATATTTAAATTTTACACAGCAATAATTTTTTATCGTTAATAATAAGTAGGCAACTACAGAATGTTTTGGTCTATCAACCGAGAAAGACAATGCTTTCTAAGTTCATAGTACTTAACCTGTTTTCTGTTGAGGTGTGTAAAGCAGTGACTTACGATCAACCTTTACGCTACTACACCTCCCCTACGCTTTTCTACCTTTATTTTTCAAAAGATATGATAATCTGTAATAACAAGATTATGTATATATGTTATACTACGTAACGACGTGAATATTTTATTTATTTATTTGTGGAAATCGAGGTATAAATATTTAGTTATTTGTGGATATTATGGTATGAAAACTATTTTTTTTGTATATTTTGGCGCCTCCCCTGTAAATAGTCCGCGACTCTCAGATTAGAGACTGATGGTGTAAATGATACTTCAATACGGAGTACTTTTATTTTTTGTATAATTTTCGTGATTGTGAGGCGGACCGCTATACTGGGGGTTGCTGCATACGCTATGGGAAACTTTCACATAGGGGGGGATACTATATGGGGGTTTAATGTATACAAACGTTTAAACACTGTTAATAGTCTATATTTTTGAGTAGATATCAACTATCAACTTACTACAATCAATGGTCTCGACGATTAAGACGTTAGTAGTCAGGGGTTACAAAAATCTTGGATATATTATGCGTGCATAAGTTTACAGTCCAGTTCATTTAAGCCAAGCGTGATGGACTGAACAATTGGCCAGTGGGAAGAATGTTTTCTTACAGTTGTGATGATGCAAAATGAATGCCATTTAATCTAAGATATATAAAAGCTTTTGATGCAGGGGGTCGGACTATGACAACGACACCTTAATCGTTTATACCATAGGTTCCCAAACTTTTTTGGGTGGCGACTCTTTTTAATAGAAGCCATGACCCGCGACCCCGATGGAATTGCAATTATTCAAACTTCAAGATACCATTAAAAATAAAAATTTCATTATTGCAAATTTTTTTTTGATGACTTCAAGTTGGCGACCCCACAGAAAATCTGTCTCGACTCATACGTTGGGAGTCCGTGGTTTTCATCATTGCGTGGTAACACGAACAACCTGACTAAAAGTCCCGTACGCACTTGCGGCTAGCCGCATTAGGGTTGACTATGGGGACACGGTTAGCCTCTTGACGCCTATAGATAATTCAGTTTCAAAATGAGCATAGAACAGAATCAAAATGAAATAAATAAGATGAGTCCCATTTCCTACTAAATATATACGATAGTAAATAAAATAGTCGATTCTTTCCTGAATAGAAAATCTTCAACTTCAATCCATTAACATTGGCAGTACAGTGAGTTATGTGGCCTGGATGAATCATTATCCATTACTTTTCAGAAAATGAACACAGTGTTACGGCAACTGTATGAGGACATTACAGTTACATGATTTATAACGTTTTTCCACCAGAATTAGATATTTTAAGTTTGCTTAACATCCGATTCCAATAGTAAGCCAGTAATAAACCTTTCCAAGAAACATTCCATACGAAGACTATTTATACATAAAATAATATTTTATTCACGCAATGTATTTTTACAATGCAATATAACCTCAATTATTGGGAATATTAAGCATAATTTTTATAGATTGAGTAAAAATTCATCTGTTTTGAAATTCGCATGGATACAGTGATCGAGAACTCATGAGAAGAAAATAACAAAAAACTACAAATATATGCTGTGGAAAAAAATTATCTCAAATGAAATGAAAGAGCTTGGTAAGATTATAACAACATGAATAGACGTACGGTTAGTTTATTTTTATTATTTAGTATTCAAATGAAATGTAATAAAACTATGTCTTGTTCTAAAACATAGTTTCTCAACCTTTTTACATCCGTGGGCCACCAAAAAATCATCAAAATGTTTTGCAGACCATCAACATTGGAATAAAATAATAAATATTTAAATAACTGATTTTTTATAAAAAAAAAAAATAGTTTTACATCAGCATGCTGATATAACAATATTTAAGTATTGTATATTAAAACAGACAGTAACATAAAAGTATAATTTAAAAATCCACAAATTACGATATAAAATTCGATTGTTCATCGAAATAATATCACATCGCGGACAACCCAAAAACCATCGGTTGAGAAACTATGCTCTAGAACATGGGCTCCCAACCTTTTCGGGTGGTGAACCGTTTTCAAAAAATCCATGTGACTCGCGACCACCCATACAATCCAAAAACATACAAAAAAAATATTTTTTAGTATTTTTTAAATATTTAAATAGTTGGCGAAAAAACCCTTCGCGACCCATAGGTTGGGAGCCTATGCTCTATAAGATCATCGTTTATATAATGAAATTACTTAAGTATTTACGATAGGCAACCGGCGACGACGGGGTGCGGCTAGCCGCCAGTATGAACAGGCACTAACAGTGTTTTGACTCCGATAAACAAATGTACAACGGCAATCCATTTTCAAAAGTTTTTATTACCCTCGTGTTGCAAATAACATAACTAATTAAGACGGTTAATTTATAATTCGGACACTAAAACAGCAATTTCTTCTATGTATAGACGTTTTATCGTGATAAGAGATCTTCAACATTAGCGGTGAACACTATATAACTTATACGTTAAAATGTGTTAGGGATATTCCTGGCAATCGCTTGAAAGCATTGTTTAATATGTATATGGAACGAAATTATCTTAATATATGAATCAGTGGTCGAGAACCCGATGTGTGAGGAAGTAGCAGGAAATAAGCTAGGTCGTTAAAACGGAAGAGAAGATGTATTGTGTACCTTTTCTACACAGCTATATATATATATATATATATATAAGCAAATGTACGCTTGAACATCAACTATATTTTATAAAAAAAATTGTAGAGCTAAGATACGTTGCTATTTTCTCACCGTGTCATAATGGAGTTCTACCAAGTAAATTCCAATTCAATAAATATATATTTTACCCTTTTCCTGCTGAAACACGTAAAGAATATTTTAACACAATATATTTAAAAATATAATTCAGTAGTCAGACTATATCAAATTAGCTTGCAAAAGTAATCAAGTTTTAAATAAAATATGTATTATATAGTTCACGTATTATTCATATCATTGTTCGGTAACCTTTTCAATTCGAGGGGAAATATGAATGAGAAAACTTGTACTATACACAGTTTCAACAGTTGTAATTTGGACGTGAATACGTTTCGTAAAAATAAATACATTGCCATTTTTCGTTTAAAGCAAGTCATTCATTTCACTCTCGAATTGAAAGGTTGCCGACCACTGATATGAATATTACGTGGGCTATACTACAAATGTTATTTTCATGTCCACTACTAGCTACAAGCTTTCTTTCGGCGTATATTTTCATTTTTCTTTCAACACAATATTTCGGCGCCATTATGACATGGTCGCAAACATCGGCTATCGTTTAAATGACTGTATTTTGCGCAAGGTTATATGTTTCCAAAAATAATACGAAATAAGTACCGAATATAAAACTACGCAATAATATTTAGCGGGGAAAAAGGGAGGTCTACGGAAACTCCCGCGACGAAACTTTTGGCCAGCTTGTTTTAGCGCCGATGGGATTTAAAAACGAATATGCTTTCGGAAATTGCTAATTTTCACAGAGCTAATATATAATTACTTTAGAGTGCTTACCAACTTACTGGCGGTAAAATCAATACTTTTCGCATTTTAAAAACATACGTTGGAAAATATTACGCGTGTGGAAATTCATTTTTAGTTTGGTCAAATATTCAAATAGAAGAGTACACTTCGTTATTCTATTTTTAAAATTAAAAAACAAGTAAATAAAACTATTGTACATAGCAACGGGCAATTTGTCCCTTCTCACGGTTTTTTTAGTGAAATATAATTGGTAAATTCTATTTATGCTATCTTTTATTTAAAATAAGTGATTAATGCTATTATATTCAAATATGTAAATTAATTATTTTATTATACTTTTCGCTTTCGCTTTTTGCGACGTTGTCGCAGTATGCTTCAAAATTTACGCCACTTTCTGTCGGGAATAAGAGTTCGCGAAACATTGAATTGAAATGAAAGAATAAGCTAATCGAATGGTGTTTTAATATAGCTTAGGTATGCTATTTATAAGGTAAGTGAGATGTCAATTTTGCAGTATCTAATACAGAATATTTGTTCTTATAAAATTTTTTCGTTTCGTTAGATGTGTTTATGATTGATAGTTTTAATCAAGGAGTTGCGATGTTTTTGGCCGGAGTCGAGAGCTGTGAAAAACGAGCTACTTCGACTACTTTTTCGATTAGTCGATTTTAAAAATATCTCAGTTAACAAGAAGAAATAAATCGCCCTCGTTTGAGTCCCAATATAGGTAGGTAGACGAAGGAGATGTTTTTTCAAAATTTAAAAAGGATTTTACGCTGCATTGAAAATAGTAGAAATAATTAACCAAGCCAGTAATTAAAATGTTGAAATGACAACACAGCAGTCAGGTTATTCTATTACACCCAGTCCTTTTTTTACGCGATACATTGGTTCCAGGAAAAGACGCGTAAAAAAAATGATTTCACGCAATTGCATTATATTTCTTTACACACCCTAAAACATAAATTCGCATAATATCCGATACACTTGTCAACATTTGGCAATTGTATGTGTATTTAAAAATGGAATGCTTTACAAAATCAAATTAAAAAAATACAATTTTTTTTTATTTAAAAAAATAATGAATCGTACATGCCTAGCATCGTATATAAATGTCTTCTTTACAACAAATTTGGGGGAAAAATTGCGTAAAAACGAGTGAAGCGCGTAAAAAATGTAGCGCTGCCGTTCAAAAAAATCGCGTATAATCGAATTCGCGTATAAAAAGGACTGGGTGTACAAAAATTTCCCAGTTATTATTCTAACAAAAAAAAAATCTTAATTACTTCTTAACTTAATGGAAATGCACTATTTATGATATCGACTGAAGGTGCTTGATGGAATTTCAATATTAAATTTGAATTGTTAAAACTTTGTACAATGCCACACGTTTTGTCATTAACGACCCTCAGTTTTGTTACATCCGTGTGATAGAATGCCTGAAGATGTCGAAAGGCGTAACCCGGGTCGTTGGTAACAAAACTTGTGGAATCGTACAAAATTTTAACAACTCATATTTCTCAACTATTAATGGACTTTTAAATTGGTTCTGTTTGATTAAAAATAAGTACTAAA
Source organism: Himalopsyche japonica (assembly GCA_028555115.1). Lineage (NCBI taxonomy): Eukaryota > Metazoa > Arthropoda > Insecta > Trichoptera > Rhyacophilidae > Himalopsyche > Himalopsyche japonica. The sequence continues at coordinate 1,436,294 of JAHFWJ010000575.1, read as the reverse complement.
AGTTCCTTAACATTTTATTTTATTGAGATGAATATTGTACACACATAAATTATTTTCTTAGTAGTTGAATCATTGGTTTTGCATACCTGATGAGTATTGATTATAATATTTGTATAAAAAAAACTTGTTTTAATTTTGGATAGTATCAGATGATAATGCTTGCAACGAAAGAAACTGGTCTTATATGATCTCAATATTATAAAATTGTTGAAATATTTCTTAATATGGCACTTTATTATTTGAATATAATGCAATTAATTCAATTTAACATGTAATCTTGCTTCATATTGTTTTCAGAAACAATGATGATAAATAAAATTTTGTTTCTTAATGATCTAAAGATATTTATGAAGACTTGACAATTGCAAGATACTGAATTATCATCCGAGAGTGAGTAACGGTGAGAAATGTTTCATTCACTGTGCACAATAAATCGTGAAATAAATCAGAGATTTCAACAGTTTTATGATGTGACTGAGAAATATACTTTTATTGCCAAATCCAATCTTTTGAGTGAAAATTTAGAATGTCATAACCAACGTGATTGTTTATTTTATTCCTCAAATCGGGACATCTTTTATCATTTTATGTAATAATACGTATTCAAAAAAAAAATACATTATTTTTTCATAAGTTTTATTAAAAGAAATAAACACACTTAGATCAAAATATAAATAAGTACATACAAAGTAAAACTGAAAAAAAAACATTTTTTTCTTGTCTGTGGTAAATGTCACACACTGATGATGAGTTCTTCTTACAGTATCTTACTGTGTTGCTCTTTTTCTATATGTTACAAAAAAATTGAGTCTTTTTTTTAAATTGTGTTGCTAACTGCAAAAGACATTTTTTGATGTTGCAATTAACAAAAAAAAAAAAACTCTAGAATATGACAATGAACGATTTGCAAAGACAAAATCTTGCAATAAATTTAGTAGAATTGGTAGATAGCATACATTTTGATAATATTATATAACAGATGATTATAGTTTACGATGTCGACTGAAAGTGCTTGATGGTATTTCAATATCAAATTTGAATTGTTAAAAATTTGTACAATTTCATATGTTTTGTCACCAAAGTCTTGGTCAGCTCTGTTGCATCCATGTCACAGAATGCCTGAAGATGCCGAAAGGTGAAACCCGGGTCATAAGTGACAAAACATGTGGAATCATGCAAAGTTTTAACAATTCAAATTTAACAGATAAATGAAAGTGTTTTATGTAATGAAATGTATTATATATAAATAGTTTTATAAATAAGAAAAGCATAGACATTTTCTAAAACATACTTGTTATTTTTTTGAGAAGGAATATCAACATATATTAAGCTTGACCTGATTTTGTGGCTCAGCGAGTGTATAAATTTTTAAATCATTCTAACCATAGATATATTAACAGGGAAAGGGTCACACAATTGTTATGTTAAAAAAACTCACTCCTTATAGTAAGGTCTATTAATTGATCTATTGATAATTGATCTATTCACTCCTCGAATGGTTATTTCCATGTTGCTGACCACCATTACAGGTCATGTGGAGTTGCAAATGACTTACTAAGACAATATTTGGTGAAATTATAACTGAATGCTGATATGTAACATAAAAATCACACTAAACATTTCGAATGGAAATTGATGACATTTGAAAACTTGATCAATTTAATCAAACTTGATGTGAAACTGCTTATTTGTAGTTCCAGACGCATTTAGTAAAGTGAAAAGTGATGTGACTTACCCATGGCACCAAGTTGCTGAGGCGTCAAAGCAGGAGCGTCCGCTGCGATACCACCGAGTCCACTTGCGCCAGCTCCGAGTGATCCTGATGCCAGCGACATCCTCTCACTCAATGCAATAGAAGATCCCAGGCGACGAGGGCTTCGTGATGCTCGGGAGCTTCCGGACACTGACACTACATCTGAAACACAAAATGATAATTTTATAAATCGTCAAGTAAAAAAAGTTTACTTAAATTGATTCATTAAATTTAAGAATTTTAATGTATTTTCATGTCACCAATTTCCGGCAGCTTCAATTTAATTTATGCTTAACATGAACAAATAATACAAACAGTAATACTACCTTGAAGATAATTGAGTATCAAGACTTGTTAACTGTCACTTCTTAGTGGAAAGGAATTATATGTTTAATAATAAAAACACATTTTAGTAGTATTTCTACCGTATGTTTTATGATCATTACTGGTTTCTTTTAACATGAGTATTTTTAAAAGTATCAGTAGGTAATGCTCGCGATGAATGAAACCAATTCTGATAGTAATAAGAAAATTGAATTGATTTACATTCTAAACAAAGTATTTTTTTTGTAATGAAAACTTTTTTACATAAAAATTTGATGATTTGCTAAAAATAAAATATGGTTAGTAAATTAATAATGCAATTCGCTCATGCTTTGCAGGATTTCATACGTTTTTTTCATTTATTATTACCTGGGTTTCATTTACTGGCATCTTCAGGTATTCAAGTGTTAGGATAAACTCAAATTATAAGATAGGGTTAAATATTATTTATACTGCCATAAAGCTATATTTTTGACTGAGGTTGATTGATGGAACTTAACCTTAGATTTGGACTATTCTGATTTGATTTAATAAAACAAAAACAAAAATGTTATTCCTTTTCTCAATGATTGATATAAAAATTGACATAAGTTGATAAACATTTTGGAATGTAAAATATACTTTTATTTGATACAGAAATCATATAAAGCCAATGATTATTCACTGTGCATCCAGAAAATCTTGTTTTTTTTTTTTTTTGAAAAAGTTTATTACATAAATATCTAGATGTCAGTATTTAAATATTATTTGAAAGTGTGGTAAAATAAATTGATGTAAATTAAATATTGGCCTAGTTTTGAAATTCACCAAAAGTAGTCATTATTTCATCTGTCGAATTACTTTATTCTGATATCAACATAATTATAATAGTACTAAAACAGACTATCGGTATTTATTTTCTTTTAGTGTGATTTATAAAAAATATTTTATTAAAATTTGGATTATTTTATTCACAGAAATAATAGTTAGTTCATCACCTCCATTAGGGCTTCTAATTCCTGAAGCTCGGAACCTTTTGTTGAAAATTTTTCTTAGCCTTGGGTTTGGTAGATTAGGGGCACGGCGACGAGCCAAATGGCGAGCAAGCATTCCCACTACCACAACACTGACGCCCATCACTCCAACACTCCAAATGACAACCTGTAAATGGATTGAATAATTTTGAGATGTTTATGTTTTTGTATTGAAAATTGATTTGAGAGATATATTATTTGACCGAGAGAAAAAACTGAGTGAATAAATATATACAAATTTTTTTTTTTATATTTATCATTACTTATAATGAATATTATATATCCGATGGTATAAAAAAGCAACATTGCCATATCTTAATGAATGTATTATTGTAGAAGTAACAGAGTTTTTGTAATAGATATTTTTTTATTATTTCAGAAGGATTTTGCTTTTTTGTTACATAACTCAGTTTTGCTATAATTATAAATTGTATTATCTCATGTTATGATTACTATATTACTACATGTAATTAAAATTAAATAATATGTTATCAATCAATAGTTCATTATACAATGAAAACTGTATATTATGAATTATTATATACAGAAACGATGCTATTTTTTTTCATTTAATGTGATCAATAGGGTATTTTAAATACTTTGCAAAAATGATAAATAACAAAAAAGAAAATTTTCTGAAGGATCAGTTTTGAATAAAAATAGACAGTGGAAGTATATTGATGGCATGAATAAAATTATGAAAATCAGTGTTTACTATATTAAATTACCTGTAACTCATAGAAATATTGAACTAAGTCACCGATTTCCACTCAGACATCGAGTTACATAATTGGCAAACAGTTTTGAATGCCGCAAAATTGTTTCACAAAAATAATAAGATAACGAGAGGCAAATTAGTTGAGGTAAGATTTTGCGAAATAACCAACCTTTTGAGATGTCGTCAGATCAATCGCTCTAAAGGTCACGCCTTGTCGCCAGGCTTGGAATTTTCCGAGAAACGGGCTTATTTGCGCCATTAACGACATGATTCACAAAGATTACGAGTAAAATAGTCCTGACTTTTAAATAAATTTACCTATAGTTTACTTAGAATTTGACAGTTGTTTTAGAGGTTAGCTGTCATAATATTTAAAGTAAAGAAATTCGCTATAAAACTGTTACAAGTAAAACAGAATTACTATAAATACACCAGTTAAAACAAAATTCAATGTTGGATTACAAAAGTAAGCGAAATATAATTAAAAACCGCAACGATCACCATTGCAATTTCAATATTCCCGGCAATACGAGTAATGTCAGAAGGTTTATTAATGTTACAAGCAATTGAAATATTCAATAGACAATAAACTAAAATGATTTTTGATAAAAAGTTGACATGAGAAGAAGCGAATCAATTTTTATTACATATATTTATTATGAGATAACAATGTTTCATTTTCACTGGAGATTTTTTGAATTTATAAAATGTCATAAATATCAATTTTTTCGGGATTGCTTTTAACAATTATTTAAAGTTCCTCTAAAGTAAATGAGTAAGATTTCAACAACTGGGTTGTAATTTTATAACACGCGTTTCAAAATTGTGTATTTGATTTCAACTATATTATTTCGGTTTTTCATTGCTAATTATATCAATTTGTATTTGAAAATGTATAATGTTAAAATAAATCATTATTTACTGATACACAATTCTATGGTCTATGCAGTAAAAGGATGGCAGCACTCAAAAGTGACAAAAAATATTGAATGACATTTAGGCAAATAGGAATTGAAAAGGGAATCGTGTGGACTATTCTCTCATTAGGCTATTATGAATATTCTTCATTAAATGTCGTTCAAGTCACTTTAAAAATATGACACACTCCCAATCCCTTCGAAATTCAATAGACGATTTGCCAGATGAAGTGTTAGAATTCATTATTGGCTTTTTACCTCCATACAAAGATTTACAAGACTGCATGTTTGTTAGCAAGAGATGGTACATTTGCTGCAAAAGTGAGTAAAGAATCTTCGTTCAGATTACTTTAAAACAAGTATTCTTTGATTGCTCGAGTCGAATTTAAAATAATTTGAATTTTTCTAGGTGTTATGCGAAAAACCACCAACAGCCTCCATAGAGCTATAGCTGACTTTAATATAAGATGGAGAAATATAACCCCAGTAGACATGGCTCCTTCTATAACAAAAAGGTTTTCCCATGCGGCTTGCGTACACGAAAACTCCATGTATATTTTCGGAGGCTGCACAACCAATTCAACTTCATTTAATGATCTCTGGCGTTTCGACTTATCCAAGCGGCAGTGGATTCGACCTTTGACTATGGGAGCTTACCCTACTCCGAAAGCATACGCTTCTATGATATGCTACAAAGATTCCCTAATACTTTTCGGGGGGTGGACTTATCCATCTCCTTCTCAATATTATCAAGATTGGACCATGTTTAGTGAGATTCATTTTTACAGCATAACGAATAATCGTTGGATACTTATGAACGCCACCAACAGTCCTCCGCCGATGGCCGGTCATTCAGCAATGATAAGAGACGATACAATGATTGTTTTCGGAGGATTGTATAAGCCAACAATCCAATCTTGTATTTTATGCTCGAATGAAGTATGGATTCTGGATTTAAAAACAATGGTTTGGACCAAACAACCTACTGCAGAGCCTAAACCATCGCCAAGATACAGCCAGTCTTTGATTATACTAAACAAAAATAATGTTATGATATTAGGTGGCGTCCAGGCCTTACAAAATAGATGTGTTTACAATGATTGTTGGGTCCTTAGAATGGAAGGACCCATATGGACTTGGTATGAACTTACTGTGAAGAATAAAGAATGGTCTGCAGCAAACATATGGTGTAATCCTGCTATCAAGGTGAGTCTCATGTTATTATCGTAGTTTTAATTGTAACTTTTGACATCATCACCAATGTCCCTTGTAAGCAACCTGAGAGTGTTTTAGAACCCGTCCCCATTCATTTAGGGTTAGTAAGCCTTCCAATAGGAATTATTTACATAAATACAAATATCTATTCCAGATATTTTCAAATGTAAAAAATTATTATTAACAAAAATGTACTGCTTTACTAATTTAAATTATATGAAGCCAAACAAAAAGGATTACTTTGCATTAAAAATATTCTAATATGACCTATGGGTGTTGTCTTGTGACAACTTAAATTATGTTGCCCCGTAGTTTATGGTTTGGCCTGTTCAGTCTTTGGATTTACTATATGGAGGAACTAATCATTTGTATGCTTAACAATTTTTTAATAAGCTTGCTACTATTTTTGTGTATGAAACATTACCAATTGCTCCAGAAAATAATGCAATTATCGAGGAAATAATATTGGTTATAAATAAGAAACCAAAATCTTAACATTTAAATCAAAAAAGGTGAAAATTTACAGATTGCAAAATATTAGTCCAAAAATATGTCACTATATTTCAATTTTGCTTTATAAATTATTCCTAAAATGAATCATTTCACATATGATGTATATGATTTTTATAATAATTTCGAGACTGTATTATAGATCTATGTGCTTTAGCTGATAAACTGAGAACATTTCGTTCAATTATTTAGGTAGGAGACAAAGTTGTCAGTTTGAGTCGCAGTCAAAATGGAGCCAGTCATCCAGTAACATCTGCTGTGAGAATAGCTGCTGCAGACCGAGCGGTTATTGCACCATTGTCATTGAGAGTTGAGCAGAATGTGCGACGACCGTTGAACAAGGATCTCAATATCAATGGCCGCAGAGGATGTTTATCACATCGCCGATCCATCCCAGAAGTCAATCACAATGTTCCTGGTCCTAGTAATGTGAACTTAGATCTGTCATGTAGATTAAGAGTGAGCAATGATAATGTCGCTCCGGGTGGCTCAACTCCCGAAGCGAATGTTAAAAATGATGATAAAAATAAATTAGATTCGCCGTTGCTTTCTCCAGGTAATGAAAATAGTTTGAAAGAAAATGCTAACAGCACTCGAAGTCGACCATTTCCGAATAGACGAATGAATGCTAACGGGAGCAATGGAAATAAATTACTAAGACAAATAAATGAGGCTGACAAGTTTAGAATGGCTGCATTTGCCTGTGACACTCCGGTTCAAAACCCACCCCGAGGTGCAGAACTCATGAATCAGAGGAGAATTATTAATTTTGATCCGAGGCCTGAGGAAGTGAGGGAAGTAGTTCACAGAGTCGCTACACCTGTTGTGAAAAAACTTCGGCGAAATACGCTCGCTATTCATGTTCTCGATATATCGTCAATTTTAAATGAGAATACTTACTCATCAGTATCTTGGATGTGTCCGCGTGACGGAGAAGTGAACGGAGCTCCTGAAGAATTCATCATGTACTCTTTGGTCAGAGGAAAGGGTGAGCTGATCATGTTCGGAGGAGTACACAATGATGTAAATCTTGTCAACAATTATACATCATCACCTCAATACTCTAATTCTTTGCATTTCATCACGCCACCTAGAGATATAATTTGAATTCTTTGACACGGAAGTTTAAAATTCAACTGTTATTGCAATTATTGTGTATTCTGCCATTGATTATTTCATTATTGATGTTTCGGAAATCATTTCAATGTACCTATACAAAATAAAATTACACATACCAAATTACAAATATAATTGTTTTGTTTTCAAGAAAGAAATCATTAATTAATAAAATTGTCATTTATTAAAACAATTTACTAGAGGCTGAGAGTGATTGTTCATAACAATAGCTGGTAGGTTGCTTACAAATAGAATTTGAAACAGTTCTTAACGCTGTATTGCTGTGTCAGCATTGTGTTGATAGTTGGCATCTAAAGAATTAAGGCATATAGCAAGGTCAACTCTCTTGTTTAATAGCTAAATATTTTATTACAATATAACTTGATTTGTTCCAATAATCCCCATGAGTTTAGTTAACACCAACAATACTGAATTAATTTTTGAAATATCCTTTGTGGGAATGGATTGAAAATATGGATGACTTCAATTTAAGTTATAAAGAAAAAATAAGATTATGTATTACTATTGACGGATTAAGTCCTTGGGAGCTCCCAAGTGTTATGCAACTTAGAGTCCCTGTTTTTTCAAGAGAAAAATCATTTCAAAATTTATTTGAGATTTTCATATTACACAGATAAAATAAATGAAAATTTTCAATTCATTTCAAACTCTAACAGCAAACATCTAATCATTAGTTTTTCCAACGTAGTCATAAATTGAAAAACATTGCATCAAATTACATTATTAATTTAATTTTACGTAAAGATTTAATTGAAAATATGAGTTATTTCAAATTTTTATCAGTTTAATGTATTTTGGCAGTGGTTCTTAACATGGATGCAAGATAAATTTCAAATACTTGGTGTATAGCATACAACTTAATTTTTCCTGATGCCAAATAAATTTATTTGACATATTTGAACAATTTCATATTTAAACACTACAAAAATGTTATTACCTATAAAAATTATTCAAATTACATTATCTTGCAAAAAGATATATTTTTTTTAATTAAAGAATTGGCACACATTTTGTTAATTGAGTCTGAAATATATTTTCATACTCTATTGAGATTTGTTAGGTCATGGAGTAACCTAACACTAACAAAATATGATAAATACTAAAATTAACCTTGATTATGTCTACATAACAGTATCAAGTTTAGTCATAATGGACAACTTATTGAATTAGAAACAAACACCCAAGCATGATTGAATCTTTCATCATTTTTCATTTGGTCTATTGTAAAAATAACTCACGAAAAAATTGAAACGAGATTTAAATGCATGTTTATTATTTTATTACAAGCAAAGAAAATGTTGAACATTTTTCATTCAAAATATTGTTGAAACATAAAGATGCTATATGCAATGCAAACGGATTTCTTACAGTACTTACAATTATTTCCAATTTTTTTTTGTAGTACAAAAGAATAAATAGCTAAGAGAGTAGTTTACTGTAAATTTCTTTTACAGAAAAACCATACATAAAAAAAATGGAATTTTATACGTTTAACACATTTTTGCACTGGATAATTTTAGATAGTAGAAAAAAAATATTAAAGAGTACGAAAAGGTTTTTAAGAATGTCTGTAAAATATTGATATCCAAATCTATTGGTATTCGTTTAGTTTAATCAGCATCAGTGGGTTTGGCAAGGCTACCAAATACTTTAGCAGGTATTGATTGTTTTTCGATTTGAATATCTTCATCACTTTGCTCATCATCAGAGTTTTCTTCATCGTCATCTTCATCATCAATATTGATTTCATCCGGATTAACCACTCTGGTCGTGTCTGTTCCGTCTCTATCCTGGCCTTGAGTTTCACCTCGTACAAACATAATATTACTACTTTTAGATGGCATAATGGTATTGACCATTTCTGCAGCTTTAGCTTCCAACATTCGCATTCCATCCTTTGCACCGGGCGCCAAATCGGCTACTGTACCTGCAGATTGATTTGCAGAATTCAACATCTGAGCTGACATCATGTTGACTTGGGTATTGTAGGTCGCCTGTACGCTTCGTTTTATTCTTAACATCTCTCGCATTGTTTCTTCATTGCCATGTCTAACTTCAAACTCTTTCCACGTTTGCCAGAACTCTGCAGTGACACGAGGATCACACATTTGACTGCAATGGGCATAGATAGCTCTAGCTCTATCGATTTCTCCCAACTTAGTTTCCATCTCAGCAAACCTTTGACACATCTCTCTTGACTGCCCTTCTTGTAAAACTTCAATCGCTCTTTCATAAATTTGTCTCGTTTTAGGGACGCCATATATCTCAGCTGCTTTTTTAATATAGATATTGAACATTTCAAACATTTCCAGTGGCGGAACACAACTTGATGCTCTTTCATAAACTGCCATAGCATGCCGAGCTAAACCATGTTCTTCTTCGAGTTTTGCATAAAGCAAATATAATGATTTTGCAAATTCAGGGGGACAGTTCTCCAAACATTGTTCAAATAAATCACGAGCTCTCTCTAGCTTTGTACCACCATAACGTTTTAAGAATTTTGTCAGGTAAGTATTCCATATGTCATAAACATTGGGCCACTTGAATTGAGCAATACCTTTTTCGTACGCTCGGAAAGCTTCCTCATAATAATTGTGCTCCTCAAGGAAGAGTCCGTAATTGATGATTATTTGTGGAGTAGCTATCTTCAAATCTATTATGTGGTCATAAACAGATTTGCATGATTTGTAGGTGCCAAAACTTTCTTCCAAGTCTGCATACATCGACCATACTTTGAGAGATTTGTAGAGTCGCATTTGCACAGTTTCGGTATCATCATGATAAGCAACTTTGCGACTTGGTAGAACGGTGGCTTTGTGCATTAATTTGAGGGCTTCTTCGTAGTTTTCATGTCTTATTTCCATTTCAGCCCACTCGCACCACACAGAAGCGAGATCGTCAACTTTGATATAGGAAACTTGAGTTGCTTTATCAAAAACCAATCTGGCATCTTCAATCTGATCATTTTCTTCATAAAATTTGGAAAATGAAACCCATAAGGTATACAATTTACCTACAGCTAGTTTAGGGTCTACAGTCTGTACCGCTTCAGTGTAAGTATTTATAATTTCATGAGGATTTCCTTCATAAAGTTTAACTCTCTTGTGCCATTCAGGTACGTTGTGGGGATTTTGACGAAGCAGCACCGAATTCAGAAGTAGTAATCTTCTTTCCATCAAATATTCAAAACGAGATAGCCTTAATTCTAGGTCAACTTCTTCATCAGAAGTGGGGCTTGCAGTTTTAGCTACTTCTTCCATTTTTTTATTCAAACTTAACTCTTCAAATTGTGCATACGCATCAAATACTTGAGTAAAATCACGTACAGTAGTTACTGTCTGAATGGCCTCTTCGTATATATCTCTTGCTCTATCAAATAATCCACTGCGGACGTAGTAATCTGCAAGAGAATTCCACAAATGTCCCAGTTGATCTGTATAACGCCTCAGTCCACCTCTTATGATGGCATCAACATTTAATGTATGAACTTTATCAGGATTTTTAGATATTAATTCACACAGCTCATTCCAAAGTTGATGATTCGATTTTCCATGTTTTGATTGAAAGTTTTCATTGTCCACTACATGTGCAAGCTTTACAGCGGCATCGTCTAGTCTGCCGATTGATATCAAGTAATCAATATACTCTTCAGCATTTTCTGGACATAATTTCAGGTAACGTCTGAATACTCTGACTGCAGTTTCATGAATATCATGTTTCCGTAAAAATTTCAAATACAATGGCCAAATTCTATGGTGCTGTGTGATAGGTAAAGCCCTCAGAGCTCTATCTAGTACTCTTCGTGTAGAAGTTATTCGGAACTGGTCAGTCAGAAAAGTACAATAATCCATCCATATTCTGGGCATTTTATACATGAATACCAAAGATCTTTCAAATACATTATTGAGTTCATCATAGCAGGGATCAGTAATACATCTACCTTTTATTTGGCTCTTTCGAAGTTTTAAATAATTATACCATAATTTGAATGAGCCTGGTAGTTCTTTGAGAGCTCTTTCATAAATCAGATTAATTGAATTATTTGGAGATTTCTTCTTGTGTTCTATATATCTTAGCCAATGTTTTACAGAAAAGGGATTCCTTAATATTTCCTCTTCATATGGAAGATCATCTTCATTCTGAAATATAGAGTACATAAGTTTATTGATTGAATTGGCATTTACTTGGTTGAACTTCATTATAGCACGTAATTTTTCTGATGAAGGCATAAGCCGAAATAAATATCAACTATATATCTAGAACTAAAATATATTGCTATTTTTTCACCGTGTTGGAGTAAATAAACATTGAATGTGATAAACATTTAAATAAGGTCCCAGTGACATAGAAATCTGCACAATTTGGTATCGCTGATAGTTTTAGTATAGCTATATCAAACATAAAGGCGTACAAAATTCCAGGAGGAAATTGATTTAACATTAAATGCACTAAGAAATCATTAAACATGATACATAGTTCTGTGCTAAGGGCTATAGGATCACAGGAAAATGATGCTAAACTAAATTATGAAGCAGCAATTGCAACAGATGAATTAACGAGCCAACACGATGCACACATCCAATGTTCTGCGGCCCACCAAGCTTTTTTACAAGTAGCAACTACAAACCTGCTTTGCCAATAAAAACTTGTCTTAGTATAAAAATCTCATTTGTTTTTCAATAAATATTAATATTAATTATAAATATTGGTTCATAAGTATATGAGTTTTATTTTTTACATTATAGTCATTATGTGTCATGATTTACTACATTGTGGCCTGTAGAACATAGTAAAAGCATGTATGCAGCTCGAAGAAAATAAATGAGTATGCTGGACTGGACCGGATGGGTCATATCCAAAATCGAAAAAAGGAACTTCAGAGTTTTGTAACATGTGATTAGTTATGATGTCGGTTTATGAAATACAGAAACAAAAATACAAATCGTTCTCAAAAAGCTATAGAATAAAGAATAAGTGTAATTATCACTTAATTAAGGTTAATGTTTACTTACAAAGATTATCTCTATTTCACTGACTTCCATGGTAGGCATTGCCTGAATACCACTGATTTATTGATAAAACGTTAGCTCTCGTTTTATATGAGGTTATGTCAAAAAGTATACACAAACGTTAGTTTTTCTTCTCCGTTTGACAGTGGTATCATAGACAATAACACCACAAACTATACACTAATACTAATTGATACAAATTTATCGTTGTAACGTTACGGCATTATTAGTTGCATAACAATATGCAATAGTACTATTATAGGGGGGTGTGATAGTTGACAATGTATTAATGTTTGACATTTACAGAATTTTTTTCTTCAAGTAAAAAATTTGCTGTTCATCCATCAACTCATGAACAGCCCGAAAATTATGATTTATTTCTTGTAAGCAATTGTCAAAGTAATATTACAGCAAAGCTAAAATTTTCATAAGAAGCTTTTAGAATATACTTGATATATATGTATGTGCGGCTTTTTCTCTAATAAAAAAAGAAATATACTTTTTCCTGTTAAATACTGAAACCAAATTTTCTTATCGCGAGTGTCATTTTATAAAATATTTTTAATACTTTTATACAAGACCAATTTTATTTAAATATGAATAAAATAATATAGTTCACGGTAGCAGCTCCTTTTTTGAAATTTTGATTATTATTGATGACAGGAAAATTATTGCATTTATGTATTCATTTCATATAATTTGAAACATTAATTTAATATATTTTTCCTTATTAAAAAAAGTACTTTACGCCTTACATTATGTTTACTATACTTCGTTTCGTATCATTGCATTCGTTTGGTTGGCAGAAATTATTTTTTATTATCATATTTCTCCATTATCATCCTTATCAGCTGTTATCACGAACTGTCAGTTTGGTGATGTTATCGCGTTAGTGAAGAAGAAAATAAAAATTTTCTCATCTAAATATACTTAATTATAATTTTAAAAATATTTTGTATTTTTTACGGAAAATTCATTTGTAAATTTTCTTAATTTCTACAGGGTTCACGATGTCTGCCAAGCGACAACTTCTCTTATTGTCATCGTCCGCTCCTTATGGGTATTCATATTTAAACTACGCTCGAGATGACATCGTAGAACTTTTCAAAAGGCAAGTCTGATGATGTTTTTAATTTGTCAATAATTTATTGGATGAATAACTCATATAAGGTACCTGTGCGAGGAGTATAATATAGACATAAATTTCGTAAAACTTCAACTAAAGTCTAATTACAATTGTAGCAAAAGTTATAGGTATACTTAACTCATTCCCTGCAGAGTCGTTTAAAGAATATTTCAACACCTAGACTTCAAAAATTTATTGAGTAATATAGGTTTGAAACAATCTTGTAGAGTTTGTCAGAAAAAATCAAGCACTGCATCAATTCAAAATTTAGTGAGTACAAGAAGGTATTAACCACTGTTAATTCATATATTTTTGGGTATCAACTATTAACACAGAAAAATCAGCTGTCTCAAAAGTTGAAACATTAGCAATCAGAGGGTTAAGTGAAAAACCTGATTGTTAATTGATTAAAATTAAATAAAATAAATTAAGTAAGTATTTAATTAAAAAAATAATTTAGTTGGAGATTTTCTTCCGACTGGCGCTATCAGAGTTTGCTGTATATTCAAATGATTTTATATTATTGATTCTAGAAATAACGTTCATGAAGTTTTGTTCATACCCTACGCACTTCGTGATCACAATCAATATACTGCCAAAGTACAAAAAGTTCTTGAAGAATGGGGATATATTGTAAAAGGCATCCACACTTATCCTAATCCGGTGAATGCAGTAGAAACTGCTCAAGCCATTTTTGTTGGTGGTGGAAATACATTCCAGCTGCTGAAAGGGTTGTATGATAACAATTTATTGGACACTATCAGGAAACGAGTATTAGAAGAAGGTTTACCGTACATGGGTAGCAGTGCTGGTACTAATGTCTCGACATTGAATATTTGCACAACAAACGACATGCCAATTGTTTACCCTCCGAGTTTCGATGCTCTCGCCTTAGTGCCATTCAATATTAATCCTCACTACTTAGACGCCGATGTGAATGATAAGCACCAAGGTGAAACTAGAGAAGAGAGAATCTTGCAATATCTAGAAATATCTGATGATAAAAAAGTCCTCGGATTAAGAGAAGGTGCCACCTTACAAGTATTAGGAAATAAAGCTATCTTGAAGGGTGTAGCTACAGCGATACTCTTTGAATCGTGAGTATTATTTATCAACTTGTATGTAATTTTATACCATCTTATTTTCAATAGAATAAAATTTTAAACTCATCAGTCATATCCCTCTTTTTCATAGTATATAAAAATATTATTTTAGAATAATGCCATCTTTTGATTGATCGAACTATCCAATATTTCAAAACCTTTGAAAAAAGATGTTAGTTGTAGAACTTAGAAATATCTCAATAGATGATAAAATCAGCTTTTCTTCAAATGATAGTTGCATTTTGTAAAATACAGGAAACTAATAAATTTTGTCAACTTATCCTGTCTCAAATCTGATGAGTTTTTTATAAATAATCAAAATGAAAATATTTTTAATATCAATTAAAATTAATTATTTTCTTTCAGAGGAAAAAAGTCGCAAGAATATGACATAGGAGCTGACCTGTCATTTTTATTATAACTTTCATAACAAAGTTAGCAATGTACTGAAAATAAGACTTTATTTGAGATAATACATAGACAAGTTATTTGTATTATATATTTTGGTATGGGTTTATTCACTACTATTTTACATCAATTATAAATAAATACATGAAATCATTTGATCTTAATTTACTTATAGATAAGCCTTTTGAAAAATCAGTAAAAAATATTAACATTTGTTGATTGAATTGACATTTACTTGGTAGAACTCCATTATAACATGGTGAAAAAATAGTAATTTATTTGAGTTCTAGAAACTTTATAAGTTATATAGTTATTTCTGCTTGACCCTTAACAGAACTGACTATTTTAAATAATAAAAGCACATTTTTTAATCACTAAAAAAATTGTTTTTATTATTTAAAGTATCATGTCTTTCCACTAAGAAATGCATGTTACTCCTTAAAAGAGAATTGACTAGACTAAAATATATTGTTATTTTTTCTCCATATTAACATTTGTGATTCAGTATTGAAGATTTAAGTGGTTAAATATTTTATAACAGAATGGTAAAAATTAAATACATCAACATATCGGCCACTAGTCACTAAATCTTCATCTTTTATGAACAGCTTGATTGATTTATTTCAAACCATGTTGTGAACATGACTTATGACTTATTTTGAGCTGTTATAAACTGTGATTTAAGACCAATGCACTCATTTTGAAAAATATTTTCCTGGTTTTATAATTAGCTTTGCAAGCATGTTGAAACAGATTCACTCTTCATATATACTGTGATTCTTTTGTTGATCAGTGATCTAGTTTTGTTGGTATGCCAATATTTCCAAATTGTATACAATACTTTCCGAATTGGGTGATAACCCAATTCTCACTGAAATAACGTGAATTATGTATATTAATTTAGGAACTGTAAAAATTTAAAGCTGTTAAGATCAAAATTGTTTTTTTTTTAAATAAGTATACATTCTACTAGTACTATAACAGTATAATATCAAATCATCTTATGAAAGAAAACTAGTTGAGCTTTGAGAACTGCCATTTTAGTATTGCACGTGTAGGTTTAGATGTTACGGTATGAATCGAAACGCATCCTGTAATATCTGAGATTATGTCTCAACGTTTAGCCAGAAAAATAAACATCACAAAAGGAGCAGAACAGACTGAAGAATAAAGAACAATACGAATGTTTTTTGTTGTTTATTTCAATACAATTAATTCTAAGTACTGACAAATAATTCAATATAATAGAAAAATTATACTCAACAAATAAATTTACACACTCAAATATATTTTTTACACTGATTTAAATGCTACAAAAAAATCCAAGAGAACTAAAATCTTAAACATTTCTGTTGAATTTACATATGGACACGGATGTCATAATCTCTATTAACTCATTAGTGGCACAGGTGTCCAGATGGACATACAAATTTTGTTCTCCGTGTGGCAAGGTTTTTTTGTTTCAAAAATAATTTCTTTTCATTTATTACGTATCAGCATGTTAAATGAAAATAATAACTAAATTTTAAATTAAAATATTACTTTTACTTTCGTAGAAAACAGCTGTGTCCATATGGACACGCTTGACACTTGAGGTTTATTTTTAAATTTTACATGAATTATTCAGTATTGTTAAAATGTAATAAAACGTTGATATATTTAAGATTCTTTATTAATATAAAATATTTACAGTATGATAATGTTCAAAACATATAATACACAAGCCAACATCGCATTTATACTTTTATCGAAAAACAATTCAAATAGCTGATTTGCTGATTTATCGTTGAATTGACTATAATCCGGCTCTGGGAATGATTCCATTTCACCCTTGACCCAAGTCCTTTTTTCTTTTCCTACTAAATAGTCAAAATTGTGTGTTCATATATATTAGCACATTCCAAATCTATATTGGTTTCCTCTATATCATCTTCTGTTATATGTCTAACTCTTGCATGTGCAGTTGCTTGTAATTGCCTATGATTTAAATTGTCGATAGTTCCGCCACAATCCTCATCTCCTGAATCTTCATCTGTTAAAACTGTGGGGTCTGGTGGTGTTATAAATAGATTATATTCGGTAACGTGTTCATCATCGCTTGCATCATATAGTGCATCTAATGCATTGTTAATTAGTGTTTCTCTTGCAGCATCATTGGACATATTCCTTAAATTGAATAATTTTTACATATGTATTTACAATAATTAAAATAAACGTATTTTGAAAAAATTATATAAAATATTTTTTAGTGGTTTGTGGCACACGTGTCCAAATGGACACATTGGATTTAAATGCTCAATAAATATACCATAAACAAAATTATCGCCATTCTTGGATATGTTAACGTAAACGATGTATGTTCATAATTCATTTAATGAAAGAAACGTTATTCTTCGAATCAATATTATCAGAAAAAAATACTTACGTAAAATTTGAGTTCATGTTTTCTCGTCCGTAAAATGATGACACACTTTGACAACTGATATTACTTTAATTTAATTAGTCAGAACTCCAAAGAGACGTCTAAGTGAAGCAATGAACCTTTGTCAACTGATATATGTGAAACAATATTTATTACTATATCCATTGACAATTTTCTGATCAATCGTAGACAACAATAAATGCGTGTCCAATTGGACACCTGTGCCATTAACGTGAGCAATTGGGTTCGGCACTAATGAGTTAAGAATAAAAAAAAATATTATGTCTTAATTTATACATACAATACCTATTGATATTTTATATTGTTTTATTTATAACATATTCTACAGACTTGAACAATAAACCTAAGAAACAAGTTTATCTAAAACATTGTAAACATAATATTATGCACCTAATTCTTCGAATTTAACCCTGCTTATGAGAAACATATAATCATTATTTAAAAAATGTCTACAGTCCTAAGACTTGGGTTCATGCGAAAAAAATAATTCAACACTTTAGTGTCAGGACGACTTCTGAATTAGCTTTTGCGCCATGGCAAAGAGCTGAGGGTCAGGTGGGTGAATTTCATGCACCGACTCATTGATGGGAAGATTGCAGAGATGTCGCCGGAGTGCGAGGTCTTGTCTGGCGCAGAGAGCTCTTGTGAATCCGGTACCTGTGCCAAACAAAGACAGACGCTGTCTTTTTCTTCGTTCAATCGCCACCTTACATACAACAAATAAATTAATGAAAAATTTTAATAAAATAAAATGATCCTGTAACGCAAACATAATTGAAGTTTTCTTTACTCATCGTCACTGCCATCTAAAGGAGATATTTCAACATCTCTTTTTTTCAAGGACAGCAAGGTTAGAAAAGACATCAAAAATGCCAATGCTTTTGAAAGAAAATTCATAAATCAACTGAAAAAAAATTGTCTGTACTGGGACTCAAACCTGTGAGATCTTTAATGGAAGTTAACGAAGTTCGACCACAGACTCAACGATATTACAAGTTTTTATATGCTGATGCTCTAATGGACAATTGTCTAATGGACTCTTATAAATTGGTACTTCATATAGTGGTAGATAGAAATATATGAGTACAAAAAAAGAGGTTCTATCAGCATGCTGTAGGTAGTTAAGAAATGCAATAAATAAAAAAGCATACGGAGGTTTGAAATTTTATGGTAAAAAGCTAATGTATTTTTGAACTATTGAAATATGTTGAGAGTTTGTAATACTAACAAATTGTTATGAACCAGGTACATGCATGAATATTTAAGTTGATAACCTTAATAAATAACCAGTGCAAGGTGAGAATTAAAATTATTTACCTGTATGGATGCTACAGGATGGCTAAGTTTAAATTCTTCTTCTTTAACATTTATCTCCGAGCTGGTACCGTCTTCTGTCTTAATAACGGTCTTCTTTTCGGAAAATATTTCTTTGACCATAGTTTCACCAGCCATGTACAGAGAGACTCCAATACGGGCCAAAACCTTCTGGGGTTGCCAGTATTGGCGAGCTCCGTTCTGTTCTTTGCTGTCTCCATTTTCTCCTAAGCCCTTTTCTTTTTTACTCTGGACCTCGGCGACGAGACTCGCCCAATCGACTCCCAATGCGTCCACCAAGCCTAACAATCATTTTTGGGTTAACATTTATCAAGAAAGTTTTTTATTTAAAACCAAAGCTTTTTATAATTTATTGTTAGATGTGAATACATGCTGATGTCTTAAAAATTATTTATAAATGAATAGCGTTGAGCAATCGCACTCACAAAATAAAAAAAAAATTAAATTGATGCTTTGCAAATTTTAAGTAAATATTGTAAGACGTTTCATTGAAAATATAGAAGTTATTTTACCTTTTACCCGTTGGTCCTCTTCTAGTTCACCGTCAGATATTTCTTCGAATCCCAAATTGTCCAAAGTGTCTTCAGGATCAGGATCCTGATTTTGTTCAGCCTTGAGTTCAGCAGCTGGTGCAGTGTTATTATTTTCCTGTAAAATCAAAATAAAGCAAGTAAGAATATTTACTATGACAAATGTTGGGAGACCATCAATTATATCAAATGGATACATGAAGTAATTTGAGATTGCAGATATATGAAGTAGAGAAAGTATACCTGACATCCAGCTGAAATTTCACTCTTTTGACTAGAAGTCTCCACTGAAGCTTGCTTCGGTGCAGGTTTTTCAATATCATGTTCCACCATCTGGCAATAAAAAATGTTATTCAATGTCAGAAAAACAAAAAAAAAAAATGTATTGTGAATTCAAATATACAATATATCCTACTGATTATTATCTACAATTTTATATAAATTTGAATATTCAACGTTTATATTGAACTAAATTCAGTTATTCAACTATGCCGGGTACGTAAAAAATGATTGTGTCAACTGTCAAAAGGACACAGGAATTTGATGCTCAACTGTTTTGTAAAACAGTAATTAAAATAGATGAGACAACACACCTAGCATGTTATGTGCACAGTAGAGCAAATTTTAAACATTTAACATGATAATACTTACTTAAATTTGACATAACTTCATAAATTTATTATTAAAATAAAATTCTCCAATACCATTAATCAAATTTGCAGGAATGAGTTTCACTTCTTGACAACTGTGTTAGTACAAATTTTTGTTGTACAAACACTTGATAAATAAACATCTCAATCAACAATATTTTACTCAATTTTTCATAAAAAGATTTTTTTTTATACATAGTAAAGTAAAATACAGTAAAAAAAAATAATAATAGAAAGGGATAATAACCCATATTTATGGCTACACCCCTTTAAGTACATTGTAAATGTCATTGCTTGGCATTACTTACAATGACAGCTACAAAACCAACAAAAATACATAAAATATTATACATTACCTACAAGAACAATTATTATTTATAATTTCAACTGAATCGAAGAATGACATGCAATACTGCTTTACACAAAATATACAATGTCGAGAAATTCTTAATCCTGTCATAAAACACAAATTGTTAAATACTATTTAAAGTAGTAAAACGCAAACATTGGAGACTATCCTGCTCAAAATTTTGTTATTATGTTAAGGCAGGTTAATTATATTTAACATTTTTCTAGCGCTTGCAGATAAATAATAATTAACGAAGCCCATCATGAAATAACCAGCAACATGATATATGAAAAAATCATAGTTTCCTCTGGGTTTTTTGTAGAATGGGATGAAAAGTTTCTGGACATTGTATGAAATTATAAAACTACACAATACAATAGATCCTTACAAACAGCTAAAATAAATAATCCCTATATTAACGAATTTTTGGAACAAATTTGTTGCATGTCATCATTTCACTTAGCCTCTACTCTCCGTACACACCGGTTTCCAAATAAATATTTAATACATCTTTTTCGTACAGTCAATCGGTTTTTGATAGAACATAGTCACCGTGTAACAAGAGAACCGAATGATTTTTTTTTCATTCATATCCTTGAAAGTCTTTGGTATAAAATTAAATAATTTATGATATCGACTGAAGGTGCTTGATGGAGTTTCAATATCAAATTACAACAATTCAAATTTGATAAAATTAAATTATAAATAATTTTAAATCAATATGGTAGTTTATCTTTTAATGCTTATTTGCCACTCATGTTATAGGTTAATAAATAAAAATTGATTATTTAATTATCAATTTTTTGTAGACGCTTTAGTAAAACTGGGTGAAAGAATTTACACTTCAAAGCTGGTAGACAATAATAAAATGGAAACAGATAATCCAGAGTTCTGAAGATATAGAGATACTCAGTTATGAGGAATACAATCGAGAATAAAAGTTTGATATAATTTCATATGGCTAATTAATACTAACAAACTAGCTTTTAATTTACTATAAAACTTAAAAACACAATCGTAGATATTTTAACATATTCAATGGACTTGACGGTAACTTTATTGGAAGTTTATTTTTAATGTAAATTAAAATTGAAAACTTTGTTATTCCACTTGGCATGTTAGTTAATACGACACGTGTTTTGCTTTTCTGAGAGGCATATTCAGACTAACTGTATTTTCAGGTTATTAATTTTTAAGATGAGCAGTGAGTTTAATTACTTATGATACAGTTAGTATAAAAATGCTTCTCAAAGATGCGAAGAAGTGTCACATCTATCTAGCAATTCATTAAATGGAACAACAAAGTTATCAGTTTTAATTAATGTTTTGTATAATGCACCAAATTTTTTTTAAGAACACACTAATTGCCGCCAAATAATTTAATCCAAACGATGATAAGAAGCAAGCCCAGATTCGCAAAAAAGAAATGAGCGGCGATTATTGATGATATTTCAATTGCAAATTATTACAGAATGCAAAAATAGTGTAAATAATGTAAATGTCTAACTTAATTCGCAATTATACATAACTTTTGTCAATGATGAATAAAAACCTGTTTTATGTGAAACTTACTACGAATTTATAGCAATACATTAATAATATAATCATAGCACGATATTATGATTATAGCAAAACATAAATCCCATCTCACGGTTGGATAAACAGACAATGCAGATTACATGCAGATTACTATACGACGCATGCTTAATTTTAGGGCATCTACTATCAGGGTTCAATATTTATTGTAAGTCTTACAGGTTCGTAGTCAGGCCTAAAGGGTTGCAGGCCAATCATCCCGTAAGGGTCAGAGTTTTGAGGGTCGGGTGGGGCGCTTGCGGTTACTGCCGGTTCTGTTACGTCCGATATTTCCTGCACCAGATTAGGGAAAAGTAAAAAACATACAGACCGGCCGCTGGCAACTGAATCCACTAGCTTTTCAAGCATGAAGACTTCAGTTCAGCAATATAAGCAGATGTTAACATGTTATTAAGAGATTAGCGGTTAGAGTGGTTATGATTTGTGTGTTAAAGACAAACTGATGAACTGTGACAACTTACATCGTCTCTATTCAGAATTTCATCAGGATCGTCACTTATTTCGCTAAGATCGTCTGGAATGGGGTCTTCAGCCTCTCCGGAAGGATGAGGAGGTTGACCAGAGCTAGAATGCGGAGGGCCACCGCTCTGTGAACTCATATTGGGGGCTTTTTTTGAATCTGACATGTCAGGGGGCACATCTCTGCTGCCTATGTTTCTTTTATTTGACATTGAATGTAAGTGCTGATTCTGATCCATTCGGCCATGATCCATACGTCCTCTATAATTTCCGTCATCTGTAATAGATCATCAAAAATTATTTACACATTGACTCAGCACACTTTTGAATAACTCAAGAAGCATTGAAATAATTTACAAGAAGAAATCTATCAAAATTATTTAAGGCCTGGCATATGGGTGTTTTATGAACGATTTTATAAATTGAAATTTGTTTCTAAAAGTCCTTGCACACCTTGGAAATCAATTGCAATTCAGAAAGTAGAATATTTGTCTTTGCTAGGTTTAAATAAAAACTTACAAATATATTTTCAGTGGATTCAGTGGCAACTAATTTATATAAAATTATAGAATTACATTACAAAATAGAAGTCAAAGATCTGTTTTACGTCTAGGTTAATTTTCAATCTTGACTTTAAAAAGTGTCCAAGGGTTTATTATGCAAAAAAAATGATTTATTTAGATGAATAATATCACCTTGGAGAAGTAGATTTATATATTTATAATGAATACAATCAGATCCTACTGAACTTTGTGACTTGTTTACTGTATTGGCAATTTTTTGTCACTGATAAAATTTGCTTGTCATTACACAGTATCAATTATGGTCGGATAGAAGGAAATGGTATGTATTGCTCACCATGAAGCCGATTTCTAGATGCATTACTGCCACCTGCTGGTTGTCTATGCGAGTGCCATGCGGAGTCGACATCTCGCTCTTTATCTGTCCAATCCATAACCTAAGCAATGTATAATTTAGTAAAACACTTAAACAATATCTTGCTCAATCAGGAAATATTCGAATCAAAAACATAACAAGTGATCATAGCTATAAATTAAATGTGAAAATGTTGGAATACCTGGTGTTGAGGGTCCCTGTGTTGCCAGTGTCTATCCTGACGATTCCAATCTCCGTGGTAGTCATCATTATCCCAATCTTTATGAGGGTGGCCATGTTGCGCATGTGAATGATGAATATATTGTCTTTCTTGATCGACAGACGTTTCTCTGCCCTCCCAAGAGTGATCATCACGTCTACCACAATCTCTGGCTCTGCCATCATCTATGAAACCTAAAAGGATATCAATTAGACTACACCCAGTCCTTTTTTTACGCGATACATTGGTTCCAGAAAATGGCGCGTAAAAAAGTCATAGCTTTCATATAATTTGACAAATTGGTTCCAAAAATTAAAATATCGCGTAAAAAAGTACCAGAAACGTATGAAAAACCAAAATTTGCTTTTTGAAATTCGTGCAAAAAAAAAATATATTTTATGATTTTATATACAATTACATGAATTATTAAAGGTCGAGAATAGTGCTATTTAAAGAATTTAATAAATGCATTGTGTTTAAACAAGTTTACGAGCGGACATACATCCCATGATTTTACCCAATTGCATTAAATTTCTTTACACACCCTAAAACATAAATTCGCATAATATCCGATACACTTGTCAACATTTTGCAATTGTATGTGTATTTAAAAAAATGGAATGCCTTACAAAATTTTAGTTAGGTTTTAAAAATACACATATTTTTTTATTTACATTTTCATATATGTGCATGCCTAGCATCATATATAAAATTTCTTCTTTGAAACAAATTTGGGGAAAAAATCGCGTAAAATCGAGTGAAGCGCGTAAAAAAATGTAACGGTGCCGTCCAAAAAAATCGCGTATAATCGAATTCGCGTAAAAAGAGGACTGGGTGTATTTTGAAAAATACGTAAATAAAATTACAATAAATAATGAATGAAGTGTAACAACTGAAAACTGACTAATTAAATAGATTAAATATAATAAGGCTTGACCTCTATCAACAGCAAGATGGTCATCTAAATGATCATCATAGACTCGTTCATCAGGATCCACATAGCCACGACTGTGAGAGCCTTGAATATCGTACGGAGAATCGTAATGCAGGTCACGTTCTCTGCCTTGAACAGGGAAAGAACCCGGCGACCGCTCCCTCTCACGATCCAGTGTTACGAGATCATCGTACCTCTCATTTGGTCTGTCATAGCTTCTGTCCATTGAATGAGAATGATCGTAAGACCTATCCATATTACGATTGTAGTCATTTCGGTCAACGCGGTCCATACTAT
Organism: Himalopsyche japonica; assembly: GCA_028555115.1. Lineage (NCBI taxonomy): Eukaryota > Metazoa > Arthropoda > Insecta > Trichoptera > Rhyacophilidae > Himalopsyche > Himalopsyche japonica. The sequence goes on along the minus strand of JAHFWJ010000575.1, from coordinate 1,411,372 downwards.
TTCGCCTGTCATTTTGCCTCTTCGGCAACCGGTCTATTCTATCACGGTCAACAGATCGGTCACCTTTACGAGAGCTGCGTTCAGTGCGGGCCTCGGAGCGTTCTCTATTAGAAGAGATCGCTCGCTCTAGACCTAGATTTCTATTAGTAGCAGCTAGAGCAGCTAGTCTTTCTTCAGGTCTAGGAAGCAACCTTTCTACCGGTTTATCAGGAGTGGGTTTTTCGAGACCTTTATCGATGACACGCCTATCTCTTTCTCGATTTCTTTTAGCCTCTTGCTCTCTTTTAGTTTGGTCTTTGAGACGCTCCCTTTCACGCTGTCTTTCTTGGCACCTGGCGAGGGCTTCTTCCCTTTCTTTTTCACGATGCATTCTAGTATCCTCTCTTTGATGATCTCGATTACGAAGTCTATCATGCCTGTCTTTCTCATCGTGCTTATCTTTCCGACGCTCTATCGAGCGGTCTTTGAGATCTTTATCTTTCCTCTTGTCATCTTTACGATCGTCTCTCGCAGGCGAAGTTTTGCTTCGGTGTTTATCGGAGTTATTATCACGAGCGGTTCGTCCTTTCGGAGAAGACCCTCTGCTCCTTGTGGGGCTGTCTTTTCTGCGGGGGTCCCTCGGGGGGTGCGAGCCGTGCCGTCTGATGGGAGATCTGGATCGTCCTTTCGAGCGAGGAGATTTGCTTCTTCTCGTGGTTCGCTCTTTTTCTCTTTCCCGTTCGCGATCTTTATCTCTGTCCTTTTCTCGTTCTCTCTCTTTTTCCTTCAATCGATCTCTTTCCTTTTCCCTCTCCCTTTCTTTATCCTTTTCACGCTCTTTAGTGGAATGGGGCGACGCACTTCTATTTTTATCCTTTTTAGTGGGAGATTTCGAATGAGTATTATGTTTATTAAGAATATATCCTTTAGGAATATTCTTATTATTAATAGGTGGAGTACCCCCGGCCTTCTTGGATGGGGACAAAGATTTTTTGCTCAGTGCAGTCTTTGCGGTTACTTTCTTTTTCGCTGCTGTCACATCATGCTTTTTAGCTACCCTGGTGACATCTTTTTTAAGAGAAGTCCTCTTGCAAGAAGCGGACTTGTCCCTTTTGAGACTTTCAGTCTTCGAGCGTTTCTTTTTTGAAACTTGCTCTGACCCAGATGAGGAGCTCGAATTGCGTTTTGATTTTGCTTTACGAACTTTCTTTCGGGAATCCCTATAGCGAAAAATTACTCATATTAACTGCTTATATTTATTTGAAGAATATATATAAAAAAAAAACATAACATGAGAGATTTACATGCTGACTATATAATAATCTTTTTTCTAATCTTTCATAACAGTATAAAAATATTATATTAATTATACTTAAGAACCTTAGTGTCTATATCATATGTAAACAAACTCCAAGAAATTATTCTAGAAATTTTCCATTTGGCTTTAACAAACTATTTAAGAAAAAACCCTAATATTGTTTACATTAAACCAGTGGTCTTCAAACTTTTTCCACTCACAGAACCGTTAGAAATGTTTTTTTTATTTTGCAAAACCCCATTATATTTAGTGAATGGGATTGTGCATGCATTATCTTTACACAATATGTTGAAGTATAGTTATGTTTACATTTCATTTGTTTCTATACTTTTTTTCCTGGGACTTTTATTTATAATAGCGGAACCTCTATAGGTGCCACAGAACCACGGGGTTCCACAGAACGCAGTTTGAAGACCACTGCATTAAAGAAATATATTTTCCATTAAAATCCTGAGCTTATTTGAATGTTGCGCTGATATTGAAGATTAAAAAAATGTTCATTTATTGAGACATAAAACGTCGAAAGAACCATATGAATAATTTGATAACTAAAAGTTCAATGTACCAATTTTCTGTAATGTCTATTTTCATTATAAAATTTTGTACAATATCTCAGAACAAATTCCAATATGTGATTTACAGTAACACAAGAAGGTAAAGAGTGTTAATGGTACTTTGTTTTTATTGAGACAAGTAGTCTCCACCATATGTCAACAGATGAGTTTGAAACAGAAATATTTAGGATGATCTAGATAAGTTTTATTAAAAAAAATATACCTAGGAGAGGATGTGGACGAGCTGCTGCCTCCAGACGTGGAGCTCGAGACGCTCGTCGTGCTCGAACTACGCGAGGAGGAGGAGCTCGAAGGAACCGTTTTCTTTTTTTCCTTGCGGTTATCTTTACCGGTGTCCATTTTGAGTTGGATTTCTAATTCTCGCTGAAGCTGCTGACGACGCTTTTCTAAAACATCGGCGTCGGCATACTCCAAGTCATTTTGATCCCAATTGTCCCATTCTGGCTCAGGAGTGCGACCAGATCTGACAACGACGGTGGAGTGAAGGCGACTTTTGGCATCATCTTTAATTAAGGTCCTTTTTATTTCCGTCGAGTCTTTATTGGCCGCCCGCTGTTTGGACGGACTGATTAAAGTATGCGTGGAGGCAAATTTACAAGTCTTCCCATACAGGCAAGTGCCGTGCTGTGCCCACTGTCTGCAAGATTCACTCGCCTTTTTGGCTGCCGCCGCCTTTTTCGTTCCGAGTCTTTCGAAAACACTAGGTCTATTGGATAGGTCTTTGGCTTTAGGCAATTCAACGGTGATCTTTCTCTTGCCCTGTTTTGACATTATAAACAACAACGTAATTCATGGAAAGTCTCATTGACAATCCGTTTTAGTCAAATAATAATAATGCTTGCAGCCATTTTTGGAATGTTACCACGAACCATAGACTCACAAACGTCAATAGATAGACAGTTTCAGAATTGCCTGATTTAGATATTCAATTTTCCTTAAATATATCGCTAGAGTAAAGAAATTAACTACATTTATTAATTTTTTTGCACATAATAAAACTATTTTTTATTTTGAAATATTATGTAACTATTGTAAATTATTTAAAATGTATTTACTTTTATATTTAAATACTGCCACAGTACAAACAATATATTTTTTTCTATCATGGATAATATTTTATTTCTATCCCTGCGTTACTTTTTTCGGAATTATTAGATTTGAAAAAAAAAGACTGAGCATGTAACCAAACCCATGATAAATAATAATGACAATCAAAAAAATTAATAACTTCAACAAAATAAAAGAATATAGTGTTTTTAATGGATTTGGCGAAAAGGTTCATTTTTCATATAAAATTAAATTTGACTACTTTTTATATTACGTAGTGTAGTATTACAAATGAACCATGTTTTTTTAAGCATGCAAGTACAGACTGAAAATAAAACACAAATGTATGTATTTCATTCATGATATCGACTGAAGGTGGTTGATGGAATTTCAATATCAAATTTGAATTTTTAAAACTTTGTACGAGTATAACAGAACAGAGACTGTCAGTCACAGAACTGACAGTTCTGTTGCATCTGTGTGATAGAATGCCTGAAGATGCCGAAAGGCTAAACCCGCGTCGTAAGTGACAAAATATTCGTACAAAGCTTTAACAATTCAAATTTGATATTTAAAAAATGAAAGCTTTATGACACTCTGATTTTCTTAAAAATACCAGATACTCTCTTCATATTTTGCTTACGTCATATTTATAAATGGCAAAACAGCAATTTAATGACAAAGTGAAATAGTTGAAATAAAAAATGAGACATCCATTTTATGTTCGTTTGGCACACACTGCACGCAGTGTACTTTATAATAATTTTAATGTTTCTCAGATTCTGAATGTTCCTCAATATTTCTAAGCCAGCGTATTTTACACACGAATAAATAGAGCAATTCATATCTATTTAAAACATTTTCGCGTAAACCAGTGGCGTATGAAGAAAGTATGATTAGTCAAGAAATAAATAATATGCAATGAATTAGATTATCCGCCAGTAATATGTTCTACTCATTGAGTATAATATTATATAACCATATACAGAGCTTTTTTCCCAAGCAACGCGGTGGAACGGCGTTCCGGCACTTTTTTTCACGGTATTTTTTTTACATTTTTTTTGTGCGCTTCGTGTTATAGTAAAAGCAGCTGTAAATTTCATTTAAACGATATTTGAATATAATTTTACTTAGTAAAAACTTCATGAAGTGAGTTCCGGCACCTTTCTTTTCTAAAAAAGCCCTGCGTAAATACATATACGTATATTATTTAAAGTCATTGTGTGAGGCTAAAATTAAGAATAATAATTAAATTATTAAATTTAACATTGAGGTACATAGATTTTAAAATTTTGGCATTCGATAGATTGTTTTCAAAATACTATTTTATTTTTGTTCAATGCACAATTGTATATTTTTATCAATTTATTGGTCAGTAAAATATTTCGGTGAGCATAAGAATACAATCTAAAATTAATTAAAGTTATGCATATAATTTCTTTGCTGCGTTCCTTATATTGTGAGTATCGAGATAAGTATTAAAATATACTTGTTAAGATAATAATACTGTTTTGAAGAATAAAAGACGTTTATATGATAAATTTGTATTAGCAACTAAAATTTAAATTAAAACTTACTGAAAATATTTATGTATGTGGACATGATAGAGAATTTTCAAATTTTTATGACTATTAACACTAAGAGAGTTCTGTTTTCTAAATTGCAACTGTTTTGTATACATACATATATTCGATAACCACGGAGGATATTTCAGTTTATTTTGGTTGAAGATTGGGTAGTGGAAGTAGGCAAAAACTTTTTATTGTTTGCTTCGTTCCGGAGATAAGTGTTTGTTTCTTCAAACTCGGAGAACCAAATCCACTCTGCCCCCAGATGATATCCTGATTGTTATTAACATGCATCATAAGTGATGCTTGGCCCAATGAAATATAATATCACCAGGTTATTGAGTTAATTTTATTCAAATTGAATCACTTGCACTATTTTTACTGAATTTACTTTAGAAACTATAATTTATGAAAAGCAGTAAATTATTTTCTTAGATTTTGAAGTATTTGTTGTGAGTTACTTGGTACACCATTATTTTTTTTTTATTTGGTATACCATTCATATCATTTTTTAATACTCACAATGAATAAATCCGGTTCTGATCTTGATATAATAATTTTGTGGAAATAGTACTAAGCATTTTATTTCATTATTTTAATATACATTTCAACCAAGAAATGGCAGTTAACATAATAAAAGCGACATATTGAAAAGATTTTTTGATAAAATGCCGGAGCATGTTCGGTTGTTAAATTCAACCGTTTTTTAATATTCTTATTTATTGTGGTACTCCGATGACAAAACTTGACTTAGTTTTAATAAAGGTTTTTAAGATTTGACGTGATCTATTTTGCCCGTTCGATTATATTATATATTCGATCACGTATAAATTTGGCATGCCGCTCTGTCAAAAGTGGATAACCCGTTACGACACGGAATACTAATTAAAAGCTAATAGATTTAATAGATGGATTATCAGCCTGTCTTTCTATGATAGAGGATGTTGTATTAAGTACCCTAATGGCTTTATTGAGCAAATGGTAAAAAATAAAATGCATTAAAAAAACAAAAGATCCAGCAGAAAAATTTGAAGTTAAAAAAAGTAAAATTTTATATGCTTCTACAGGTCACTGACAAGTATGAAGTTGAATACAATTTTTTTAAATAATTCTATCGATACTACTGAGGTACTCCACATATCGTTTAATAATACCCTGGATAATCAAGAGTCAATAATGTTTTATATCACGCTTGTTTTGTTTAGTTTCCTTTTTTCTTTCGTACTTTCAACAATTAATTTATCAATTATGTTAAAAAAAATGAAAAATAACTCAACCTCACCGAGAAAATTCGAAAATCGCAAAAAATACGATTAACTGCTAACTTCTCAATTGTTGAGTCGGTTTATTACAATGTATTGATAATTGGTACTAAAAAATTAAGAGCATTAGCAAGTTAATTATTATATTAAAATAATGTCTGATTAATCCTGAAAATCTTCATAAGTTTGTTTAACACTAACAAGTTTTGAAGTATTCGGTGTTAAAATATCCTTTACGTGATTCACCGGGAAAAGCATGCAAAATGGCTTTATTATGATGGCAAAAGATAAAAAATTAAGCATCATGCTAGAAGTACAAGTAATTATTAGTTTAATAAAATATTATTTACGATTGGTGAAAATCGGTGCTGATCACTGTAAAAACTGTGGGGTAAATATTATAAAACCACATGAACTAAATCCTTATATTACATCACCTGATGTTTAATTCCCACCGTTACCCGCAAACTTTTAATAAGTTGGTATTACTAAATTTAAAATTACCCAAATGCATTATGGTCGTTGATTATTATTAGTTGTAGATTCGTTTCATGAAAGTCTCATTTAAAATATTTAGCGTTAATGAAATTTGTTACAGGCAATTTAGTGTCATTATTATTAAATCAATATTATTGATGATTTTTTCAGTTATTTGTTTGAATCCTACGCTTAGGGTCTGTGTTTTTCTTTTGTGATTAACTATACAACTGATGCTAACTGTTTATGTTGTGTCTGTTCTTTTGCATTCGCATGATAAAATGCCTGAAGATGATGAAAGTTCAAATCTGGTTAGTGGTCGTTAGTGATATAACGTGTAGAATTGTACAAAATTTCAACAATTCGAATTTGGTTTTGAGATTCCGTTAAGCACTTTCAGTCGACATCATAAATTTAACTAGTAATTATTTTTGAGTGTGATATATGATACAATTTTTTTGATAATAATCATTTTATTGATATATCATTTAGTTTCAATTGCAGAAAATCTTGCTCGCAATGTGTTAACGTGCAAACTACTAAATTCCTGTTTAGTTAAAGATATTTTTAAACATGAAATATTAGAAATCCTATTTAATATATTTTTGTCAGTCGAGGGGCCTCACTTCTATTGCCCAGTCGTGTTAATATATTTTTCAATTTATCCCGACACGCATGTTTTGAGTTGTGACGTTGTAAGTACACAGACGTCACTGATACTAAAAGCTCTCAAAATATTTGCATGTTTATAGTTATATCGAAATCTGTTTTCTTGACGCATGTCTCGCGAGAAAATGGGTAAAATAATTGTATTATAATATCGACATAACCCTCACCAAATATTTAAAAAACCGTGCACCAAACTGGTACCTATATATCAAACACAGTGACAAAAAATTTAAATTATGCTAAATTATACCAGAAAAAAAACTAATTTTTAGCACAGTTTTGCCGAAAAAATATCATCTATTTTTATACACAAGTAATAATAAAATTGATGAGTTATGTTAAACAATAAAAAAATATGCGTTTTATGTATGGCTAATATCTGTAATCTTTTTCGACCAAAAATGGAAATGGAAAGAACACTTTATGATACTACGCGTTGAACGTGTTTAAAAACAGAAGTCGGCCATTTTAAAAAAAAATATATATTTTAGAATAGGTATTAAAGGTACGTATTTTTTCCACTGTGGCACCGAGGGTTAACTGTTAAAAATATCAATAATAACTTTGATTTTATGCAATGCCTGGGATTATATTTTAATGTTTTTTAATTCTCAATTATATTTGAGAAAATAACGGTTTAAGTATATAAATCATGTAAATATGTTATGTTTCATTTCATTTGCACAAGATTAGAATATAATTCGCCACTGTCTGCTGTAAGCATTGACGATATTAATATGATCTAATTACATATGTGAACAGGTAGTTAAGTACTAACATAATTTATCATGACGAATTAATCAAGCAGTCGCCTTGCATCTTCATAATGAGTGACATGTCTAGTTTGGAAAAAGTGCGTTCGTTAGTGAACAACCATCTTAAAGTTTTACAAGAGAACGAAAATCCGGTGTCATGGATGTTAAGGAACTCACCAGTGGAAGGTCGCGGGCTATTTTCTACAGTCGATATTTACGCTGGAGATTTAATATTCGTTGATCATGCGTTGATTTTGGGACCAAGGAATAACACGACCATCTCTGACGTTTGCATCAATTGTTATAACACAAATGAATCTCTTCGAATTTGCAATAATGGTTGTGAATTACCTGTTTGTTTTGAATGTCAGACATCTCCATCACATCTGGAAGAATGTCAGTTAATAAATCATTGGGAAACTGCAGAAAAACGAGAACATTTAGAAAGCAAAGATTTCGCTAAAAATATTGTTCCGTTGAGAGCATTGCTTTTAAATGAAGAAAACAAAGAATTGTTAATGAATCTTGCTATTCACAAATCAAAGCATCATGGCAGTGAAGTGAAATATATTAAAGAGTATTTTGAAATATCCCCCGATGAAGAGGCGATTATGATGCAAGCCTGCTGTGCGTTGGACGCCAATGCATATGAAATGGTTATGATGTCTGCCGATGGAAACTTTGTGAATCTTCGAGGATTGTTCCCAATATCTGCGCTACTCAATCACAACTGTTCTCCAAATACTCGGAGTTCTTTTGATGAGAAAGGAAGAATGCATGTTCACGCTAGTAGCTTTATACCGGAAGGATCTGAAATATTCACATCTTATACCGGACTTCTGTGGGGAACACCAGCGAGAAGACATCATTTGCTGAAGACAAAACATTTCTCATGCGATTGTCTTAGATGCCATGACAATACCGAGCGAGGAACTCGATTGAGCGCTTTTTGTTGCCTGGATAGATCGTGTTCAGGTGTGATTCTGCCGTGCGATCCTTTAAACTTTTCTAGCAGCTGGTGTTGTGAAATATGTGGACTTGAAATAGCTGCTCGTCAAGTGGGTGCCCTTCAAGGAGCGATCGCTGGACTTTTGAGCTCTCTGAAAATAGATGACCCGGATGTAATTTACGAGTTCATACAATGCAGACTAAACAAATTTCTTCCGAAATGTAATCATATTGCATTGGAATTAAGGAATAAAATTTTGTGGTCTTTGGGAATCACAGAAGGCTATCGATGGCACGGTAAGATATAGCATATTTTTTAAAGTATCTAAAGTATTTAGAAAATAAATTTTCAGTGACTTGGTTAGATGCAAATATTTACAACACAGAGAATCAATTACTTGGTCAATATCTACGTAATATGTTTTATTATAGTCATAGTAAGTAACATATATAATACCTGTTTTTTTTCCAACATGAACAAGAGTTTTGAATGTCTATTTAGCAGTAATATATTGCAGTCATTATAGTTTATCGCGGGCTACCGATCAAAATGTTGAATTGGAGTATTTTCCCTGCCAAGATTCAGACAATATATTTTATTTGACTTTTAAAATGCACAACATACGTCATGTCTTGAGTATTAAATACTTAATCACCACAGGATGCAGTCACCCGCTGCACTATTTCAAAGTCTATCAAAATGATATCGACTGCTTTATGTGAATTTTAAGAGACTAAAACTACGATAATTTAAATATGACGAAGAATAAACTGCATGTAAACGTTGTTATTTTCGAACGTAAATTTGTTGTTTTTTTTTTACGAAAACGTCATTTTGCGAATGCAAGTAAATGTGTATTAAAACTCTTCATCTAGTGTGTGATGATTATGTATTCAAAAATATTTAATCAATTTTATTTATCATGATTAAAATGTAGTAGCTAGTTGTAATTAGATAAAAACACAGCGTTTAAGTTTTTTTTTGTACGGCAAAATAAATTCTGTCATATTTAACTCTCATATTAATATGAATTAATAGAGTTTGTGAGTTTGACCAACACAGTTTTACTAAAACAATAGAATAAATATTGTTTAAGTGGTTTTTTTTTTTTTTTGAAATGATCATATTATTTGTTTCATTCCCGAAAGGCTCAAAATGACGAATACCTTTTGTGGCCATTGTTTTTCCTCATCTTCCATTCAAGCTAAGGTGGTCCTAACGAGGAGTCTTGAATACATGAGGGACTGCCTGATACCCTATATGAAATTTATTTATAACTGGTAATACTGTAAGGGGTTTACTATTATTACTTTACAGCATGAAAGTAACTGCACTATTATTGCTTCCTTCCAATCGACGTACGAGTATAAGAAAAATCGATAAAATATTTACCACGAAGAAAAGTTTTGTTTAGGTCGGAGTTGATTACTTATAAGGTATCAAATTACACATTAGGACATTAGTATGTGAGAGATAAATATGGTGATAACAAATCAGCCGTTAGAATTGTTTTTAACGTTTTATTTTTCATTGCTAAGATCGCAGAAGCTATCATATAGCATTTGATTACATAGTATTAGCACGTAATCCACAGTTAGTGATCGTCAACGTTTCTGATATATATATTCCTATACAGAGAAGCCCCTAATTACACTACTCCAAATTACGTGCTGACTTGAAATATTCGCCGAAAATTTCCCAATTGCACGATCGCTCTCCTTCACACACACAGGTAGACAGCCGTATGTGCAGTGCATAAAGTCAAATGTTGGCTACTATCTGTGTACTCAATACGTGTTAGGCTATACACGCAGTGCCGGGCGACTGTCCGTGTGTTGGATTTTTCACCTAGTTATTAGATATTTCGTCAATATTTTTTTTTTGCATAATTTAGAATAATATTAGTTTTACATTTTTTGCGGAAAAAAATTCTAATTTTGTATGCGATTCATTCCCCCAATTACACGGTCTCGATTTTAGTGTAAATGGGGGTTTTACTGAAATACCAAATTATTAAGCTGTTAATACTAGTTAAATATACGCGTTGTCGATTATTATGAAACTGGTAAATACATCGCATTTTTTCAAAACCACAAACTTTAATCTTTCATGTATCGCCGACAAATGACAAATGTATAAATTGGCCCTACTATTAACTGGGTTGTGTATCACTGTTATATATTATAGTATGCAGCATCAAAATAACGAAGCGTACATTGCTCAATTGTATGTACAGTTTCCGTAGATACAACTATTTGCAATGGTTCAAATAATTGTTCAAAGTTTTGAAAAAAAAAAAAAAAACCAAAGTTTATATTCTAAACATTATTATTTAGGTTATCAAGTTATTCCGGGTAAAGACTACGTGGTATTCTAAAATTTATTGCGAAAGATCCCCGACAATGAACTGTATATTTGTGTTATATAATGTTACTATAGAATGTATTCAAAATATTTTTCTCTTCGCTGATGAAACCGATGAAAATAATTTTAATATCTAAATTTTATAATTCATATATAAATCAAGTTTACTTAATTTAAAAAAAAGCTGTAATTTATTTAATTTGCGCGTAATGCGGGTCTGGAGAAAATCATTTGTATCAAGTGATATCACTTAAATTATAAATATGAGGCGAATAATTATTTCACTTTCTTTTTCATCAAAATTGTAATATTTTTTTTCTGGGCAGTTACGTTTTGACGATCCACTGAAATTCACTTATTAATTTGTAAATGTATTCAATTTCTCTAATTTGAAGCGCATCCCAACCATCTTTCCATTCGCACATTGGTGCTGAATTAAGATTCAAATTGAAGTCGTAAACACGCCGTGAAATATTGCCGTCTGCATCGCTTTAATCTTGCCATATAAAATGCGGTTTATTGCAGAATCGTGCACCGGCAAGGTTATTCATTATAATCAATATCCACGTGCATTTAAAATATTTCCGCATAAGATTCAGTAAGCGAATTCTAGCACACAGTTGTGATCGGCGCACAATGGCATTGTGAGATTGAAATATAAAGGTGTTATAAATAGTTGGGATCAGTCATCCGGATAGAAGCTTGGTTCGATTTGTGCTAGTGACACAAATGCTCTTGCTCTATCGAGCCAAGGCTAATTTGCATCTCAATAAACGACCTGCCCCAACTTTATTTTAAAAACAACTATATTTGGCGTACGATTTTCGAATCACAGAAGTATTTTCTGCTACGTAGTAGCGATATAACAAAGACTCATTTTTCAGCAATTAGAAACTCACATTTCAAATGTCATGTTTTTGAAACGTGTATTTATTATTGTCTTTCGGTGCTTTCCGTTAGAAAAAGATTTTAAAGCAGAATGTTACCATAATCATAGGCCAATAGCTACAGTGTTTACCCATTCTAAATAAATGCAGTATTCGTTCACCGCTTCTTAAAGTGTGCTGCGTAATATTTTGATTTGGATTCCCGGTAGTGTATATAAATACTTTTTAGTAGATTCATTTTGATTTTTTTAGAAGGAGAAGATTTTAATGAATATAATAAAAGGAAGTGCAATTTTTAATTTCAAGAAATACAGAAAAACTATTTACGATATTGACTGAGGGTGCTCGATGGAACTTCAAAATCAAATTTGATAATATTTAAATTATTAAAATTTTTTTTAGTTTATAATCCTAATATTCCTAACACGGTGAAAAAAATAACAATTTATTTTAGTTCTACATTTTTTTTAATAAGGTATAGTTGATGGCTATTTCGCCATCGTCAGGACTATTCTGACGTAATTCTGACGATGGTAAGCCGAAATAGCTATCAACTATATCTTATAAAATTTTTGTAGAACTAAAATACATCGCTATTTTTTCACCGTATTAAAATGGCGTTCTACTAAGTAAATGCCAATTCAACCAATAAACCTAATATTCCTCTTGTATAATATATAAGCGATACAGACTTTTGACTGACTAATTGAACTTGACTTTTGATAAAACATGAAATCTGGGCCGTGAGTGAAAATACTGGCGGAATTGTGCAACGGTTGAAATTTAATGCAAATATCATTTGCTGCACCGGCTTACATTACTTGAAAAAAAACGTGAAAAATTGGCAACTATTGCCTTACGTGACTTAATAACGTATCTGAGAGTAGGAGACAAAAACGTCTAAATTAAATTTTGTGTCGGTTAAATTAACAATTATAAAGAGGCGTACAATTAATATTTTATTTGAGAGGCCTATTTCACGAAACGTTTCAGCATCGCTGTGTAAAGCGTTGTATCAACAAAGATTTCTTTCTTCGTTTTCATTGCGTTTTCTAGTAGAATGTTAGATCGAAGTTAGGATTGTTTCGCGACCGAAGTGCGTCGTGCGTCCTGCAAATTCCGAGGGTCTAATCGTCAGCGAAGTCAGTGAGATGGGTGCACCGAGTAAGGTCGGCCGCCTTTCAGTGGTCAGCAGGTGGTTCGGAGGTCCTCAATCGTGCGTATTTACATTTTACCTACACTAAATAATCAAACTTTTATATTGGCATTGTTAAAACTATTGAACATCGATCGCGATCAATTGTTAAGCGGAGTTCTATCGCCAAGAATTTACGAGTACAGGCCGAAAGACTATTGCGCTAAAATGCAGTATGGCTTTGCCAATCGTGAAAAAATATTATGAATTAATCAGACAGCTTTGGCCACAGTGTTGAAATAATTAAACGAGCGTGAAATATATATAACGTTGACCTTTTAATGATTTAATTTTTATGACCATATTATATGTACGTATCTGATAAAATATGATCACACACTGTATAGAATAAAAAAAATATATGCCAATGAACATATTGTAATGATTAAAAAAATTAATAGACAAACTTAAACGTAAAACCATAACATAGGATATATGTATTTGAAAATCATTCGTTTTCAATTAATAGAGAATGTTTTTGTTTTGAAATTTTTATTTGAATTTTGAATAGTGATATATAGATGAGAATGTTCTGTCAACAGCCACTACTGTCAAAATACAAAATGAGTATACATTGACTTAATCAGCAAAATTGAAGATCAAAATAAAGTGTTTTATAGATTTTTAATAATTGAAAACAAAAAACTGGTGTGTTATATTTATAATATGTAGTTAATCGAATATCGGGCGATCAGATATATTTTGTTATCCTTAGTATGTTCGGAAGTAAAATCGCGGTTATATAGGACATTTACGTAATGATTCAAATGTACTATAGAAATTTTGTTTTTAATCGTATCATTTGATGATTGATACAAAGTATCGTGATAAATTATGAAAAACATTTTTTTAATTTTTGCGGTATTGATCAAGATTTAATTCCAATAGAGTCCAATATAATAGAATCATATAATATTATTTATGTTGTGTTTACCCTTTTTTTTACACTGTTATTTGCATGATGTGTATACCACATTATGTCGATTTTAACAATATTTTTCAATATAAATAAAGTATTATACCAAATGTAAGAAACAAAAATATAAATTTTGGCTTATCAAAATTGATTTAAAAGTGTGTTTTCGAGGTGATAACTGTCATTTCTTTGGAGGAAATACATTATAAATATATACCCAATAAAACACAATGTGCTATGAACTGATTTTGATAATGTTTACAATTAGTGAAACCAGTTCTAATATATATAATCTAAAATTGTTGAAATATTAGTAAAACTTGTGTTTTATTATTTAAAAATTAACAATTTGCTTTCACAATTATATACTCAATAAATGTACATAATATAATAGATTTTTTAATTCATATATTCTAAAATGCAGTGAATATTGATCGAAAGATTTATTATAGAATGAAATTTCTTTTGTTTGGTGTACTTTCTTGCAGCAAAATTGTCAATTTTGAAATGATTTTTTATTTATCTTGCAGCTGTTGTAATCATAGGAGGAAATTGCAATTCTTCCTCTGAGTCGCGACATTTTTGAAACATCGTTTTGTCTATTAATTGAGTAAACACATGTTTTGGCTCGAAACGTAAAGTACGCAATAGCTTTTCTTTCCGCTTGTTTGGTTTTATTTTTGAGCACATAAAAAGCCAAACTGCGTCGAAATTCATTTTTATAGCAACGGTTATTAAAATGTGATTTTATAAATAAAAATCAATAGATTAAACGTGATAATTAAACTGAATGTTTACGTTTATAAACATGTTTTTTCGTTATAAAATGATCGTTGCCCAACAAAATATTTATTATTAAGTATACAGTGGTGTACATGAAACTAATTTTTCATGCAAAAGTATTCTTTTATCAGAAATATTATTATATTTTCCAGGATACTGGTAGAAAAGAAATTTAATGGGATACCGATGTATCTAAGAAGAAGAATAACAAATTCAAAATGACAATTTTTATGGCATAAAGCCAAACTATCCTATGCAACAGTTATGTTGCACTGACATAAAGGGACTCGAAGTTTACAGATAATTAATTATAAATCGGAAATGTACTGAAAATCCGTAAAATACATGACAATAAACAAAGAAATAAAAAAAAGATTTTTTACTTTGTTCCACTAAATTATTTTTTTGGATCACATATTATACAAGCCACTGGAAGCACATTGACTTTGTAAAGTCAACAAATATTTCCACGCTTTAGTGTTTGATTTGATGTGAGTGTACTCTACCGTTTTTCTAATAGCCATGTTTGTCACCAGGGGGTTTCGATTTCGTTTGATGTGATGCCAGTTTACTTGAAGCGCTGTCATTCACAATAAACTATTGTTAGATACAAATACTATTTCATAATAGTTATATTGTCATTTCTACGCTTTGGAATTGTGACCGAGAGTTATTTCAAAATTTTAATCAATACGACAACATGCAATTTTAAATGCACGATTATTTTTACTACGTTCTTTAAATCGAATTTTAATAACAGACAAAAGAAACAGCGTACAATGCGTAAAAAGGTTTGAATCTCAACTAACATTCAACGTAAATTAATTAGACTTTTATTGCTTTATTTTTTTATTACAACAGATGCTGCTTTACTTGTTCTATTTTTTAATTTGCGGCGATTGACCTATAGGTAGATTTGTTAATTATTATATGGAATGCAAATAAAATCTAACAGTTGTATCAAAATATGTTTGTGAAAAAAAATATACTAAACTTTTTTGACGATCGTTGAAAAAGATTTATTATAACGATAAAGTCAGTTACCTCTGAGAGAGTTTTCAGAACGTTGAATCAGTGACCTAGAGATGAAAATGTAGCCAAATAATAAAGAGTTGCCAGTGTTAGTGATCTGTAATTTCCCCACTTTTGGCGTTCAGTATATGTACGCATTAGAATGCATTTGCACCGGTCACTGTTTTACAAAATGGGCTCATAAATTATTTGAAAAGGTGAACGAGTTTCTACTACATTTCCTTAGCGTACAGAACAAAGGAATCGCTCTATAAATGGATGGCGTGGGTTCGACTTGAATAAACGACTTGCTTATTATTTTAGCAGAGTTCAAGTGAAATACCTTTCAAATCATTTTTATTTAATTGAAAAAATGTAGTTGCTTTTAAAGTTAGTATAAGCAATGAATGAAGGTTGACCTTTAAACAAATGAAATGAAATGTTTAGTAATGTTTCCAACATATTAAATTATAATATAAAGACCACGAGCAGTTTTTTTCGTTACATGTTAAAATCGCGAAAATAGAACTTAAAACTATGTTTAATTTACTTAATTTAATGTACGGTAAGAACTGTTAGTAAACACATTTAAAATGATAAATTTTTATTATTTTTCTATTAATACACATATTCTCTTAGGTTATGTTTATTTAATTAATATATATTACCTGTATTCTTCAAATACTTATCGCTGGTATTATAAAACACAAAGCATTTTAAATTCGAAAATCAATTAATTAATCACCCTCATTCGATTTCTTAAACGGTTATATTTCGTTGCAAAATTTTGTATCAGTATTTTTATTGAATATACACCCAGTCCTCTTTTTACACGATTTTTTTTACGCGAATTCGATTATACGCGATTATTTGGACGGCACCGCTACATTTTTTTACGCGCTTCACTCGTTTTTACGCGATTTTTTCCCCAAATTTGTTTTACAGAAGAAATTTATATATGATGCTAGGCATGTACACTTCATTATTTTTTTAAATAAAAAAAAAATATATGTATTTTTACAACTTAATTTTGTAAAGTATTCCATTTTTTTAAATACACATACAATTGCCAAATGTTGACAAGTGTATCGGATATTATGCGAATTTTTGTTTTAGGGTGTGTAAAGAAATATAATGGAATTGCGTAAAATTATGGGATGTATGTAAACTTGTTTAAACACAATTCATTTATTAAATTCGTTGAATAGCACCTTTCTCGGCCTCTAATAATTCATATAAGTGTATATAAGATCATAAAACATATCATTTTTTTTTGCACGAATTTCAAAGAGCAAATTTTGGTTTTTCATACGTTTCTGGTACTTTTTTACGCGATACTTTAATTTTTGGAACCAATTTATCAAATTATATGAAAGTTATGATTTTTTACGCGATTTTTTTACGCGCCTTTTTCTGGAACCAATGTATCGCGTAAAAAAAGGACTGGGTGTATATATATATATATGTATTTTTTTGTATCGGAAATATCCTAATAATGGTTGACGTTACAAAAATATATGCGTGTGGAATATTTTGTCGTAGGTAAATCTTCGAATATTACAAACGGAAGAAAACGCTGAATACGTATTATACATAGCAGAATAAAACTGCTAAAATTGATTTCAAGACAAAAGCTAAACGTAATAAAATGCTGCGAAGTTGTTTTTGAGAAAATCAACTTGATATCTATATTGTTTTTTAATAATATTGTATAGAGAAAAGATAGGAAAAAATAGTTATTCCGTTGAAATCCATGTTATAACAATGAGAATAAGTGTTAAAAATATTTATTCCTTAATGGTATGATAACATAAAAGTTAAACAAAGTGAATCGTCATTTTTAGTTGACGAAAAATATGTTTCCATATTGTCAATTTTTCCCTTCAATCCCTTTCAAGAATAAGTCATTAATATGATCTTTAGTGAAAATTATCACAGGCAATTGTGGTAGTTATTATTAGATTGATATTATTAATTTTGTTTTAGCTGCAATTTACTACTTACCTTGTGGTTTTTTCGTGTAATTAATAACTTTAGTATATAGACGACGCTAACTGTTTATTTTACGTCAGCTCTGTTGCGTCCGTGTGATAGAATTCCTAAATATGCTGAAAGCCGAAACCCGGGTCGTTAGTGACAAAACATGTGGAATCGTACAAAGTTGTAACAATTCAAATTAGATTATTATTGAAGCCTCTTCGTGTCCTTTCGTGCGTGACGTCTTGTATGATTATAATGTGGGCATTTTGATTGAGTTGTTGAATATTTACAGAGCTGACTGCGGAGTGGTTGTCCCGAGCAGAAATCCTGTCCCGCGAGTCGATAGAAGTGTGCATCGCCCTGGGGTTGACGGGGGCGCCCCTAGCCGCTCGCCTCCGATTGGGGTTGCACCGCTGCCTGTTGGAGAGGCTTCGTCGTCAAGAGAGCGTCTCCGCAACAACGGTGAGCTGATTTCCTTTTCGATTGCTATTGGACACGACAGGAAGCGTTACAGACTTCTCGTCGGTAATATTTTGTTTCTATATCACGATCGCGCTCAGTATAACATTGACACTGAAACGAATATATTTTTATTGATTGAATAGGAATTTACTTGGTAGAGCTCAATTATAACACGGTGAAAAAAAAGCAATGTACTTTAGTTCTACAATTACTTTTAAAGATATAGTTGATAGCTCTTTCGGCTCACGCTATCGTCAGAACTATGTTTAAACGTACATTTGCTTATCTATATATATAATAGCTGTGTAGAAAAGGTACACAATACACCTTCTCTTCTGTTTTCACAATCTAGCTTATTTATTTAGGTCTAACTGATCGTTTAATACAGGCAATGAGCTTAATTGGGCTCTGATTCTTTTTGAAATTTGGGAAACGCGAAACTCTATCCGTGTATTAATAAAGCTTGCGGAATTGTAGACAGTTACAAAAATTCCATTTTAAGATTACTCCGAGGATCTCTTGTCAATATCGTGAACAATGATGAAGATTAAAAAATGATTATAAAAAAATACAATAAAGAGAGCGATCGTGTTTCTAATAATTTCTTTAAAATTTATTCACAACGGTGATTTTGCAACAAAAACCTGTTAATATTATTTGGAAAATGATGTAATACATACATACTTCATGGTAGTCAGTTCTTCTAAAATAGATACCATGTTGGCAGTAGCTGGAAACTGCGTTAACCGTTTTTCTTCACAAAAGCTTAATTCAAAAATCATAATTATTCCAAACAGTAACAATATTACACTAGACAGCTAAACCGTGCCCGTGGAAGTGTGTTTTTCGTAATCAATAACCCCATAAGAATGATTTCACAAATATTAAGAACACATTTTGTTTTAATTATTTTCCAGGACCTTGAAGACGAGTTGATAGATAATATTAAAAAGTGCTACGACGTTTTGAAGGACGACGTCTTGTCTCCCAAGGATTTGAAACTCCGCGTTGAACTTTCACGATTGGGCGTCCAGAAATTGATCGAGTATGAAAATAAGCTGATTCAAAATCTGCAATCTGATGTACAAATATAAATGTATTTTTATAAAAATAAATGATTTATTTCACCACGTTTTTATTATTTGATTAAGCTGAGTGTCAATGAACAAATGTTGGCAGAGGTCTTCTTAGGTGAGATTCATAAATATTTCGACTGTAAAAAAGCAAAAGATTTCCTTTATGTAAGTTTTCATACCGATGATTTATTTACATCTTGAATTACTTAAATACATTATTCGAGAAAAGCCAATATTATGGTCTGAGTTCTTTTGCTTGTTTGCAGTTCTGACAAGCCCTCCTTTTATCAATCTTTAAAACTTATTTTGATGGTAATCAGAACTGTGAAGTCGGAGTTGTGAAAAACGAGCGACTACAATTACTTTTTCAAGTAGACAATTTTGAAAAATATCTCAATAGACAATTGCCGAACTGGTTGGTTAATGCTTTATTAATTGCTCATAATTAGGATAGGTAGGAAAAAAAACCTTTGTTTTTTTAATAATATTTAAAATATCATGTCTTTCTATCAAGAAGTGATAGTTTCACCTTTAAAGTGAAAAAAAACTTGACAAAATAAACTTTTTTAGTCGGATTCGTATTTTTGGTCAATGGCGGATTCGTAGCCGTGTTTTTTTAACGAATCCATAGCCGTGATACTAACTAACATAATTTGTCACTTGCAGCTTCCGTTTGATTTATATAATGTGTATAAAGTTATACATTACATTATGCTTATAAAAAAGACATTTTGAAAAAAACACGAGGGCTACGGCTTTCTACAGTCGATTTTTATAACACTAGCCAGATATTAGGAACAGGTATTTTTTATACTTTTAAGCCAATATAGCAAATGAAATCTAAAATATAAAGCGAATAATTATAGTATTGAACACATTCATGGAAAGGCAACTTCTCTGACAAATAAAATTTTACAAATTGCCAATTTTTTATCTACAGTTATAATCTTGATAATATAAAATTTTGGAAATAGTACTAAGAATTGTGTTTCACCATTCATATAAAACATTTTAAATCTTAATTGTTGAAACATTGTACGGTTCCAAATGATTTGTCATTGATGACTCGGGATTCATCAGTTCGTTTAGTAGTTCTGTTGAATATTGTAATGGAATGCTCAAAGATACCAAAAGTAGAAACTCGGTCGATAATCAATGTTTTATCAATTGAAATTACATCAAATACCTTCAGTCGATATCAAATATTATAAAATAATTCTTGTAAAAAAACGTCACCATGCTTTTAATATGTACAGTTAGTATTATTGAACATGCTAAGCACGCTCAGCTAATGTGAAACTCACAATGAATATAGCTTTTATCAAAATCTAGAACGAAATTGTTTGCCCAATATTTCATGTGTTTGGGGAATAGTTCTGAGAATACCTTACCGCACTCGCTGATGTTGGTAGCGCCATTGTCTTAGAAATTACATCTCGTGTTACCAATTCCTTTGTCCACCGTCATGTTGAAGTGTTTCGGGTCCATTGTTTTCCCGTAACAGGTTCTTGGTGCTCAGGCTTAGTTTCCTGGCAGTCCATCATTGACAAAGCGACCGATCGCAAGTAGAGCAAAAGTTTTCGTGGAGTAGGTGTCCTTTTTGAGTTAATGATCGGAAAATGCTTACGGAACACGAGTGCCCGTGGTATGTATTGGATAACTCACACAAAGCCCTGCTGGGTGCTTGCGTTATAGTATTCGGTAAGTTTATTATTGATTATTTGGTGGGTACTTCATACAGAAATAAGATCCTGTCCAGTCAAGTGACTATTGTATTCCATCTCCTTTGAATTTTTCCTATACCTACACATGTATACATAAACGATAAAATAAGTGTGTGAAAGATTGATTACCAAATAAGCACCTCAATATATGTATTTCAAACACAGTCTTTACGACTATCGTATTAGACTAAAGACTTAATTGTTCTTTGAGTCCCTGTATAAATATATATAATATCTTATTATATATATTTATAGTTATATATATATTAGTTATCAATAACCTTTAAATTGAAATCTTTTAGCTGTTTTCAAAATAGTTTTGTATACACGAAGAGATTTTTATGTCTGCATTTCTACGTTGAATAACATCTGCTTTTGTGAACGTTTTGCGACGTAACATTATACATTCGTCTACGCAGTACTCGTGATGTATTGTATGTTACTTGGTTGGTTTTTTTTATTGTACTCAAAAGTGGAACAGCTACTCAGTTTTTAACTTTACTAAAATTATAATATAAGTGAGAAATTTGTTTTTAATTTATTCAATATCTATTTTCCCTAGATACAAATAAATGTAATATTATTGCTATTAAATGTATGACATTTAGGGTTTTGCAACCAAATTGATTAAGTAGAATTTTGCCTACCGTTGTAGGATATAATAATTAAGCAGTGATACAGTAGTTGAACTGTTAGTTTTGTAGCGATGTGATGAAAGTATTTTGGCATTGTTCCCCAACCTTTTTACACCTAGGCACCGGTAAATAAATAAAAAAATCGCGGAATACTAAAACTTTTTTAATTTTACATTGCAACAGATGTACATAAATATAATAAAAAATACAGATATAACAGTCTGATACAACTGAAATTTAACAACAACAATAGGTTTTTTTCAACAAAGTAATGTGAAACCTGCTGTTGTATTTTTGCTAATATATTAAATATTCTTGGCTGTAGTGATGTCTCTGACAGTTATTATTAAGTTCCTTGGTGTTGCTTTATATTATCCATTATTTTTATTTAACAAAAAAATTAAATTTATATACCAAAAATTCTATGTTTAATATGTTTACATAGCGAATTTATTGAAATTTGGCATACTTTTTGCGGCCCAGCACTGGGTCACGGACCACCGGTTGGGAAACACTGATTAAGAAAAAAAGAAACATTCAAAGTTTTTAAATATTTGTGTTAGTATACATCAAAAGATAGAATTAAAAATATTTATTCCTTCCCTATAAAAAATAAATACTGAAAAAAAGTTTTGCAGTTAATTTCAACTTACCCACTAGCAGTCACGCTAAAACGATTAAGTGCAAGCAATTGTATAATATTAGAAATATTCAGACCTAAACAGTAAAATCCTTAAATTTAAACATAAAATTTTTTTTTTTTTACTGTTATAAGACTTCAGAAAACTGAACCCTTATTTTGAATATGAGACCTATGCCAATGGTTGACAAAAGCAGCAAGTTCGATTTATGAATTTATCGTGCTTACACGCGCCACCATGAATTAATTATACTTATAAATTAACTAAAACATAACATTTAATTTATATTAAGTTACGAATATTACATATGTGATTACTAAATAATTGTATTTTATAATTACAACATTAACCATTAAAACATAAAATCAACCCTTAAGAAAATGGTGGACGGCGAAAAACATTACTTGTTTATCGCTGTATGTCCAATAAGACGACTTGAATCATTCGAAATGAATCTCCAAAGTCGATTCACTCACTATTCATGAATCGATTGGTTCTCGTGCATATCAACATGGATAAAACATGTCTCTTAATTACAACAGTTCCACAATATATTAGCTTATCCTCAGTTTCACTATTTTCAAAGTCATATTGCCATCTAAATATGCATTGTTAAAATATTTGTTTGTCATCATAAAGACGAACAAAGATTAATTTATTATATAATACCGATTGCATTATTTAGACGTATTATGCGTAGCATAATATGTGCGCCATAAGGAAAATATTCACAATTTTTTTTTTCTTTGTTTACATTGTCGGGTAAAATTTATAAGCTATCAAGATCAGAGCGGTTGAATAAAAGAAAAAATGTCGACGAAATAAAGTAACATTTTTTGACGATTTTTATATATTCATATTATTTACGGTGTTGACTGAAGTCGCTTGACGGAATTTCAATATCAAATTTGAATTGTTGTAACTTTGTACGATTCCATATATTTTGTCTCTAACGACTCGTGTTTCGCTTTTCGGTATCTTCTATAAATAATAAAACAAATTTCATCCCTTGCAACTATTTTATATATGCAATTTTAAAATGTTCTTTTTTTGAAAATTGTCGTCATTTAGTTTGTGTAATTAACACTACTTTTTAATAAACGTTTTTTTACTGTTTTACTTAAATTTGTATTACATGAATTGATAATATTCACGATGAGCGAAACCAATTTTCATTCTAATAATATCAAATTATGAAAATATTACTTTTGCATTCTGTTTTATTATCTGTGCCTTGAGCTCAATTTATAGTCAGAGAAAAAGTATTTTATTCATTTGATCACATTAAAAAAAAAACGACAAAATGAAAATTGTTGATAAAAAACAGCTTCACGTTACATGCATACAATTAATTGGTGTATTTAATTTTACAAGCTTTTCATGTTTTTTACATGAAACATGATGATACCTTAGAATAAAATATTATACATTAGAAATTGACATAGACGCCAATACGCAAGTTTCGATTACATCTTCTTTAATATATAAAACAGCATTGGTCTAAACTCCAGAATAAAAGTATAAAAAAACATTCCAATAGCAAGTAAATTGGATTCTAACGATGAGAAGCACAAACGAGCAGTTCCACAGTTTCTCAAAAATTGATCAGGGTCAAATTGTTTGACCACATCAAGGCACCGGAATATGAGTTAATATATATTATACAATACTTCAACAACATAATCTTCTAATGATCAAAACTAAATCTACTTCATTGTGTCGAAAGTTTTCACTGATCTAATAATCGACACGCTTATAATAATTTACAATGCACGACGAGATATTTTCGACATCAAAACATTTAAATATTGTTTTTTTATAGGTATTAGCGGTGTGCTTCTAAATAGTTGGATGCTAACTACATTTATACAAAGCCATTTACTTTCATTTAAAAGTCATCTTTTAGTCCTGAACTTATGCACAGCATGCTTAGGAAGAGGCATTCTTGGAGGATTCCCTTTCGCCGGACCGTCAGCTCTAGCTGGAAGGTAAATGCTATCTTAAGGATTACGGTAATTTACAATATTCTGACATTATTCTGACACAATCTCAAAATATTTATACGAGGCAATTGAACGTTATTTTATAACGTATAAAATTCACGACAATATGAGTTAAAAAGTAACTATTTCATTAATTTAACCACCTGAATACCAAGCGGACACCGATGTCCATGAAATTTCAAAAAACCATTAACACTGCGTTAATATGATTCTTGTTGTATTAATTAGGGTTAATATATATCGTGACATCTATGCGGAGCCAGTATAAAATTAAACAAAATATTACATTCACATACATATTTCATAAAAAGAACGGTATATTGAAAGTGTTGCGTAGACACGGCGAGGGCTGCCACAATATCATCGTGATATATAACTAACGTATTAAATTTATTGGTATACGAGACGAAATCAATAGTTTTAATTGAATATGAACAAAAACAGTACAGTATGTTCAAAGTAGAAATAGTTTTGAGATGAAAAGAAAAGTTTTATGAATGAAAATATTTTAATTTGTGCCGAGCCGATCCTGATATTTTTTGAAAAAATATCACAAATTTCAAAGGAAAACTGGAAAAAACTCTTTACTTATAATCAATATGTATGTAAAAATATTTTCAAAAATTATTGAGGGAAAAGTATTAATTTTCTGTATGCACGGTAATCAAGTGGTTAAATATGGAATATTTTTTAAAATCATTCTCAAGCATGCTAGAGTGCCTTAGTAAATACTATATATATATATATATATTATTATTATGGCTATATTGGTTAATCACATTAAATCAATCGACTAGCGATATTGTTTGGACCACATTTTCTATCAAGTGATTCTCGTCAAACGAAAATATATTATAAGCAACGTCTAAATACATCGCTTTTTTACCTCTATATAACATCGAGTAAAACAATAAAGTTATAAATCTTAATTTGTCTTAAAAATAAACTGCAACGAAATTACCGCTGAGTGCACGAAAAATATTAAATGACATAAATTTTACATATGTTGAGAATTCTTGGAGTTATTTGATTTTAGTGCCACTGTTATAAATATCATAGCTATTTCATATATTAGTTCAAGATTGTGATTGAAAATATTTGAAATACTTTACTAAATTGAATCCATTATATATAATATTTATGATAAATAATGAATTCCGATTCTATTCATTTGTGTTGTAACGATTTCATTTCTTTTGTCTAGATGGCTGTTCGGTGAATCGTGTTGTCAGCTATTTGCATTTATGCATCAATTATTGGGAGTATTTCAGATGGCAGCACTGTCGTCTTTATGTTTTGAAAGATACCTACTTGTAAAAAGAGCTAAACATGGTAAATGATAAAAAAAATTAATTAATAAAGAATTTACAAGGAGAGATTTATATGTTTGTTTGAACATACAATTAAAATTGTGTGTTTTATTAAAAAAAAGTACAACGTTTCCATGAAAAACAAATGGCGGACATTTTTTTATACTAAATCAAAGAAAAAATGAACTTCGTTTTTAAGTTAAATTAAGAAATACTAAATAATTTCCATTTATACAATATACCCTTTTTAATGATTTATTATTCGTCTTCAATTATTTTAATTGTAAAATTAACACAAACAAATATTGTATCATAGAGAAATTATTAAGTATTGACTTTAATTACAACAGATAATTAAGAGTGACATTTTAATGTAAAAACACTCATATCTGTTTTTAAATTTCGTGGGATGTTTTCGAAATATTATTATGTGAAACGTTTATGTTATATCGATAAAATTGCAAAAGTTGTTCATTTAATCGTCACATTATAATCATCGATGTTTGCTTCAATGAGAAAGGCATACTTTCACTTTTCAATATGAAAACGAACGTAAGTTTTAGAGCTGTCATCTCTATGGTTCAGGTTTTACCGTGGTCAAGGGAAAATAAAATATGTAAGTAATAGTGAAGAAAGTGTTTTTATACTGCGGAGGCATCCTTACTTAATTTCCACTTTCTTTTTAATTTTATTACAGCGGGAAAAAAAACTTTCTTGAGACAAATATATATTAAAATGAAATAAACGCAAACAATGATGAAGTCAAGAGACAAAGATTTTTATCAAATATTATTACTACACATAATAAAAGAAAGTATTTAAATTTCGGTCAACAACTCGCTTCATGTATGAAGTTTGCTGAGCACTAATATTTGCTGATAGCATTACGTTTACATATACAGGCCCTTCAGTGATGGACTTTCATAGAGCGTCGTTAACCTTTAAAGGTATAAGGACATACTTTTCGCGGGTATGTCGGTGTTAGTTTGTGGGCGTGTTTATGCTACAATTATGAATTGCAATGCCATCTGTAGGCAATCGGATTTATATTTGATATATTTTAATTATCTTTAGATCATTTTTATCATCGAAATATACAAATACAATATATTAGAAAATGTCACTCAATTGTCAGCTCAAAAAACTCATTCCTCTGAATATCAAATGGTATTTAAAATCTTACGTCGTTGCTATTTATTGATTGAATTGGTATTTACTTGGTAGAACTCCATTATAACACGGTGAAAAATAGCAGTGTATTTCGGTTCTAATTTTTTTTTATAAGATATAGTTGATAGCTATTTCGGCTCGCGCCATCGTTAGAACTATCTGTTGTACTATAGTTCTGACGAAATTGTAGAACTAAATTGCATTGATATTTTTTCATCGTGTCGTTGGTATTTATTCCTTCATTACAACAACATGAGCACATTCTTTTTTAAACAGCATATATATTTATATTTATTAACGAACATAGTCCCATCCTTGCTACGTTCCGCCGCTGACGAAATCTTCTTAGTAACGTAATCGAACCCGAACAAATAGTCGTAAATATTTGCGATTCTTGTTTTATGTTCGTGTGCTAATATTCAGATAAATAATTAATAAATATGTAGTTAATAAGTAACCCAAGGAAATCAAGGTTTTGTTAATTACTGATTTATGATAATCAGAATTAAGTTGTTGAGTAATGTTACAATCGTTGAAATATCAATCGTATATAGTTTTGATAAATAACAATCGTTGATTTACCCAATGGACTGCTAACGTTTTAACCGTTGACAGGGGTGATTGCAGTATATTGATGGTATGGTACGTTAAAACAGTGGTTGGCAATCTTTCGAAAGAACGGGAAAAAATATTCGAGTATATTTGTTTTTACATTATGGATGTATATTTAATCAGTTCTTTAACACTTGCATTGGTTAATCCAAATGTATTTATATAATATTTTAAAAATACATACTAATGTTGCCCATTTGAGTTCAATGAAAACAACCAAAAAATTGATTTTCTCTTACGTATTTAATTAAGAGATAAAAATCAATACTTTCTTTCATTTAATCTTTTTTATTACTAATTTATAAAAAAAATAATTTAATAAAGACATTTTTTTTTGGTGGAACTCAAAATTTTGTAATGGGTGATTAAACTTCCCGCGGGTAATATATTGCCGACTGCTTTAAAATATATATATATATGAGTGTTAACAATGTCAAAATTATCGGATACAATATTGAGGTAAAATAATACCTGATTTATTCTAAAAATATCGATAAGTTGGTCAAACACCTTTACTGAATTGATTTATGATGAGTATTTCGGGAAGGAATATCCTTTACGCGGTATAGCGCGGAATGGGTTAACATTGATTGCCATTTTAATAACTTAATGTCATGGATCTCTAATGTTTTTCAATTAGTACATAATAATTATTCAAATCAAATAGGTTCTGTGGTGCATTGGCTTATTTATGTCTAAATATTACTTCCCAACCATTCAATCGTAAAAAAACACGGTGTAATGAAAGCGGTTAGCCAACCGCTAATCTTGTCCAATCAATTCGATCACTTCTCTCTTTTGTGTGAATGATAAGTTGATAAATGATAAACTGAGTATTTAGCATAAAATTTAAAATAGCTTTTTTATTCCACGTATTGTGTTACTAATTATGACACGTGTTTCGCTTCTTTCAGAGGCATCTTCTGACTTACTATAGCAAAGGTTGCTTATTTGACTTATAAATAAAGATACTTAAAGACCTGAAAATATCTTTGAAAGAGTAACACAATACGCAGAATAATCAAAGTTATATTTAATTTTACGTTAAAATGTACTTCCATAAAGCTACTGCCGAATCTATTGAGTGTATCTAATAGTTATCGTATAAAGACTTCTGTTAGAAGATCTATTAAGAGGTCATATATTCTACATAGAAAGTGGAAATGGATATAAAAAAAAATATATAATTTTGCGTAAAAAAGACGCTTATAAAGACGTTGGATACGGCATAGTGGTTCGGGAAATGAAAAGCTCATCTGGGTAATTGAAAAAAATAGTTACAGTTATATAAGTACTTGACGTTGTCCGTTTGAAAAAGGTAAACATATTAACAACAGAAGCGACAGAAGCGTAAACTTGATAGAACATAAACTTGACAGAAGCGGTATTTATAAAATGTCCTGTGGCTCAAGTTTGTCCGTTTATATCGGACAGACAGGTAGAAGTATATCCACTCGAGCTAAGGAACGTAAAATCATTCAACATTAAAAAAACAGATTCACAATTCGCTAATCACGTTATAAAGGAATCACATAATATAAATTCAAACTCAGCGCCTGTGTGTTTGCATCTTTGTAGTAAGGATCGCAGGATGACGGCTTTGGAACAGCTGGAGATCAATAGATATCAACTATCACAAAGGATTCTTAACGAACAAACTAATATATGTCCGTCACCATTATTGACTCCTCTGACTGATGTATCTTTGTTTCTGTAATGGACCATTTCCGTGCCATATGTAAACTTATTGATATAGCCGCCTTTTTGTTTTCATTTACAATTGTTAGTTTTATTGCGAACAGGAAACAAGCTAGGTCGTTAAAACAGGAGAGAAGATATATAGATAAGCAAATGTTAGTTTAAGCATAGTTATGACGATGGCGTGAGCCGAAATAGCTATTAACTATTTCAAAAAAAAAATGTTGTAGAATTAAAATACATTGCTATTTTTTTCACCGTGTTAAACTTATCAATATTTTGCTCCAATAACGGTACTACAATTAAATAACGGTCCGCCAAACTTCTAGAGCCTCTAGTTTGTGTAAATTAATTTCGTATTATGGTACTACTGCACCTATCGATTTTTGCCCAGGAAAGGAGCTCGGTGCCAAATTTTACGCATTCTGCATTGGTCTCTGTTGGATATTTTCGGTGGCGTTTTCTGTTCCTCCACTCCTGAAGTATGGATGCTTCGGCTGTGACCTGACGGGCACCGTCTGCACGCTGGACTGGAGGTTCTCCGAGAAGCGGCTGGTCGCGTTCAATGCCCCGCTTGCCCTATTTGCGGGACTGTTGCCGGTCATTGTTATGTGAGTAATTTAACACCTAATGATATTTGATATGAGCTTTGATGTGATTTCAGTATACACGATATTCGCGCACCCACTAACGAGGGATCAAAAAACACGAGTGGCTCGAGAAATATGTTTTTATGTGACACGAGCGAATAATACGTGTGTTGGATGTTATTACATGTTCTTTTATGGAAGAATGAGTGGAAATATTTTTTGCTATTATTTCAGGAAAAAAAGCATTAAAATCACTACACATTATATTTGTTAAAGCTGACATATGGTGATTTATTATTTGTAACTTGAATGAACTTTGAATGAAGTTGAAATTAAATGTCACTTTCTAATAATTGATTATTGTACAAGTTTTCGTTTTTTTAAGATTCCAAAACTGTTTTATGTACTAAATACTGTGATTTATATTGCAGGTGTAAATATTTCAGTATTAAAAAAATCACTAATATTATTATAAAAAGTGATATTATTGCATATTAAAGGTATTAATTTAATAAATCAAATGATCGTGATTTTTAACACGGTGAAAAAAAAGAGCAATGTATTTTAGTTCTACAAAATCATTTTTAAAAAATATAGTTGATAGCTATTTCGGCTCACGCCATCGTCAGAACTATTGACGATGGTGTGAGCCGAAATGGCTATCAATTATGTTTTTTAAGAATAATTTTGTAGAACTAAAATATATTGCTATTTTTTTCACCGTGTTTTAATGGGGTTATAGCAAGTGAATGCCAATTCAATCAATATATCGTGATTTTTCATAGAAAGTTTTAATTACGCAAACATTTTTTTTATTCTTATAAAATATATAATTTTTATTTCAATAATGTTCAACATGCATACTTGAAGATTATAATGTAAAATCATGAACAATTTTCATTTAATTGATTAACTACGCGAAAGTTTCTACCAGAAAACTCTAATACTTTTGAATATCATCTATCGATACGGAGAAGTAGTCGTCTCGAGAGTTGAGACATTAGCAATTAGAAGTTAAATACTGTAAAAGACTTGATTCTAAACAATACTACTTCATAAATGATTTCAAATGAAGGCGCTTGATGTAATTTCAATATCAAATTTGAATTGTTCAAACATTGTACGATTCTACACATTTTTTCACTAAGAAAAACTAAGAACTACCAGTTCTGTTGTATTTGTGTAATCAAATGATTGAAGATGCTGAAAAGCAAAGTTTCTACAATTTAAATTTAATACAACTTCATGATCTGAAATCGAAGATTTTTTAACAAAATTTAAGTAGTGGAGGGCTTTTTATGTATAAACTTAATTTGTGTTACGTAATGATGAATGTATGGAAATGATAGCCTTGCTTATCTAATATTAAAATGTTTTCTGTAGTATAGTGTCCCTGTGGAAAGCAGTAATGTTGAACTGGCGACTGAGGGAGGTAGAACGAGATTGGGAGCAATGGTCGCTAACAAAGGTAAATAAATATATTATTTTATTGTTTTGTTTTACATAACTTACTTTGTGCTTTACTTGCGAAAGACAACACTTAATTCATTCGGAATGATTCGTTTCCGGGAAAACTGTTTGAGTATGGTAAACATGCTTAATTATTTGTTTGAATTTTGAGCGTTCATTGTGTCACGTTATATAGAAATAATGAATTTGATTTTAGCGGAAGTCAAAGCGGAACACGAAATTGAGCATATCGAGACATTATGTCGTATTAAATGAATTTCGTGTTAAGCAATTCATACGAAAAAACCTCTATTATTTTTGCTGTCGTAAATTTAAACTTACATGACTTTCTGTTTAAAAATACACTTGAAAATAAATTGTTCCAGTGCTGAAGGTAATGAATCGCCAAAAAATAATATATTTAATACTATTACATATAAAAAAAAATTTAGTGCAATGTAGTAATGACAGGACGAATATTATTGATTTGATGTAAAGGAATCTTTTTTTGGGATAAAAAAAATATTTACATGAAGTGACTTTTAAGGTGTAAACTGTCAATTGTTGATCGAATGGCATGATATTTTAAATATATAAAAAAAGAACATTTCTTTGTAGTTTTTCCACAAAATATTTTAGGATCAAGACCAGTTTCGCTCATCGTGAGCATTATTTACTCGTCCCGATAATAAAATGTATTAATGTTTCTCAATATTTTTTATAATTGAATTATATGCTTAATTTATTCTTTCCGTAATTTAGAATACCATTGCAGTGGCCAGTTTGATGTTAATGTTTTGGATACCACAGGGAATATTATCAATTTGGATAGCAGCAGGAAACCTTGGACATTCTCCTGAAAGTGGAAGATGGTCATCTCGGCAGTATCATCCACCACCTTCGCTTGTTCTTCTGGCTCCATTAGCTTCTGAGGTAAAAATTCATTTGGCCAACTGTTACTTTTCATGACGAAATCCTTCGTATAATAAGATAATAAAAAGTAAACTAAAACACATAATATTTCTGACTAACTATACTTTTGAAGTCCAAAGTTTTTTATTACGATATAAAATATTTGAATTGATTGATCTGTCTGTCTATCTGTCTGCTATACCAAATGTAAACACAGCACATTACATATTCCCTAAATAGAGATTTCCACCTCGCATCGTACAACTCTTAATGACTTTCCTAATGTATTGCATATGTATGTGTGTGTAGGTAGAGTATGTGAGGATATAACTATAATGCGTGTGGTGGCTATGTGAATTTGATTCACTGTCGATTGCTCAGCTCTGCAGCGACTTACGTCTTTTTATCTTCGAGATTTAAAGAGCTCTGATTTAACGCGTCATAGGTCTTAACGGTACATCGATTTGATATTAAAAATAAAAATAAAACTAAGCGCATTGAGCGTTCCTTAGGTTGAAATATTATTTCAAATATTGAAAAATTGATTTAGTTTAAAATACTTAAACAGCGAAAGAACACATGTAAATGAATTCTTTTCAATATGAATATGTAATATTTCATTCAATGGCAATTTCATAGACAAAAAAAATCACTTTTTTTTTCCATACATTAATAATCACTGTTACTTTCTATAGCTACATAAACTTGAGACCAATTGCGATAAAAAAGCTTCCCCTAAAGTCACCTTGTTACCAAGTATACTAATTGATAAAACAATATCAACTTTAAAAACTTTTTTTTTGTAAAACTTTTGTTGTAAAAAATAAATTTTATTTTTTCAATTTTCCGTGGAAAAATCGAAATTTATTCATCAAGTTCAAGTTTGTTCAAACTTGTTTTAGAAGTCTCTATTTCAAAGCGAAAAACATATTCATCAAATTTGTTTTTTGCTAAAAAAATATGCTAGTTTAAAATAGTAAATGGCTATTTTTTCAAGCTATTTGATTGATGGAAAAAAGGTAGCTTGTTTTCAGTATAATAAATCGTGGTACAGTGGTTAAAATCTTCTACATTCGTAACGGATCTCACGGTTTCTATTCCTAGGACGAACACCTCTTTTTAATCGAATTAATGATTTTTTGATTTCATAAGTATTTGTAATGTATAAAAAATCATCCCTATTCATCTGATCCTTCAAAGCTGGGCGCATCAAAAAATATAAGCTAATATCGAGTTATATTCTAGCTTTATACTTTCTCTCTGAATAACAAGTAATACGCAATTCTCGTAGACAAAATTTGTTAAATAATTTTCATAAGACGCATGTTTAAAATTTGAAGCGGAAATGGACGAAATATGTAAAAAAAATGATATTATATTTTTGCGATGGTGGCGACTTCAAAAAAATAGTTTAATACTTGATTACAAATGAAAATTTTTTGCTTACGATTTTGATTCGTTCAAAAATTTTCATATGTGGAAAAAACGATTCAAAATTTTCGAAATTATTGTTGTTATCACACTGTGCCGCATGTCAAGCTGCTGGTATAGATCGACCACGTTACTTATGCGCGTGGAAACGTAGCGCTGTGTGCATTTCCGGTCTGACACAGAAGTTGCTAGAGTTCGAAAATTTAAAATTCCCTACTGTTCCATAAATACATTTTACATAAAAATATTGTTCTACAATAGGTTTCAATTTTCATAAATACCGTGACTTTTCACTTGTAATTTTCGTGGTCTGTTCATTCTTTTTATCCAGGGGTTTCAAATTTATTTTCATCATCCGCCGTATTTCCGGGCGCACAGTTATAGCGGTCGGTCAGTAAGTTATTACCAAATAACCATTACCATTATAAAATATATATGTTTTTTAAAATTCTAACTTTTTAATAAAATACAACAGTGTCCAATTTGATTTGGAAAATGTCCATTTTGAAATGTTAAACGTTAAATTTGATTTGTAAAATGTCCAATTTGATTTGGAAAACGTCCAGTTAGAAATGCAAAATGTCCAGTTCGAAATGTAAAACCTGCATTTAACACAAAACCAGGTATTTCGTCTTCAAATAATATTTTTTTGATTAATCGTGATGATGTGAAATTATTTCCAGGCTTGTACAATGGTGCCATTATTGTGCTATCTAGCAGGTGAGCCTCGCATCAGAACGGCACTACTTGGAAGGTGCAAGAACGACTATGGCATTATCAGGAGAGGTCGAAGAGCTTCACATTTTAGAGTCTCAGAAAATCAGTAGTGTATCTATATGGCCAAAGAAAACCAATTTCAGCAAATAGTGGTGTAAGTCGTCAGCCTAACATTGTTTGTACGTTTGAATTAGTAAAAAATACTAATGATTTTTGAGTGATTGTTCATAGAATATAGTCCTAAAATTGTCAATAAAAGTCAAATTAAAATGCTTTTTAAAAAAAGTTGCAAATTAAAAAAAAAATATCATCTATCTATGGATATTACATAACACAAATATTACTCGAGATTTTGTCAATAGAATGTTTTAGTAAAATATTTGCTTTGTCTTGCTTTTTGATTTTATTGAAAGTGAGTTGTAAAACGATGTTTGGCTGATGAAAATGTACCATTTTTCTATTTTCAAATATTAAAAAAATGTAATTATTTTGTAATAATCGAATTTTAAAACAAGATCATACTTTGAAATAAACGTTTAATTTAACAAACAAACCATAAAGAGAAAGTCGAAGAAACACGAGGACATTTTCTTTCCATAACCCTATGTTTTATTACCCTTATATTAATTTTATCGAGCTTTTAAAAATGGTAAGTTATTTATAAAGCTGTTTGAATTTTACCCTCTTACCAAATCATCCCTGAGGTGCTTTGGTTCTGTTTATTTTTTCGCCTGATCAATTAGCTCGTCAGGGAAGCTTTTATATGGATGTAATATTAAAAATTAACAAAAACAGTCGTTAAGACGATTAATGAACGTTCAAAAATTCTGTAGATGTCTCATTTACCTTGTCAATCCCTTCCGCATAAAACACAAAGAAATGATTCAAAATTGAAAATAAAATTGAATTAGAGAGAAAAAATTTATAATGTAAGAATTTAAAATGTTTGCAAAGCATTGATCATTTACTATGTAACATTGAACATTTAAAATGGCCATCTGATTCCATTCTTGATCAATCGTTTTTGTCTATGGAGTGACATTAAAATGGCTTTTTACTGATAAGAAATTCATTACGATAGGGAAAATATAATGATGACTTTTTATTCAGAAGATTTTTAAAAGATAGTTGATAGCTATTTCAGCTTCATATAATCGTTAGAAATACAGCAAATCCTCTATAGCGTTCCCCTCTAATGACTTTTTGTATAGCGTATGTACTAGTCTCATGTATTACGCAAAATTTTCAAGGACATATCAGAATATTATAAATACATATTTTACATAAGTGCATTGATTAAAGTATTTGACAGTATAACTGTTTTCGTAGCACAATAAAATTGAATAAATCTTACCTTGAATATTATGTCGATATTTAGTCTTCTATGACATATTATTCCTACAGCGTCGTCTCAATCTCTACGCTATAGAAGGGTCGACTGTACAATGTAGCTATACTTAAAAATTGTTTTAAAAGATATGTATTATATATCATCTTACTTACACTGACATCATAATATTTTTATTTTTAACAAAAATTATGATATCGAAAATCTTTTTGAAAATTCATGTCATTATAAAGTAAAATAAAAACACAAAAAAACTAACAAAAATATAATTTTATTTATAATGTTTGTACATATTTCGTATAATTAGATTATATTTTATAATAAACATTGCAGATGTCATGAAGGCCTTAAAATTCATTAGATTAATGAAGTGTTACTTAATATTAAATTCATCCCATATAAAATGGATGACACCTGTTTTAATATGGACCTAGAGTCAAGTCTACGTAAAGACAGTAATTACATATAATTTCAATTCATGAAATATACACCCAGTTAAGTATATATGATAAATATTGTGACGTATTCCAAAAAATGCAATAACTATGTTAATTACAATTTTATGCCGTCATTTTGTTGTCAAATGCTATGCAATGCATAACAATTCGTTCAAGTTTTAGGTCGTAAAGAGATATATATGTTTTGATTGTAAATCAATATTAATTTTTCTGACAAAGCAGTATCTTTGAAATACAGAAAAAACTCGTATTTAGTGCGCAAGAAAAACTACGATCTATTCAACGAGTTTCACAATTGCATATTCAAAAAAATCTTATCGAATCATCTCGTATATTGCAAGCTGTTTAAAAAGATTCGCCTCGTTGAAGAAGAATTGATCAATTAAATACTATTCATTGGCATAGCAAAAAACAAAAGATTTGTTGTATATATTAAATAGAATAAAGAATCACTAATAAAAAGTGACTCGATCAGTGTATTGACTCACTGACTCAATCGCTCTGATTGAACGTTGGAATCAGAAATCTTAATATATTATGTAAAAATATAGTTGTGTCGAATAATTAAATGAAAGAAATTTTATCTATTTAAAAAGGAAGAGAAAGTATATAATATTTTATTGTCAGATAATAATAGATTATGAAATATTTATTACGCCGTGTAGTTAATGTAAAGATAAAAGTGATAAACTAAATTACGTTTGATTTAATCAATTAAGTTTATCTGGCAACATATTTCTTATAATACATTATGATTATCTGAACATTAAATTAGTCAATTCCAACATAGTATTAGAGGAGAGTAACATTATAATTAGTCAGTCGACTGCTACCTGGAACCACAATAAGATGAAGATTATGTAAGTGTCTTGGACCCTTTATAACATTATTGTAGTGGTAAAATATTAGCACTTGTTAAAGGATAGATTAAATGGACAAAGAATATTCAAAGTTTTAAATGATTATCATAAACATCTAAATATAAGCTGATTATAGGTAAAAAATCATTTGGAAGATTAAATTATAGCTAACGACAGAGACTTAATGATTGATTGTATTTTGACAGATGCTATGAACAAAGTGATTGAATCACTTGATTCAACGAATCGTTGAGAAAATAAAAGAACATCGTTATACTAATTATGTCGTCACCATTTTCTTAATAGTTTTATAATTTTATATTCAATATGTGAATTATTTTTAATACACTTAATCAGAGCCTCATGAAAAATAACAACTCTTCTTATATTTGGATGACAATGGATGGAAAAACTAACGGAGATTTTGGTAGAGTGACATCTGTTGATGATTATAATTTTCAATTGAAATGTAATTTCTTATAAGTAAATTCACATACATACAAACTTCAATAAATGATTATAATAATAAATCTCTGATGTCACTAACATTTGTATTTTAGCAAATAACGATGGAACTCGAGGTCTGTTAATTTTATATTGAAAAAATATTGGAAGATTTTTATAAAACACAAAAAGAACAATAATGGCTTTGATTTTGCGTATTTTAACACTTATCAACTGATTTTGTTAATTATCCTGAGTACGTTTTATGACGTACTATTATTTTTTTAAAATTTAATGCCATAGTTATCAAACCAAAAAAGGCTTTCTATGGTTGAATCTGTATTTTGACATGTATTTTATGTATTTGATTTTAATTGTTGAGACAAACTAATTAGTGAAAACACGAATAATCAGAAAAAAAAAATCATTCTTTAATCTATTATTTACACGAGGACGTTTTAAAATTATGTAAAAATCTAGATAGGTAACTTTAAAAAAAAAACATTGGTGATGTCAACCATCATATGAGACCGTTAAAATAAAAATTTTGACATTCAAAAAATTGTGGTGGACAAAGGCGTAAAAAGGTAGTAATGATTATCTTATAATAAAGATGTGGCATTGAATAAAGGTTAAAAATTAATTATTTAAAAAAGTACTAAATAGATGCCAGAAAGACAGACGTGAAGTCAGCAATAGACCAAATATATTATATATTATACCGTAGCACCACTCAAACAAATTAACAATCAAAGCATATGGAAATATGTTGATACTCTCATATTTATAAGCTATAGGCTTACAAACATTATTAAATTTCATTAAAATATCTTTAAACATAATTATTTTGTTAGCAAAAGGTTGGTTTCATTTTACAGAACACACTTTGAGATGTTTGAAATCTTGTCTTAGAAATGTACGATAAACACAGTGATTATTTACAAGTGTATAATATTTCGACCAATCAAAAAAAAATACTCCATGGATATAGGGTAAAAGATACAGTCGTCGGCCACCCTTCAATAATGGGTCACCCAGCAGTTATTCAAAATAATTGAAAATTTTTTGTTCAAGCACATTATTTTCTCTATCTTATATTAACAATCATTTTATCTCAACGGCGAGGTCAAGAAGTGTTTTTATATTTATGTCGTAAGATTAGAAACGATAATTTAGAAATTTATAAAACAATAAATCATATAATTTATGCAGAACAAGACAGGCGGATAGCCACTGTCTAGATATTGGCAGGTTGCATTTTTTATAAACTTAAATTTTTTATCATAATTTTATATATAATGAAATATATAAATAAAAGCAACAGTTTATGCTTCAATAAAAGTAGACTAATAAGATTTGGTTGGGCTAGCAAAACATTCCATACTGTCGATAACTGTATCTGTTACCTAATCGGTTATTAATTCAATATTACAGCTCCTTAGATGAATGAAATTAATTACAAGAAGATAATACCAAACATTTATACCATTACGTTATTATTTGTTACGCCACTGATATTTGTGTCATTAGCAGAAGACGATGCTTAACATTAATTGGGTCATAGTAAAATATTAATTATAAAGTTCACTAAACATTACCTAAGGGAGAAAGTTTAGCACGTTATTTGAAAATCTCACTATTTATGAACAAAATGTTACGTTACTTTACATACTTTGCTACGCATACTGTTTGCTCACAGCAAAAATACAGAATCTGAAAAAACTCCATTTCTCTTAAAATATCGTCAAGGCAAGATCGCATCACTGTTGATATCAAATATTATTCTTATACAATGAATGAAATAGAAAAATCTACCTGATTATGAATAATTTATTGTACAACGCGCGTAATGCGCGTGTGGTAACTAATTTTATTGGTATATATATTAAACAATGTTGATATTGTATGTGATAGTTAAATAACCTTATATGTATATAGTTTTACAAACTATAGTTTTAAAATGCACAACTTGTTGGCCACGTTGATTTAAAAATGTTCTAAATTATTACAACGTAAAAAAATATTGCGTGCAAAAATTTTGAGTGTGCAAGATTTCAAATTGTACTCTCTTGACACGTATTATATATTTAAAAAAAAAGTAATAAATATTCACTTTTAAAATTTTGAATAGTATACAAAATAAGTAGGGTGGAGCCAAACTGGACGATAATTAAGAATAATCAATAGATTCTTATTATCGAACGAATCTTTATAATATCGAAATATTTTTACACAAATCGTTATAAAGTCATCAATAAACCATGCAATATATTAAACTCAAAATATGTTAGTTATATTCCACTATCAGTGAGTCGATTCGAATCTATTGGATTCGAATCTGATTCCTTCATATTAGATGGTTTAGAGTAATTTTCAATTGATATTAAAAACACTTTGTGTATCTCTTTTATTTTTTATCACTACAGTAAGCAAAGTGAAGGCTATAAAAAGAAACTGGAGATTAAAAAAAACATTTGTATCCTTTTTATTAGGATTGGAGTCATAACGTGAACATATAGGTGCAAAAAGACCTTTAAAATTTCACGTTTTAAATACTTCAATGATCTACGGTTGGGTCCCGTGTCATTTTGACGTTTACAACAAAAGGCACAGTGTCAAGATATCTTAAAAATCAGATTGGTTTGATAATATAATATTTACGTGTCAGTACAATGATACAATCAATTATAGTAATGTGCTCTCTATTAGTCAACTGGATCTACGATAGATCGATTCGATCAAGAGTGAACGAATCATTTCGATCAACACTATTCTTGTTAGTCAGTACCAAGCGTCAGTCTTTCATAATCATTCTTGTATTTTGCCACAGAAGGTAAAGGTATAAAAATTC
Organism: Himalopsyche japonica; assembly: GCA_028555115.1. NCBI lineage: Eukaryota > Metazoa > Arthropoda > Insecta > Trichoptera > Rhyacophilidae > Himalopsyche > Himalopsyche japonica. The sequence continues at coordinate 1,371,246 of JAHFWJ010000575.1, read as the reverse complement.
ACACGATTTAAAGAACTCTTAAAAATATGTCGAGTAACTTTCATTGTTTTTTTTTCTTCACGATGATTCACTTGTATTAAAAAAACATTTCAACTAAAAAAATATTTCACGTCAACTGTAGTACGAGGTTTCTAATTTTGTGCACTCGATATTAAGTTATTGATTAATAAATGATTAGATTGTATTCGCCAAAACACTTATTATTTATTAAATGTTAAACATACGAAAGTTTTTATTTCGCTTTAAAATTTTTTGTAGATCCCAATTATTTGATATTTTTACATAAAACAATTATTATTTAAAAATGAACGAAATGATTATAAATTTACGACAATTATAAAAGCGTTTCAGATTTATATTAATAATTTGAGGCATGTTTTTTATTAGATTCAAACGAACGCGATTGATCTTGGTGTACCAGAATAAAAAAAACAATGAGAAGCTTTTAATTTTAATTATTTCTCGCGATATAATAAAAGTGTATACATTATTTTTAGTAATCATACCTTCTTTCACCATGTAAGATGTCAAATCGATTACTCGTTAAAAGTAAGTACAATGCAATCTTTAAATGAAAAATAAAACGATTATAGATTGAAATGCTTTGAATCAATACGGTGTCATCCGCGCCTTTATTTATATTATGGTATCGAAATTTCCTAACAACGAATCACTTAAGGTTAAATTATAATAGGGATCTTTCACTGAAAGAAAATGTCAGATATGCAGAAATATCACTGCATATGTCTAGAAGACTTCGATGTCCCTGCACGCGTCGTTCTCCAAATTCTTTTTGAAGTCTTTCCTGGCGTAATACCGCTGAAGTGGAGTGATGGCAAACAGCATCACGCCACTTATCGTGATGGTGATGCCAGCGACGTAAAATCCTGGATGATATGAACTTAGGGCATCATACAACATACCTGTAAAAAAACAGTATCATAAATATATAATTTTGTCAAGAGATGTTTGGATACATTTAAAAGTACCCAACATTCACTTCTATATTATTTATTATTAATTTACGATATCGACTGAAGGTGCTTGACGGAATTTCTATATATTTTTTTTATTGTTACAACATTGTACGATTCCACATGTTTTGTCACCAGCGACCCGGGTTTCGCCTTTCGGCATCTTCAGGCATTCTATCACACGAATGCCGCAGAACTGACGTAAAAAAATACAGGAAAACACTTTTGCACAAAATATTTGTTGGAAGACCCTTTCAAAATGGCTCATTTACAAGATCGTTAATGAAAATTATCCCAGGCAATTGTGTTAATTATAATTAAATTTTGTTTTAGATGCAATTTACTGTTTGCCTTGGGGTAAGCGTTTTCCTGTAATTAATAACTTTGGTATATAGACGATGCTAACTGTTTATTTTACGTCAGTAATGTTGCATCCGTGTGATAGAATGCCTGAAGATTCCAGAGGGCGAAACCCGGGTCGTTAGTGACAAAACGTGTGGAATCGTACAGAGTTGTAACAATTCAAACCCAACATTGAGTTTGAAGAGCTTTTTCCCCGAGAGCGGAAAACTTATGCATAGGAAAATAATTCATTCCAGAATTTAAAACATTTGCTCCGCATCTTAAGTAAATGGAAATTACTAATTATATTCCCTGAATTCAATTCATTACGCTTGAAATATAAATCTGACATAATAATAATCAGTCACTCATAAACATCTAAGCAATTTCTAAGCTGCCCTTTGTGAGCGACCTAGCAACACCCTATTTCACTCCGCCTAATAGATTTTCACCTTCAGAATGTCGTAACCACCCCATCGTCGGATTTATGATGTCAAAGAATGTAACTGATTTTTTTTGATATCAAATTCACGAAGACGTAAGATATATGACGCTTAGAGCAATTCAAGTCTACTTCACCTCTTACATATTGATTTATTTGTTGTATTATTGTTTTGCTGTTGGTGAACAAATTTAGTCGCCGTAGAGCTGAGCAATCCACTTTTATTGCTGAAATGCGGCGAGAGGAATATTGTTTCTTACCAGCCATTGGCGATCCTACGATGGATGCAACGCCTTGGAAAAGTAGAAGAAGTCCAAAGGCGTCGGTGAGCCTTTCGAGTCCAAGCAGATCCACCAGGATGACTGACGTAAGTCCAACGTATGCTCCAATTGTGAATCCAAACACGCTGGCATAAAATGCCAAAGAGTAAAAATCTGTGCAAAAAACACTCAACGCCGTACCTGAAAAAAATACATTTTTTAATTCAATAGTAATTTTATGATATATATATATATATATTCTATGAAATCAAAAACAGATTTGAAACAAAATTGCATGTTTGTAAATATGATATTCAGAGTCATAATGTGCGTTTTAATTTAATAATGAAAGCGATTATCAGATACAATCATCCATAGACTGATAATTTTGTGTGTTTTTTTAAAACATAATGAAATTAATTCGCCATGTTGATATATCTTAAAAATAAATGATATTTTCGCATACAATTTTTAGCGGTACAATGAATTTTGCGACGTAAAAGACGTGAGTTTTAAATAAAAGAAATATTTATTACAATAGTTTAATAAATAAAACAAATGTGTTATTTTTGTTGTGCAATTTAACTTGAGAATAAGAATTAATTTGATATATAGGATAACGATTTTTAATCACTCGCAAGGATATAATTTATCTGTGACAAACGTATTTGAATGCTTTTTTTTTCAAAACTGTCGTTAAAAAGGTAATCGATATCAATGTAAACTTTATATCCTAATTATTCTGCAACTCGGTTTAATGATCGCTTTCGAATAAGGTGAGAATGGATAACAAACTTATACAAATCGATATACATATATTCATCCCCTAATTAACGCGGTAGATAAAAAGAGGTTAAAAAGTCGTTGAAATCGCACAAAAAATACTGAGTTCCAAAGAAGAAAATGCCGCGTAAATAAAAACATTAAACGTATATTTAACCGGAAGATGCGCTTAGAAAAATCCACGTAGTAAAGATCGAAAAGGTTTATCATGAAAATGAAAGAAACATTATTATTGATATGAAATTTATAATATTATTTGTATAGAATTGAAGTGTGGCAACACTATCGATTTATTTTGGAAAATTCGATGTGCGACAGTGACCATTTTGAGATATTTGCTGAAGCGTAGGGGAATGCATAGAATATAATAAAATATATGCATTAAAAAAATATTTAGAATATCCATTTTAAAATGTATAAGCAATCTACAGCCTTCAATAGAAAGGGAATAAAATTACGAGCAAAAATTGTATAATGTAATTTCGATTTCAAAATTAATGAACTATTTCTCCGAATGATAGATCGTTTGTATGTTCCTTAATGTTGGAAAGTTTCTATAATAAAATTGTATGGAGTATTCCTTGTCACGAATTATTTAAATGAATTCTCATTTATTTTACACAAATGTTTTATAAATTCGCGGTGACATGTCGTGATCAGCTGTAAAGCGGTTTTATTTGCCAAAATTTTCATGTCATGACCAAGGGCACAAACAAGAGCACGATAGCATTTAATTTAGTGTATTTATTTGACAGTGGAAAAACAGAATATATTCAGTCGGATTACGGAAGGCGGAAATCTGGAATACGATCAAAAAATTGTCTCCGACGGAATAACAAGGAACAATAATATTGCTAAATATTAATAATTATAATGGCACAGTTTGTTTTTTAATTAATGTATAATACATATCATAAAACACAATATAGAGATTATTATTAGATTCGTCGTAGTTATTCAACGATAGTTTCGAGAATGAGTTCAAACTGATCAAGCTAGCATCAAAAAGATAAGTAAAAACATAAGTCAAGTTTTATTATTTTTATTTCGTCATTTTAACACACATTGACACGTGTACTTAAATACGTAAAAAAGTAAAATATTCACAATATTTTTAGCAACACAAAAAATTTAACACGTTGATTGCCAATAAGATTTTTGTAAAATGTCCAAAAAATGTTTTAACATTAGGTCGAAAATCAATTATTTAACATTTTTTGAGGAGGTTTATTGTGTGATTTGATGTGTCGGCCACCGGTGATTGACACGGTGTTCAATGTGTTGATTTTTGAATTTGACCTTACTTTGCTGTATTAAAAATAGAAATAAATATCTTCTGCTAAGCTAAGCTAAGCAAAGTGTCTTCTGATCTTACAATATTGACTGATCCGATTGTTCCTACGACAATTTTTATAAATTAGTCTATTATCATTGTTTATCATTCACGTGACCAATATTTTAATTGCTGTTATTAACTTTTTAATAAGGGCTCTAGAATCAATGCACTTGCAATTATAGATGAAGAGATTACATGAAAAAACAATGTCCTCAATTAAAACATTAACATTAATGCATAAACAATACAAATGCTTCACGTGATTGTTAATAATTATATTCTTAAGCGTAGTTGTTTTTATGGTTAATTATAATTTAACACTCGAATATTTTTATGTTAATTTTCTTAGAACGGTTTTATCACAATTTAATGAGTTGATAAAATGATTCATGTGGGATGTCAGTGTACATAAAATGATATTAAAGTGATCTATCTTGAACTAGTTTTTATATAAAAAGAAACATCGTTTATGAATTAAACTAAAAATAGGGAAAAGACAAAGTACCTATTAATCAATTCATACGAATGTTTAAGGGGCTCTGATAAACATAAAAAAAATAGGAAAACCTTAAAAATATATATTCAGTATTTCAGCTTTATAGCATTTCCTCAGACATTTTAGTGTAAGTAAAATCAGTAAACGAATCTGTGTTTGAAGCATTATTAGTTGGCATCACAACAAGACGATGCTTGCAGAATAGCAACATTAGTTGTTTATCCAATAACGGTTAAATACGATCACACATACTTTCAACGGATTCGGGGGTAACATTGTGGCAGTTAATTTTAATATAAAATTGAAATTGATTAAATTATTCCACGTATTGTGTTAATAATTGTGACAAGTGTTTCAACTTTTCATATGCATCTACGATCACACATGTTTACCAGTGGGACGACAAGTTTCCAGTAAAAACAATGTATTAGGATAAAGTTTGTGACGAGATTGCAAAGACGATTGATTTTAAAAGTGCACACTTTAGAGTGGAGTGGTGGTTTGTTGAAAAAATCGATCTATCGGGTTAATATACAATAATATTAGTTACGGAATATGGAAAGTGGCTTAATGTATTTGTATGTAGGATGTCAAATATTCGATAAAAGGATGAATCGGGTTAATATTTATGACTGAAAAATAGTATTGCACCAATAATTTGAGGGAAACGATTGATGGAGAATGATGACAACGAAATTATTGCCCGGACTGCAAAAAATTAACGATGCATACTTGAAAACGACGAATGCCTGTACATAGTAATTCTTGTAGAACTAAAAACCTTAATATTTTGTCTTATTGCCAGTTAAATCAATATACTTACTAATTCCGCAGATTGTGAGCGATGCGTTGTAGACAAGCAGTCTGTTGACCCACGGTTTATCTGATAAATATCCCAAAACAATCCTTCCAACAGAATTTGCGATTCCAATAATACTCAGCAGGTACGATGCTTTATTCTTCGGTATTCCGAGCTCTTCAGCTTGCGCAACAATATACACATATGGAATGTAGAACCCAATGCTGGTCAGGAAATTCGACAACGTAAATAATATAAATATGGGATCAGTAAAAAGCGAAACGTCCAGCATATCGGCGAGGGTGTTTCGGAAGTCCTCGGTGGTGGGTATTCCCGTTGGTAACGGTGCGTGCGACCTGATGCTGCTCTTTGATCCGTGCCTGATGAAGTGTTGCTCTTCAGGAGTTGCAGATCTCCCGCGGTGTCCGGAGAGGTTTAACAAGCTACCCTGATACAGGACGTCTGGTCTGTACATAACGCCGCTCCCGATTCTCCTCAGGGACTGACTCCGCCTAGCTTTGACCGTTTCCACAGTCTGATTCAACATTGGCTGACTCAGGGCGAGTCTTGCGATTTCATTGTCAGGTTTACTTTTTCCATTTGTGACAGCTTGACCGTTAGCTCTGCCGTTAATGTGAATCGTCGGTTTTAGCCGCATATGATCCGTACTGTGAGATCTATGTATAGCATTACCGTTCGATAAAATCTGCACGTCTGAAATATCGCGTTGGAACGTGTTTTTTGAATCTTGTAGAGTTCCCGGATTTAAATTTGTCATTTCTGTCGGTGGTTCAAGATAGTTTTCTGGTATTTCATTATCCAGCGGTCTAAACAAGGCTCCAAATATGATACAGTTGAGAATTATTGCTCCAATGATAAGCATCGCGCCTCTCCATCCGTACGTCGATATAAGAATTTCGGTAAGCGGTGCAAATATGAATGTACCGAACCCTGAGCCACAAACTGCAATGCCTGTTGCGAGGGACCGGTATTTTTCAAAGTAGACTGTTACGCTGACAATGGCTGGCAAGTAAATCAACCCAAATCCAAGTCCTGTGCCGATTCCCACTGTGAAGAATAGTGTCAAGACGTTGGGGGCGAAGACACTCGCTATGACGCAGATGGACGCTAGGACTGCTCCCCACATCGTCACCAAGCGACATCCGTACCAGTTTACGAAAATACTTGATATAGGACCTGAAAGCATAAAAAGGATATCGTTAATGTAATACATAAATATATATATACTATTGTGAATCCTGATAGGAATATTGTCAAACATAAAACAAGATTTGGTTGAAATTGTTATTTCAATAGGCTCATAACATAAATGGGGTTATTTCATGATCTACGATGATAATTGTCTTGATGGAACTTCGCTATTAAACTAAAATTTTTTTCGTTTCTATATTTTTAGACACTTCCTTGGAATAACATTATTTACGCTAATTTAATTTGCTTTTTGATTAAATTATGACATTTAAGAAACACGTCGTAAACGTTATTGATTGCAGTTTTTGAATCATTTGTTTCTGTGTAATTTCCGTTGCATATAACCGATGGCTATATAAAATAATAAATAATGATAAATGGCTTATTTGCTATGGGTCAATCACAAAGAATGCCTAAGGATAACTAATTGTGAAACCTGAGTCGTGAGTGATAAAACACGTGAGAATGTTCAGCAATTCAATATTGGTTTATTTTTGTTTATATTTGACTCTGAATTGATTAATCATGGCGTGTCACGAAATATTCTATAAGAAATCTTATAACTATAATAAAACTAGTAATGTTTTGCTTCGACAACATTTAGATTTTCATTTCAATAAAGCTTTATTTTTTCAAACTACCGTTGAACATTATTTAAACTTATATATAGCTCTTCAAAGTAAATTAAACTTTTCCATCTCTCTGTGGAGTATATAAAATTCTAATTCGAATTCAACAGATAACTATATCATGACGACCGTAAATAGGTCTCTAGATTCTCAACCCCACTTTTCATACAAACGAAGGATGCAATAATAAGATTTTGAAAGGTTTGAGGAAAGATATTTTGGTGGTTGATTGCTTGATTGATGTATTGATTATAATAATTTGATCTGCGAGTTTGTTAAAACTACGCTGAAATCAATAAACTATTTTTTTTGGATTTATTAAACCTATATTGTGTAAAACATAAGATTTTAAATATTTGTAGAAGCAAAATTTATTTATTATTTAAATGTTAAATTAATTAAATATTTTTAGAGGAAAATACGTTTAAAGATATTGACAAGATATCTTGTCTCAGGCAGCCATCCGGTTAATAAACATAGTCAATTATTTAAAGATATGTACTTCGACACCTAACGCATTATGTTTTTATTCAGCTTAATTTAAACTAAAAATTCTAACGAATAATATTTAAATATAAAAAAATCCTAATATATTCGATTGGTTTTACTGAAATAACGTTTCTAATCTATCTCAAAAATAAATAAACTAGTATTCATAATTATGTTTTTTCATGAATTACTCAATTTTTATAACTATGCGTGCCCCGTATGTAGAGCATATGAATTTCTTATGGAGTTAATGTCAATAGAAGTTCATTCGCATTAAATGAATGTAATTCAGTAGATATTCTTTTCATTAAAACTATAAGAATTTTATTTAATGTTTACACATATATATAATTGAACACATTCTGTGTTCATGTCTAGTAAAGCATTTTCCTACAATACATATCTCTAAATTTAATTCAGTATTTGTGATGTCTAGAAAGCTTACGGAGATTACGAGAACAAATAAGGCTATATTTCAGTACAAAAACGACTTCATACACACAATTTTGAGTACTGTTAATACTCAACTTTGTATAATTCTACATGTTTTTTCACTAACGACTCGGGTTCCGCCTTTTTGTATCCTTGGTAGTTGAATTGATATCTGAATTCATATTTTAGATGATTAAAAATTCAAACGGATTTATTAACTCATTCCCTGGTGAGCCTTTTAAAGGATATTCCAACACATAGACTTCAAAACTTTATTAAGCAATATTGATTTGAAACAGTCTTATTGAGTTTGTTAGGAAAAATCAAGCAATGCATCAACTCTCAATTTAGTGAGTACAAGAAGGTTTTAACCGTTGTTAATTCATATATTTTTGGGTATCAACTACCAACACAGAAAAACAAGCCGTCTCAACAGTTGAGACGTTAGCAGTCAAAGGTTATCATTTAAAATACTTAAATTATTGTTGATAAGAACGAAATAGTGCATTGAAGAATTAAATATTAATAGAATACGCTCTGTTTTTTGAAAACTCGTAAATACACTAGTTAATTAAAAGTTATTTCTAACATACTTGTTGACCTAAACGATCATCATTTTAATTTCAATTAGTACTTAATCCAAAATACATTTTTCAAATATAAATATTTTTTTTTATCAGTAGGCAACCGCAAATATCGCTTTAATACACGTGCAAGTCTCTCAAAGAATTTCCATTGCAGTTTTAACAATGGCAATGAAATCTCATCTCACGGTCAAGTTTGCCGCACAAAGCTCAACGCGCAATTAAGCTCATGATAACTTTTCAACTCCTTGACACGGTCTCTCGCAATTTGTACTGACGCCGGAGATATCTCACTGAGCTTTCTTTAAAAGTTTCACGCGATGAACACTGCAATGCTTTTAGCGTAGACAATTTCCACTTTGTTATTATATTCAAGTCGTGTCATTTGCATTAATAAAATATGCAGCCTTTGAAGAAATTTACTTTGCGTTTTACCCAATTCAATATCTCATAGCCACGATATTCGTTCTTAATATAAGATAAAATTCATTGACGTTTTCCGTGTTTTGTATTTATTTAATAAAATTATTGGTTTATTCAAAAATATTGTATTATCGAAAGTTATGATTTGTCTTCGTTATTATCAGTAAACGGATTTCATACAACCACAGCCTCACAATAAAATATGGTGTCATTTTGTGTAAGAAACATTTTTAATGCCCAAAGTAGTATGAAATCATTATCTTGGAACATTTAAAATGATAAAAACACATTTGTTGATACAATTTCCACTATATATTTTCACTGGCCCTGATCATAAAATATATTGAGGAAATAGCACTGAAAGTATGTTTTTATTATTCAAAATATATTAGTCAATTCTTGATGGCATATTTGTATATCTGAGAAATGAGACAGAGAGAAACAGATATTGATTTTTTTAAAATTTATTACGCCAAACAAAACCAGTCTGCCAATGGAAATGTCATTGGTAAGATCAGGAATTCCCAAACTTTTCCGGTTTCCGAAATCCTTAAAAAGTTAAATTTTTTTCGCGGCGCCCCAAGTCAAAATATTGTTAATCTAATGACAAACCTTATGTTACTTTACATTTTATTAAGTGATAACATTAATAATATTTTAATTAGGAAAATTTTCACGGAGGCCAATAGAACAGCCACGGTGCCCTGGGGCGCCGCGGCGCACAGTTTGGGTAACTCTGAGTTAGAGCATAAATTATTTATTCAGCTCAACAGAATTGCTTCGGATGTCAATATTCTCGACGTTGCCTAGAGTGAATTCATACAAATATTTCTTTTTAGAGCAATAAATAAAATTTTCTCCTAGCTTAAAATATATAATACAACACTATTTTTACGTCAAAAAAGTAATACACTTCAATTTCATAGAATTTTTATCAAATAATTTGTCAATTCATCAATATATCTTCTTATTGTAACCTTTTCTTCCTCGAGGCAATATTGTGTTTATTAACAGTTTTCTAATATAATATATACAAAAGTCATTCAGGATATAGTTTACATATTGAAATTTACCTGAACATAGTGTAACTCCAGTCAAAATTGATGCAATCCAAGCTGTATAACCCTTGCCTTCGTTGAAGTACTCAAGAAATTCTAGATAGAAGATTCCGAACGAATATGTCATCCCGTCAGCTGAAACAAAGAATGTTCTAATTAGAAAAAATATTCAAAAAAATATTTAAAAACAAAACAATTCACAATTATATTTCAAATTCGAATAATGACAGTGGATTGAGCATCTGCATACAGAAGAAAACTAGTCCATAATATTAATATTACAAAAAAACATATTAAACAATAATAATATGCTTGTAAATTATTATAAATTTTCTACAGGGTTTCTATAATATTATACATTTTTCTCGATATTTCAAATTTACATAAAAAAACACAAAATTTTAGGTATGCCCACAGTATAGAAACACAGCATTTGCCAAATTGAAATCAACAGTTCAATGTTTATTGACTGTTTAATTATGATATCGACTGAAGATGCTTGATGGAATTTCAATATAAAATTTGGATTATTAAAGCTTTTTACTGTTCGGAATCTTCAGGCATTCTATACCACAGCCAGTTATGATGCATTAGTGTAACAGAATCCAGGTTGTTTTTGACAAAATATGTGGAATCGTGCAAAGTTTCAACAATTTAAATTTGATATTGAAATTACATTAAGCACCTTCAGTCGACATTATAAATTACACGTATTTAGATGAATTTCTGTATTATCTGTTTTCGTTTTTTTTTGTACCAGTGCTGATTTAGTGTAGCGAATCATAGCAATTAACAGACATAAGAATTGTAAACTGAGCTTTGAGAATAAATGCTCAAGTCGTATATTTATGGTGGCTTAATTTCGTGAGTTTCAAGAATTTTAATTTAGTTTATTAATTATATTGGAATTGATTTGGCAGAACTTCACAATAAAATAATGGAAGTAATTAAGATGGTTATAAAAATTGATAAGTATTGTAATATATTTTGATAAAAAATTTACGTCATAACATCGCAAAATGTTTTTATAATGATATAACAATTCTGTTTGAAGGCATGCATGTGTGTGTTTATCTTGAAAAATCGCTTAACTATCCGATTCCAAAAACGGGAAGTAGCAAGAGCGATTAGCGTAACACTAGTTCCATCCTAACTTCATTCCATTCTATCGCCATTCAGGAACTATAAAAATTATGATTTTTTAATTTATCACTAATTTACAAAGTGTCTTGTAAATAATTGTTTTTATTTCCGTACCACCGGTCTGCGATATATGTCTGGTATTTTTAAATTTTTGGTTTAAAAAAGTTAAAAAACGCTGCTTTAAAATAAAGGTGGGTTTGCGTCATAAATATCATACTTAATATCTTATTAACGGATGGCAACTGTTTGCCAGTTTTTTAGATAAAACAATGGAACAGTGTGTATTAAAATCAAACTGCAATCAATAGGCTCTATAGTTAACTTGTTTTTATATCATTGATTTTTATTTGTTTATTTTCAATCAACTTTTGACTTAGTAAATATCACATTTGCATTATCTTATTAGGAGTTGATTGATTACCGTATACGAATGTCTAAACGATAACAGAATTTTTTTTTTTACCAACAGCAATATTATGCAGTGACAAAATATGACAATTATAACAATAAAAGTTCTAACCCCGACATTTATGATGCTTAGCCAACTTATACGAAATGCAATTAAGGGATTACAAATTCGTGTTTGACATTTAAAAAGTTATGTGACTAAACAATATATATTCTTTGTCAGCAAAATAAAGACGACACCTGTTTTATCATAGTATTTACACTTACAATCTAAATCGACAATATCCATTAATTTTATTTAATTATATACGTATAAGACATTCCATTATTGCATACTGATGCTAAAAAAACTTACCGAGAATATCAGAAAAAATTAGGCTATATTTTATCATGAAAGTTTGCTTTTTGCTCGAAAGTTTTGGCACTTTTTCAACCAATTATCAACATACTACAATCAGCCATATTAACAGAAATGATGTTAATAGTCAAGAGATAAAAGTTATAATAATTTAAAAACTACTTTTATCAAATAAATTGATAATATTGTGATGGTAATTGTACTTGAGTTATACGTTATGTATATCGAATGTTATTGTGTTGGAGATGAACTCGTATCTTTTAACAAACGTAAAGTATTTAAAATAATATCGGTATTTAAAGTATTTAGGAATTGTTTTTGAAAATATAATTTATTTTGCTTTAAATATATAATAAAAAAATAATATCACTTTCAGGCGTCATCAAAATATTATAAAAAAGCTAAACGGTTAAAAGTTTTCGTGTCCTGTCAGAAACACGCTTTTGGTTCGTGGAGATATCGCCAGCCAAAAGTTTTTTGGCATTCGTCTTGATCATTACTTTAATTATGAAATACAGGCATGCATTAAGATAGTGCAAATCAAGTGTTTTTTTTTAATGAAATTAATTTCAACCTAACCTAACCTAACCTTATTCACTGCCAATTTTACATAAGAAAGGTTGAGCTATTGGATTTTAAACAGAATTAATAAAATATTATACATACTGTTAGCATATTGAAAATTGTTTATGAAACAAAATTGCCAAAAATAATAACAAAAAATACGTTTTTTTAATTTGTAATTAAAAAAATATCGGTTTTTTGATTCCGCTACTATATTAACTATCATGTATATAATCATTAAGCTATAAATTGTTTGGTGAAAGGCATTAATATTATTAAAAAATAACACATTTTTTTATGTTATTTATAATATCGAGTGTAGGTGCTTGATGCAGTTTTAATAGCAAATTTGATTTGCTTAAATTTTTTACGATTCCACATTTTTTGTCACTAACGACCAGGTTTGACCTTTGGATGCAACATAAATATCGTCAGTTCTGTTGTATGATAGAGTGCCTGAAGATACCAAACGGTGAAACACGGGTCGTCGATGACAAAAAATGTGGAGTCGTACAAATTTTCAACTAATCAAATTTAGTATTTTAGTGTATTTATGAAGTTTTAATATTTACGCACGTTTAAAAGAATTATGTTGTGCTATGAGAATAGCTTATTTACAAATTTTCAAAAACACGTTTCAAACGTTTTCTTGTTGCTGAAATGTGTGAAACAGAAACGTTGGTAAAGAATGCGAAGATTTAAAAGTTTACATTATAAAGAATTTATAGGCAGTACATAGGGCGTAAGTACGTCAAAAGATAAAATATTAAATAAGGCTTTTTATTATGTTCGGATAAATATAATGGTTGGCTCTAATCCGGCTCTGAATCGCGCAATTTAAAAGCGTCTGGGTTAAAGATAGGGTGGGTTTGATCTAACTTCACTGCGGTATTATCATTTACAAATCCGTTTATGATAAAGGAACGCACTGTAATAAAATAAAAGCATACGCGGGGGTTGTAATAACTTATAATGTCGTAATTAAACTTTTTGTTGACACAATAATAAACCTAAAAGCTGAGTTTTACTTTAACAGAGCTTTTACGGCACAACAGCTTAAAACATTAAAACATAACTCGAAGAAGTACACATTTGAGTAATAATAAGAATATTTCATGAAATAATTTATTTCCTACTTAGCAACAAATTGCCTTATTGTATTTTTAACCGTACGTAATAAATACGATACTCAATTTACATGAATATAGTTATTCAATTTATATTGATTAAAAAAAATAATAGTTCCTAAGCTATGTCCATAAGTATATAGAGCATAAAATCTCCCTACGTTTGGCAAGAACTGTTTGTTATTCAGCCACATAATATTTTTCTTACAATAGGCTAAAGACAAATTGGAAGGTTCTAAGAAGAGTAATAGCTTGAACTACACTAGGTAAAGAAAACGGATTGCTTAGTGTCGAATCAAGAGTCAGTAGATCACGGCAATTCTTTTAGGAAGATTCGTGCTTAACAGTAACACCAATTGTTAACCATTTTTACACGTTGACAAATATAGAGATTAAGTCCTGTACGCGGCAGCTTTTTTGCGGACTTATTAATCACATTTTCGACTATAAATATAGATTTTAACAGTTTTCAAATAATCAAATATTGGCACTAAAAGAAGGTTTTTCAATAATGAAATACAATATATTTCTTATATTTTCAATTTCATTTAACAGTAAACATTTTTCATACAAGAGCGGTGTAGCGTCGCCATTTTGTAAAACATCGTCACACGCCATCTTATCATGTAACATAAGTGACGTCTATAGATAATAATAAATACGTCGTATACAAATATTTTCCGTATCGATTTATTGAAAAAAATATTCTTATCAATCAGGTTAAAGCTTTTTTAATAATAAAATAATATATTTCTATGTAAAATTATATAATAATAAAATATTTTGTAAATGAGTGGCGCATGATTTTTACGATAAAAGTGATAAAACAATGGTAGTCATCTTACATAGGCAACGCAGTGTTCACGCTGCATAGATGTGTGTTTCGTAGGTTCCACAAATATGTAATATAGGAATGTTGTTGAAAAAATCTTATATATGGGATTGATAATATACATTCAGTAATATTGTTAATCGATTTTGATCATTAACATATAAAAGATGTTGTACGAAGCTAAAATTTCGCGCAATACCCTAGACCGCTATGCACGCCAATCGAGGCCATGTCAGCTATTACGCGCATAGCTGCCATACGCATACAAAGAGTTAAAATATTTTTTGCTTTACACGTCTCATTTTCCGAACTTAGCTAATATCTCGCACTAGCTTTCGGCTATACCACATACCGGCTATCAATATAAAATACAATAGGAAAAAAAACCTCAATGTAACTAGCTGTTTTAATATTTAGTGATGAATACATTTTTTGAATGTGAATTTATTTTTTATATTCATTAATAAATGTTGCGTTTAGGCAATGTTTGAAATTTGAATGTATCATGTTCTATTATGAAAACTTAGTATTTTTAGCGCATTCCACAACTAAGTAATGTGTCAGTTTTTAAAAAGCTCATTATTCGTAAGCGTGGATTTTTAGATCAATTTTTCAACAAAAGTTTCGTACGTTAATGACCTAGTGAGAAAAAGCTCACAAATTATTATTAATACACAATGATACACTTGGCACCACCTCAATGCCTCTTCCATCAATGCTTAATTTTGTGTGCTATTTTTTAGTAAAGTACTAAACATGATGTATTTTGATGACGCAAAAGGTTTATTTTCTTGAGTATTAATTTGTATGTAAGTTTCAAATTTATACATTGTCTCCGTTATAAATACATACAATCTTATTGTCACTGCCAAAGTAAATATTATCTTATTTAATCGAGATAAAATAAAAAATGCATTCATGTGAGTTTAATTTAAGTTCACTCTGTTAAGAATATTTTTGTATATTAAATTTAACAAAAATATATAAACGAATAATATTTATACTCTTATTGATTCTGCTATTTACTTGATTTGATGGTATCAAAATGATTACTTTGTGTTCATTCTATAACCATGTTAAAACGTTGATAGCACTTTTAATGTAAAAAGATTCTAATGGCTTTCTACGTTCGCCACCAAGTGGTTAATATAATTTGCTTTATTTGTGGTTTTATGGTGTTCAAACCCTGGTATGTGAAATTTCCTCCCACGCGAGAGTGTATATAGCTATGATTCCTTTTATAGGCCTATCTAATACTTCTTTCAGGTCAAACTAAGTCTATGGTCCGCAAGTCGCAAGTGGCCCACCAATTATTTTTGCATGTACCGGTTATTCACCTGATTATTTTGTTAAGGTTTTTTAAAATTTTTGGTGTTAACTGTCACTTCTTGATGGAAAGGCATGATACTTGTAATACTTATTTTCAAAAATGTTTTATGATCAGGATCGGTTTCGCTAATCCTGAGCATTATCATCTGAGGATGTTGCTCGCGATGAGCGAAACCGGTCATGATCGTAAAATATAATGCAGAAATAATTTTTAAAAAATGTGTTTAAAAAATAAAGTTTTGTTTTTTGAATTCTTTTTTCACATAAAAACAAATTATATTATTTTGGTATAGTCCAGTGCTTACCAAATATTTTCATGTCATGACTCTATAAATTAAAAAAAGTAATACGCGTTTCCCATGAAAAAAAAACGTGACCCACATTTTGGAAAGCACGGATATAGTTAACTACAATAATGTCTGTATGATGCGGCCTGAGACAAAAACGTATTACTGTGTCATTTCTTTTTTTAAAGTGTGTTAAGTGTAAAACATTAATATAATGTAAATAAAATTAAGTTGACAGTACTATAAATATCACAAGTGTGACTATATTCTTAAAAAAAAACTTGCAATGTGAAATTTGATTTGAAAATTATAACGGAAGCACGCAATTATAACAATTTCTTTTCGTTGAATGTTCTTTTGTTTATAAAAAATCGTTTTGAAAGTAATATTAAAAAAAACCATAGTAATGCATCAATATGTTATCGAAGCCATTATGTCAACAAACTAGCCAATTCCTTTTTCACACCTGAACCTATCCGCTGATTGTTATTAACGTTAAAGTGTTGTTGATATAAACACACTAAAAGTTGGTCTTATGAGACGAAATTCGTTTAATGGCAATAAACTGGGCATATTGCCAGATTGAGAGACAATTACCAGACGTTATCAGTAGTCTAGTGATATCCTAGAGATAAGAAACGAATGCATTGTCAACATACTTTAAAATGAGGCTATTGAGTCAAGAAATGTCTCAATAAATTACTGGAATAAGAAAAATCTCCAGGGCTTTGGAGTCGTTAAAAAAAAACACGACTTCGACGTTGACCAACGTCCAAAAAAGGTTAATTTTGTCAGGTTTTTCTTACCTTTCCTATTTATAAGTATTACATTAAATATCAACCAACTAATCCGGTAAATTGTTCATTGAGATATTTTTCGAAATTGAATAATTAGTCAGAGTCACTCGTTTTTCATCCGGTCATAGCACCGTGACTCCATGACTCAGATTTCATAGCCTTAAAAATCCAAACACTTGGGGCAGTTCTATAAAATCCATTTGCTTAGTGTTTCATTTATATGTACGATGATCTATTATTTTTTTTGAATTTAACTGTAATGGTCCTAACCGTGAGAATTTAGCTGTACCTAAGCATAATGATCGGCGTTGTCTTAAGTTGAAATCTTCACTTCGATCCACTTCCAAAAACTAAAATCACGTAGTGCGAGTTATGCTCAAGGGCATGGCTGTTTGTATAGTCACTATTTCAACCACCCAATCATGAATAATTGAGCATTGCGTGGGGGTATAAACAAAAAAAAATAGTTCAATCCTGCTTCTACGAATTTACTTTTTGACGCAGAAATTTTGATAAGACTGAGTATTACAGAAATTTAATATGAAATTAAAATTGATAATTTTGATTTCCTAGTTGGTTGTTCAGGCTGACAATGGTTCTCAAAAAAGTGAAACACGTATCATATTGAAATTACTTATATAATAATACAATTAACAATTTAAATATAATATATATTCAAAATGAAGTCACACAAAGTTACAGCCGATTTATCAAACATATTTTATAACTTTTTGAATCCGTATTGGTTCTCAGTGTATAGCATTTGTAATCTATCTACTTGTTACCCAATTGCCCGGTGTTTTTTTTCCAATAAAGAGTAAGGAAAAAAAAAGTTTAGGTCAGGGCGGCACTAGTAGTTGTGCATTCATACTCGCTATGTCGCAATTTTGTGATTTTTAGATTTTCAAACGCCCATACAATCATACTTTGTTCACAATGGATTGGCTTCCTTGCAATCCGTAACGGAAGTCAGCAATACAGAAAGAAATCAATTTGAGTTCACCTGTATTAACAAATGACAAGAGATACTGACAAGCAAAATATCGCGTTGTATAAAAAAAACTTTTGTGGACTATATATTATTTAATATGAAATGATTAATTAGTCATTAAAATTTTGTTAACCACCCGAATTCGAAAGTATTGTTGGAAAAGTAAGCAACCTTCCTTCAGGGTGGCGTAATATAAATTGTAATTAATTATTGTTTCACGTATGGATCGAAAAAGACAAACAACAAATGAGCTTTGTGTTGGAATAAATTGATATTAATGATTCTTATAAAATATAAGCAGAAAAAATAGTTCATAAGTAACGGGAGCTTTTACAATACGTTTTTGAAAGCTTTCATATTTATAAATTTTAAGTTCTCTTCAATCATTTATTTTGTCTTAAAAGAAAGACAATTCCTTTGTTTTATATTTGTGTCCTGTCATTGACAATAATTCGCATTTAAGAATAAGATATTAAAAACTCTTAGCACACTTAGGGATATTGAAATCTATAAAAATACTACTGATCAGAAAAGACAATATGTCAAAATCATAACAAAAGATTAAAAATGAAACAAACAAACGAGCAGGAAAATGAAAATGCGTTTCGATTTTGACTCAAAGCATTCTGGTAATCCAGAAAAACTAGTTCAACAGTGGAACAAAATGGTATTGTATTGAAAATCAAATGTTCTTCAAGCATGAACTATGAGAATATATATTTATTTGTCTGCATAAATCTGCGGCCGAGATTGTGTTTACATGAGTGCTAAAAATAATTAATAGTATTCACTTTTTTCGGCGAAGCAAAATTTTGAAATATTTACTTGGCGGGATTTCATCGTTAAATGTTTGTTTTGTATTTACAATAGTCGCATCTGATATTTTTCATATGCCAAGGTCTTTTGTAAGTTATTCAAAAAATACTTAAAATTAAGATGATGTGGATCAAATATGACCATTTAAGAAATAAAACAAAATGTTCAAGATTTGAAGAATAGATTTCCATTTCGTCGTCTTAAGGCATTGAAACTCTACTGAGAAGCATTTTGTGGGGAATTGTTCGACATATAAATAATTAAGCTGATATTTTGTCATTTATCTAATTTGACGAAACTATTTTCTCGTCGTCACTTTTTCTATATTCATGATTAATCTATCCGTATATTTCTTAATCTTTAAGTATTTTGAAAAATTGATTTTTGCGTTTCAGAAATTAAACAGGAGCGCCCATGACTCATTTCTTTTGACTTTTTCACATCGATTAATTATCATTGAAATTCTAATTATTGAATATATTATGTTTCCTAAAACATATATGCAGGCTAGAATGATTATAAAAAATCCCATTAATTATTCTTGATAGTGAATTTTTCATGATTGTTTCTAAACTTTTAGTAAATTTTTGATAATTATTTATTTTAATTGCAAATTATTATGAAGATATCCTCATCATTTTATTCGTTAAGTAATATTCTTCATTTAGATTTATATTGCATGATTGCTAGTAAATTATTTTTTTAGTTTTTAAACCTTTTGTTTTATAAAACTGCTAATTATAAACTATTTTTATTGAATAAATAACCTTGCTTGTAATTAGTATTCTATCAGTGGAATGATGAGCGAAACGGGTTCTTATTATAAAATATATCGGGAAAATGGTATTGAAAAATGAATTTGTATTGTGTAGTGAAGATTATTTATTTTTTGATGCTTCGGTGTTGCAATATCGTCTATACATCTCAGCGGAAAAACCGTTTACTAAATTGTTGTTGAAAAGTATCAAATGTAAGTTAAATTTGCCTATTTATTTTATATGATATTCACTTAATTGGAGGAAGCCTTTTGACTTGTATATAATCTTGAAAATTTTCAGATATATTCACACCGCGTGTAGGAAACACGAGTGGATTCCGACAAAACAAAAGGCCAACACACACCGCCGTCATTCGGAAAGGGTTTATAAATATTTCACACGGAGTTTCCGAAGCGTCGCACCGTTTAGTTTATTTTTTCGTCTATGTAGAGATGAAAATAGCATCGTGGGTCGTTGTCCGCCATCTTAACTTACATTTCTATTCTCATTCAATCGTTCGACATTTCCCCATCAAATTTCATCATGCAGAGTCATATTACGTCGCCTGAAACTCTGGTACGTAAATCGCTCACTGTTTTTCGATAATAGGAAACAATATGGGTTAGTATTCATATCTATTTAGTTACACAGAAAGTGGTCCATGTCGAAGATTAAACCGATTCGACACTAAAACATTTAAATTACAGTTTATCCATTACATTATGTTCGTTTGATTTATGTATACGATTTTACAAATCTATTTCACGCGATTTCCGATTGAAAAATTAAAAATTAAAATAAGTTTATAATCATGTTTAATTGAATGTTTTTTACTATCGAGAAATTATTTGATGAAGAAGAGGTAAATTTAATATATCCAATTGCAAGAAAGAAGATGATATGAGGAATATTGAGGGCATTTAAACTACGTTACCGGTATTGAAATCGTACAACAAGAAACTTTCTAATTGATCAATAAGTTCAGAAGAGCTAAAAAGATGTACTATATCGATTTGTGCAATTATCTTAATAAAAAATAATTTATGCTTTAGATTATTTTAGACACCCGAATCTACATTTTCCCACTCATTACGTTTTTTATTAAATCAGTCCCTAAAAAAACTTAAAATCGGAGTTTCACTATACGATACTATTTCATATTTCAGCTACGTTGTAATGACTAGTTACTTGCTATTGTATCCCAATGCTTCAACTAAAATAATATTTCACTGATAAAATTGTAATTTGAGATAATAATTGAGGTCGATTGATGGAATATCAATATCAAATTTGAATCGTTCAAGCTTGACTCACCGCCGCCTATTAAAGTTGTTGAAGATGGTGAAGATGGCGAAGATGTTGAAAGGTAAAACCCAGATCGCTGTTTGCGAATAGTTTTCAATTAATAAACGCACTCAATGTGAAGTTGGATCTTTGCACCACTATTCAATTTAACTTTTTTCGTAAAAAAATATTGACAGAACGCTAGCTAGGATTAGGACAGAGCTAGTAATAAGCTAATTGCTCTCTCGCAGTGTGAAATTTTTTGGAATCGGACATATTGCTCGTAGACTTTAGACAATCCTAACAACGGAGATCCATAATTCAAGAATTCAGACAGAAATCCATAAAGATATCGCCCGTATTAAGAAACTCAAGCCCACGAAGTCAACGATTTTTACCACTGCACCACGGACGCGAAGATGATATATTAATATAAAACAAGATAATTTGAAGTATCAATTTTATTTCGATATAAGAATACAGTTTATGATATGCGTCGTAAAATTTTTAACGACTTCAATTTGATAACATATTTTTTTTTGCTGTGTTAGTTTTTTCTGTTTGGCAATTATCTCATAGTAAACCAATAACGGTAAATGACACAAGCAATTATCTATGCCAAAATGTACCTTTCAAAAAGCTGTTACTTTTTTTTTATTTCATGAAAAAATAAATTGATTCTACTTTCATTCAACTTTCTACTGAATATACATAATATTAAATTGACTTAATATAGATATGGCCACGGCATTTAAAAAATATTGAATATTTTATTACAGTATTTGAACAAAGCGTTATATGACAGAGCAGGTGAGAGAAACTACAATTATTATTTCTGTATTGTATATTTCTATATATATATATTATGAAAAACAAAAACAGAGATAATTTGGGATATCGACTGAAAATACAATCAATATATGATTTTTTTAAATTATGTTACAGTTTATCAACTATGATTTGAGTTTCATCTTCTGGAATCACCGAAACACGCGAGATCATACATTATTTTGTAAGAATACTTAAAAAATAAACAGAGTTCAGTTGAGTTTATTACCTCTATTAAACGAGCACTTGCACCACCGTAATTCTCCCAAAGGAGCAAACTGTATCATTTTCAATATGTCATTTGATATTTTATTTCACCACAACCAACCGTTGAAGTCTTAAAATTTCCCCATTAAATTTTAATGTTGGTTAATTATTGGGAAAACCTCTCATTACAAAGGTAATATTGGTTATAAGGATACCTTATGCAAATTTGAACGTCACTTTTAACAAATATTATTTAAAATATAAATTCAATTCCTATGCGTAGGATCAACATTTATGATGTTACGCCTATTGTATAAAACAATCCAAACTGTTTACTGCCGGTCAATTATATTGTAGTTGTGTGATTCATTGCCTCAAGACTATGGAAGGTAAGTACAGGGTCGTGTGTGACAAAAATAAATATTTTAGCATGAACAATTCAGAATATAAAGATTTTTTTAAAACATTGTCCTATTTGTGGTCAGACGTCAGTTTATGTATCGATAATAATTCAATACAATCAGGGAAATTTACCTCATAATAATTATGTTTACATGGTCCATTTTTAAAGATAACGAACAATATCGACTGTTATACCGAAGTACGAAGCATATATTGTAAATCATTTTATCACAATAATAATTATTGATATTTTCCAAATCACCATAAAAAAGAAAAAAAAACCACAACCAAATCATTCATTGTGTTTCGAAAAAAGAATGAAACCATAAACAATTTCTCACGAAAATTCATTGTTATTACTGTGCGATCAAATATGGCATATTTAGAATCAATAGTCGTGTCTAAATGTATCGTTCAAATAATACTTTGCGAGTTCACGTCTAGACGTTGTGAATTGATCAAAGCGAACCGCTGTATTTGGCAAATTAATAGTGCGTCTAAGTAATTAAGCCGCCCAAAAATATTCTTCTTCAATTCCTCCCAATTGAATAATCAAACGGACAATAATCCTTAATCAGTCACTGTTTTAACACTAGCTTAAACATCTTACTGTGTAAGTCAGTGATGCAAAAACCATGTTCTATGGGCAATAATATTCACTTCATCACCAAAATTTTCATTGAATATGAAACAAATTTAGATTTTTACAATTGTCTTCTTGTAGAACAATTTCCCGGTAAGTTAGAAGGCTGCGTTTTCTGCAGGTACTTTACTAAAGCATGTAAAAATTTGAATTTTTACAACTTTGTACGATTCCACAATTTTTGTCACTAATAACACGGGTTTCGCCTTTAGATTTTCAAGCATTCTATCAAACGGATGTAACAGAACTGACATGCAATAAACAGTCAGCATCGTCTATATACTAAAAGTACTAATTATAGGAAAACGCAGATCCCAAAGCAAAAGCTAAATGGCTAATTAAAAAAATAATTCAATATATAAGTCGGATTCATTGGCCCTTCTTTTAGGTGAGTTGTTCACTACTGATGTAAGCAACTGAAACCATGATTGACATCTTCTTTATAGGAGCAAAAAATAAATTGCAGCTTTTATAGATTAACTTAGACAACAAACGAACGTTAATCAGGGTTGGCACACTAGGCGGGGCCAGAATGTTCCCCGGAACACAAACAAAAACTTCACAAGTCTCTGTGCTGGAAAAAAAATATTTTTGGTATATGATAGCAAAGGAATTATAAATTTTACTAGCTTTTACTACTAGCTAACGAAATGAAAGAGGTGAGTTGAGTTGAGAAGAAAATTCAAAGCCACCGGTAATCATATCCTAAAAAAGCAGTTTACGAAAATAGCTTCCTTTTTACTGATTATGATGATTTAAAATATTGTAAGCGATTAAAAAAACACTGGTACTTTACTGAAAATAGAGTTTTTTCGTCATAGAAATGAGAAAATCCCTTAATTTTTATCACTTATATAACAAAATACAATGCTTAGTACGATTTACAAAATTTTACAAAAAACTTTTCATTTGATATGCTCGCGGTGAGGAAAAAAATCCTGATATTATTAATATGAAATTGTTACAAAATTATCAAATCATGTATTTTATTTACTTTATTTATTAATATATTACTTTCTCGTAAACAAATAACAGATTACGTATTAAAAGGATCTTGAACTTAAGTAAAAATTAAATTGAGTTTCTTATTACAAAATATTTTTATTTTAGTTGGCTCGTATTATTTTGGATACCGGTCACGTAAAAGTTCACGCCGACCCTGATCTTGTGGATAATGACAAACGTATTCTTAATACTAAAGAGGTTACTACTGAGATGTCATTATATATTAAATCTTTAATTTCGACATATCTATTAATTATTATTATTGCCAGTATATATTATTGTTTTATTGCCAGGCTATCTGGTTTTATCAAGAAAATTTATAGCCGAGATTAATTTAATTACTGTGATATTTAAATTTTTATAAACAACTTATTAATTCTGAATATGCCCCCGATATTTGTGATGTTATATGCAACTTATCGTTCAGATATTTTGGCTATTATTAATAATAATGATCAGCTGTAATGTCATCATTTCACAGTTATAGAACCATTTCAAAGGCAAAAGGCTGCCACTTTTTCCAAAGAGTATATCATATCTGGAAAAAAACGCTAATGATAATAATCGCGTTATCACACGGCAGATAAAAAGCGTTTTGTAATTTTTTTTGTTGATTATATGTATATGATAACCACTAACCTCATATTTTATAAGATAAAAATTGTTTTTCTTTATGTATATTATTTAAAAAAATATTGTTGATTATTTCGCATTTGAGAAAGAAGAGAGCATGTTAATTGTACAATATATATTTTAACACTTCACATATCTATACGAGACTTTTATTGTAAGAACATCGTCGGTGCAATTGCAGGAAATATCTTCGACCATCTGCACAAGACAAGATTCAGAACTTGGTATTTACGATTTTCCTGTCTTTAAGTATCATTTACACAACCTAGTCCGCTGGCGGGCGAGTGGGCTCGAGCGAGTTCTAACAAATTTCAACACTAAGTACAGTGATAAGCCTATTATATGACGAGAGAAATAAGCGAGCAAGTGAATAGAAATTGTTTCTATTTTCTGGCCAGACTTAAACCTCCACCAACTTTAGCATTTTACTTATTCACGTACTTGGTGTACTTGTAACATTTATTGATATGTCCAGTGGAGAATTCATTGATAATAATGTTCGTATGCAATTTTTTGACAGTTATTTAAGAGTATGCACATATATGCGAAGAGCCGTATTAAAAACATTGGTATGCTCTGTAAATTTTTACATGTTTTTTCAATCACTATTCGGGTATCGTCTTTATAGTAGTGTTAGGGTAGTAAGTGATTGAAAATGTAATGTGTATAGCTTGTACAAGCACGTTCAGTTGATATCTTAAAATAAAATATTAATGAAGAAGAATTGGCGGCTTAGAAGAAAAAATAAATAAACAAGAAAAGCGTTCAATCAAGCTGCAGAAAATTAAGGAAATGTTAAATTGAATCTATAGTAATTGTGGATAATTAAAATATTCATTTTGGATCAAAGTTGAAACAACAAAAATAACATAAAGACAAACTGTCCATGCGCATAAACGCTTACTCTGTCACTATTGCTACTGGGCCGAATAGTCAGTCGCGTTTTCGACTGGTGTAAATGAGGCATTACTTTTTCTGGAAGGCAAACGCTCAGTTAAAAAATAGCATTCAGTGCTAATTAAATCAACTTGTATTAAAGTGTTCAATGAGGAATGTCCGTTAAATTTGAAATTCGAGGCTTCTAATATTTTGCAATAGATATTATAAAATTTGTTTGTTTATATCGTTTCTTTTTCCTTAATATTTGTCAATCAATAAGAAATTGAATTTATACACAATTATGAATTTAAATTAGTCATGCAATTTTATAATTGTAGTGCCAATAAACTTTGAAACGTTGGTATGTAGTAAGTAAACAAAAGACATGCAATATATATTTACTCTATACGCAACAATGACCTTTGATTATACATGTCATCAAGTGTTTGCAAATGCACATTCTTTTGTATGACCAAGAATAATATCCGATTTATATTCGCTCCAAATTGGGAAGAGAGATTCATTAGCATTTATTGTATTTTTGTTTGGCATATTCGTCATCAATTACTGAAGATTTTTTATGAATATTTACTGTTTTAATCTGCAAAAATCACAGCGAAAATTAATGAAGAATTTTATAAATATACTCCGAATTGAACGACGATTTTAAGTTTATATTAACACATTCGTGACGGAATAAAAACTACCAAAGTATGCGCAGATGCAATTCAGATTCGTGCGAAATTGATAAATTTACCAGGTCTTATTAAACCTGTCATACTGACATTTAAACTTTTAGGAAATAAATTAAAAAAAACAATGTTACTCATTTATCAAGTAAAAATAACAAACAACAATCAAGATTAAAAGTATAGAGAGAAATTTATGTTTCTATATTATTTGGGCTTTTTGACATTTACCCTTTGTTCCACTACCTCGATTCATGTATGAAAGTGACAACACGTGTAAGCGTGTTACACTGAATGTAGTAGCTTAGCGATCGCGCATCATTTGGCAACGTTAGAGCCAAAAAATATTTTCAAATGTGATCAATGTGATTTGAAATGGAGGATTTTAAAAATCTATTTCTTAATATATACTAAACAAATTTATATCAATTATGTTTTATTATACTAAAAACATTATCCACTCCTTATTTGGAGCGCGTGGCTTTCTAGTAAAGGTATCTGGACATAAGATTTTTGAGAGCTGTTTGTTACTCAGTTACTCTTAGAACTATTAGAACTTACTATTAGAACGTGATATTCAGAAATGATAAACAGTCATCATGTCTTTGAACAGAAATATACTATTGAATTGGTAAAAGCTTTCTCTACAGATAATCGAATCCGTAACAACCGTAGCGGAAATCAATTATGATGACCACTGTACCCTGGACTCAGTATAGCACGAAGATAGTTCGTATAACACTTTATTAGATATGTAGACTAAAAATAGTATTATGTACAATACAGTTATATCTCATAAATTTGATGTGTGTTGTCATTTGAGTACAAAGTTCAGTATAGTTCTAACCCTGAATTCATAATCAAATTTTAATTTTCACCGGGTTACATTATTTGTGTTAAGTACTGTTCAATGAATGCTGAAATTTGTTTGTAAATTAAGATCGTACATAAAATGTTAACGAATGTCGCATATCAAAATTTTAATTGAGAATGAAACATAGCCAAATTGCAAAAATATTTGTAATGCTGGTCACTTTGGCTTCAATTCCTCAAACGCAATTTGTTTAAAATGTACCGGATGGAATTCGCTAATGAAATTTATCTTGTCGGTTTCATTCAAACAAGATGAAGTAATTTCTCGTTCCCTATTGATTCATAGCTGATTTATATTCATACAAAGTTAGCATACCATATAATGTTACTTTCTAAAATATAATTGACTCGTGTATGCAATTTGCGACGTTATTTTGAAATAAGTCACGTAATGTATTTAGACTCGAAACTAGATTGCTTTGATGTCAATCATTAGATCCGAAAAATGTTATTTTTCAATACGATGAAAAAACTTAGTATCAATCTCAAATTTGAGAGTAAGAAAATTCAAGGATATGATAACGAACAATTAATTTGTTATTATTTTATGATATCGACTGAAGGTGCTTGATGGAACTTCAATATTAAATTTGAATTGTTGCAACTTTGTACGATTCCATATGTCTTGTCACAAACGACCCGGGTTTCGCCCTTCGGCATCTTCAGGTATTCCATCGCACGGATGCAACAGAACTGACCTGTCAGCGAAACCCGGGTCGTTTGTGATAAGACATATGGAATCGTACAAAGTTGCAATAATTCAAATTTAATTGTTATTAGTGTCATTTTAATTCTATTTGTTTACTACTTGTAAACGTACTTCTAAAAGAAGAAAGATTAATCTCAATTTTGTGATGAATTAATTTTTGGCCTAATCACTTCCACCATATTAATTGCCGTCACACACAAACAAAGAAATCTAATGCCATTCTAACTGTAGTTGTGATATTCCTGCAAAAGTTTCATTACAATTAAAAATTGCGTGAATTAAAAAATAGTTCCTAACTGCCTACTAATTGTGCCACACTCTTTGCTAAGCTAAGTCGCAAATTATGATAATGATTGAACAGTGTGCAAAGAAAATCAACATATCTGAATAATTCGACCAATTAACTACCGGCCAAGTAAAAAGCCGATATCTGACTGGCCTACTTTTTTACCGAGCAAATCGTAAATCGATACTCATGAGTTGTAAAGTAAACAAAGAATTTGTACCGACAGATCGGTAGACAATATGTTACATTGTTTATGATAATGTATAATATATATTTTGACTTCTATAATATAAAACGCATGGCCCAATTTAGTTTTTTTATTTATTGTATTCCATGTTGTTATTCTTTCTTAACGCTTATTTCATAGTAAAACACACCTTTTTCTTTGATGCATAATATGGAAATTTTCTATACTTTCCAAATTAAAATGTGAACACAATATTTCTTTTTGTGATAAATTATCTGTCGAGTGGATAATTGTAGAAAAAGAAAAACAAATATAATTAATTATATCGACTAAAGGTGCTCGATGGAATTTCAATATCAAATTTTAATTGTTACAACGTTGTACGATTCCAAATGTTTTGTCACTAACGACCCGGTTTTCGCCTTTCGGCATCTTCAGGCATTCTACCACACGGACGCAACAGAACTGACAGTTGCATCCGTGTGATAGAATGCCTTCGCATTAACTGATTCAATTTTTGAAAACTTTTTTTAATATAACAATCTATGATATCGACTAAAGATGCTTGATGGAATTTCAAAATCAAATATGAATTTTTCCAACTTGGTACGATTCCAAACTGACGAGGCTGTCTGTCTTTCAGTTTTGTTGCATCCGTGTGATAGAATGCCTGAAGATGCCGAAAGGCAAAACCCAGGTCGTTAGTGACAAATCATGTGGAATTGTACAAAGTTTTAACAATTCAAAAAAAACATATACATAATTTTTATTCATATCTTCACTGAAAAGAAAATTTTTGTAATGAAATCAAAACGTAAGACAACATTTAGAATTGTTACGCATATTTTATGATTCTTATATAAAATGAATAAATATTAATATGAGGAGAAATGAATCTAGTGCTCCGATGTCAATAGGTTAATATTTGGTTTCAGTCTTGAGAACATCCTTTGTCGTTCTTCCTGGCATGGACTGCTTTGAAAACCTATGCGTTGTATGATATTTTCTTAGTTTTCTCTTCATCCTTTTTCATGAATAAATTGTAATATATTTTCTTTTCAACGTTGCAAGGATGCCATTTGTATGTCATATTTTTTGGCCGAGATTGGTAGCGGACATATGTAAGGTTAAAAAAACACTTACGAATACGTTAGTTAGTTGTGACACTTCTGATTGTCGAACGACTCTGTTGTCTGACAAAATAGCAACACAATCGTGCTGTATGATATCCCAAGATTTTGAATTTAATTTTATTGTGCACGCCGATACGTCAATTAATTTAACAGCAGAGCTGTCACAAGTTGTCCAGATTTTTCGAATTCTGTCAATTATTGATTCATTCCTTAACGGTCGTGCTCAATTGAGTTGTTAATAAAATGTATCAACGTTATCATGATGAACTAATTATTATAAATACGCACATACGTTATATCTACGAGAGATATTTCGTTTAGCAAGATGACTAACAAGAATATTATTCCGTAGGGACAAATTTAGCAAAAATATAGATAACGTTTAATTTATATGAACGAATTAATTGATACAATAAGCATTTATTTCCAAGATTTCCATCACAACATGATTAAAAATAGTAATTTATGCTATTTCAGCTACCTAAAATTTATAATGTATATAGTCGATAGTTATTTCGGCTTATGTCACCATCAGAACCATGTTAAAACGTGCATTTACTTATTTATATATAGCGTTATAGAAAATGTTCACAATAAATCTTCTCTCATGTTCTAAAATTCCAGTTTTATATTGTGATTACAAATTCTTAATCGTGGCGTATTGATTTTATGTATTTTTCGAAGTGAGATTTCATCTGGGTTTTTAGTTTATTTTATATTTAGTATATTTTACTATTTACGTATATTCCCACTCTATTTTCAATAATAAAAGGCAATGTTTAGTACTGTTTCTATGATGTAAAATTTTTAGGATCTTCACCGGTTTCGCTACGTCTCGAGCATCATCAACCAAAACTTATTAGCAACTGTGCATCAGGTGACAATACTAGCTATGAGAAAAAACGGTTCTGGTATTAAAACAATACTGTATGTCAATTGTGTTTTTGTTTTATAATATATCAGCAAAGTATTTTTGTTCAAAAATGATTTATCCACTATAAATTTTATAAATTTTGTAGAATTAAAATGCATTGCTAATTTTTCACCGTGTTATAATGGAGTGGCCAAATAAATGCTAATTCAATCAATAATGCTTTTCCACCAAGAAGTGGCAGATATTACTCTAAAAGTCATTATTGCGATTGATAACGTTATCATCGTTATCCGAATGTATGAACTTTTTAACGTGGTGGCGATGAATATACGATTTTTTGCACATTTGCATAGTTAATATTAACACAAACAAAATGACAGTAAAGGTTTATGATTAGTTTAAAATCAGAAGGATAAAAAAAAGATATCCACAAATTTATGAATGTATTTTTTTAATACGGCAAATGAGTGCTTCAATTCACTACGTAGTTGTTTGGCAATGATGAATTTAATAATTGTCTGTGCGTAAAATATATCGGTGCAAGGTCATTAACCATTCACTGCACGCTTTTCCAAGTGGGCCACGTGTCACACCGACGACTGAGCATTATAATATAACACGGTTCATTATACGCCCGTCATAGGAAATGAAATAATCCTTCATACTCGTTATCGATAGCTAGTATCCGAGGCAATTTTTTCTATACAAATCGCTGACGCATAGTATACGTCGCATTGTTTTGCATTTGTATGCGTTTTCACTGAAGATTCAAACATTCATTGAAAACAATTGATATTCTAAATTCGAATATTAAAACCGTATATTTTTGAATATTCAAATACATTCGACTACTGGTATGTGTATATGTATTTATGTGTATTTATCAGGGCTGCGAAGTCGTTAAAGAACACAATTCCATCTCCCATATTGACCAACTCGATTTTGACTAAAGAAAGTTCAATTTCGACAGGTTTTTTTCTGCCATTCTTATTTATGTGCGTTAAATTAAAGATTATCCAACCAATCCGGCAAATTTTTCATTGAGATGTTTTTTTAAAACGATTAATAAAAAAGTAGTTAGAGTTCGACAAAACACAGCTACTCCACGCTTATAACTTCGACTCCACAGCTCTGGTATTATTTGTTTTTTTTTACTTGTACTTTTTGTCACAAAGGCTTAAACCAATGCAGTGAAATTTGAATTGTTACAACTTTATACGACTCCACATGTTTTGTCACTAACGACCCGTGTTTCGCCTTTCGGAATCTTCAGGCATTCTATCACACGGATGCAAAAGAACTGACGTGTCAGTAATAGTAAGATAGAATGCCTGAAGATGCCGAAAGGCGAAACCCAGGTCGTTAGTGACAAAGTTGTAACAATTCAAATTTGATATTGAAATTCCGTCAAACACCTTCAGTCGACATCATACATTATATGAATGCAGTGAAATTTATAAATTGAAGAATCGATGAAATTTCTATATTTAATTTGCCAATTAGAGATCGTCTGTGAATTTAAATTGCTGAAGATTTCGGATGAAGAAAAACCGATCATTAGCGACACAGCTAATGGATTTTAATTTTATAGACTCTGTAACACTTTCAGATATATTGCCATTAACAACAACGGGTTTCGTATTTCAGCATCTGTAGGCATTCGCACTCATATACACTCGAATTGAGACTCAGTAACCAGTTATTTGTCTTGTTGATTGACAGTTCACGTGTATCCGTATTCTATAATATTATACCTTAAGGTACCAAAACTAAAAAAAAACCGAGTAAATGAGTGACAAAAATTGTAGAAAGATTCAATTTTCATACAGATATATATTAGCATTATAAATATTAATTAAAAAAAACTTACGAAAGTGAACAAAACAAATCGAAACAAATCGATTATAATTTGTTATGTTTCAATAAAGAAGATATATTTCATCTATGTATTATACAAGGCAAATAATGTGATGCAATTTTTTCACTATTCAGAGTTAAATAAACATAATTACTATGAATGAATAATTTACAAAATTTTCAAATATTCGAATATCAAAGAAGAGCTGACTATTTCGAATATTGAATATTATATATTGGAATCTTTGATCAATCGTCAATCAAGCGATTTACATTCGTTCGCGTTATCGCGTATTTTATAATATAATATTATCGCTATGCCAGTATCTAACAGTATTTTTATGAATTATTAATGAAACATTTCATTATACGGCGATTACCGTGATCTAAATCCATATTATTTTTATTAAAAAGAAAAACTGCTTAGTGGATTTAATTTACGATATCAACTAAGGTTGCTTGATGGAGTTATAATATAAAATATTAGTTGCTTCAACGATCCACAGCTTTTGTCAGTCGAGACTAGAGTTTCATCTTTCGGTACATTCAGGTATCGGATGCAATATTACTAACAGTCAGTAAACAGTCCGCTTTGCTTATATGCAAGAGGATTTACAAAAAATATAGATTATAAGGATAGGAACTAAATATGTAATATATTTGAAATAATTTTATAACCATTGATTGACTTTAAAAAAGTTTACATTTGGGAAAGTGATATTTTAAGCAATATAACCCAATAATTACGTAATGAGAAGATTTTACAATATTCCGAGAAATTTAATGCTTAGAGATAATAGTCTATTTTAAATGGGTTGGTTATTGTGGAATTAAATGTTAGATGATGAATAATTGTGAAAATTAAATTGTGGGTTAATTGAGAAAAATGAGTAACCGACTACTTTTCCGATTAGTCGATTATGAACAATTATCCGGATTGATTGGCTAATCTTAAATATAATGCACATTAATAGGAAATTAACATTAAACTTTTTTTAGTCGGTGTCGTTTTTTATTGACGACTCCACAGTACTGAATTGAGCTAACCTCACGTGATGGATATTAGACGGGAGAATTAGGGACGCTTAAATGCTCGATAACAAGAGGTGCCAATAAATGAATTTCGGTCGTGATTGATAAACCTTGTTACGAAAGTGTGCATCGTATAAGCGATTAAAATTTACTCAGTTGTTACTGACGAAGATCAAGATAAAGTCGTGGATAAATGAAAATTGACATGAAAAACTTTAACTATAATTTTCCATTACGTAAAAATGCACGTACTGATTGTGGCTTACTGTAAAATCAATAACAGCGTGTTTATTCCTTAAAATTGTATATATGCCAATGGAAATATTATACACCGCTTTTATTATGACACGATAAATATTGGTGTGTTATTTATATGTGAATTTCTTGATGTTAAATCAATACAGTTTATTAAAAGGTATACGAATGTTCGAAAAAATTGGTGTCCTAATGCGATATTAACACGTTAAGGAAGGGGACGTGGAATCACGTCATTTGATATAATGACATTAATCTCTAGCAAGTCTTTGAAAATTTTTGTTTTAAATTTTATTTTGTGGCGCTTATTGCTTGTACGATATGCAATAATTATGCAAATATCTATTTATGGCTAGATATATCGGCAATTATGAAGTAAAGCTAGTTAAGTAATGTGATATTTTTTGGCTTATCCCAAAAACAGAATGATTAAATAACGAAACACGGTAGTATAGAAAACAATCGAACTTGAATGTTCTGAAGTGTCTGCCGATGCGTTAATAAAAGAATATTACCATCTTAAAGTGGCTTTTTTTTTATTAATTAACAGAAATTATAAAACGTACGGGAATAAAACTCGAAGTAATGATAAAAAAAATATTCTATCATTTATTAATCGTTTTTTTCTTTTTTGTTAGAGAACTTATCCTTAAGCTTTGGGTACATTTATTCCGTCGCGAATGTGTTAATAATGATGTTAAAAAACTGTAGGTTGGTATGTGAGAGTATCAATCATTTTTGTACATTATATTTTTTTGTAAAACATATGGAAAAAATTTCGTTAAGCATAAGTATACAGCTGTCAATCACTATCAATCGATATCAAAGTAAATCGAAAACGACAATAAGAAAACACTTTGTCTTTGTTTGTTTTTTTCATTCACGTGTTCATAAGTAATTCAAAATATATTTAATGCAAACGTTTGTGAAATATATTTTACATTAACGTCTTACGCGGATATTTTAAACGTTTTTGCGTATTTGGATTCCATACAACTCAAATCGTTGTGGCATTATAAGAAAATAATAATAGAAGAAAAACTATGTAACACTGAACTCTTCGATGACTTTTATGATGTATGATTATTTTTAGTATTATAACATAAAAATCTTTCATTAATCTGATTTGACGCCAGATTATTTTATCATCTGATAAAACAGGAGATAAAGTAGAATCCTCAGAGCTTAGAAAATGGTGGTATGATTTTTCATTTAATTTGATTTTTCGTATCTATTTGGCTTATCAAGAAATCCCTACAGAACTCTGCACACTCTAACATTAATTAATTTCACCAAAAGAGAAAGATAAAGAAAGTTTTCTGATAGAAATATAGCAACTTTTCAACTCATCAGGCCGTACATGTGAGAAGCAATAAATTCTGACGAAATAAAAACTTATTTAATATTCTTATTGAGAAATAATACAATAAAAAGTAGATGCCAGTGTTATACAGGTTATTCAAAAAAAAAACCAACTGAATACTGCCAAAAGATAAGCTGACACTTTAATGTTCTCTTTTTCCGAGGTTAGGTTGTTACAATTTTATCTTTTATTTTTTTTTCGAAATCAGGAAACCAAATATATTCCTCATTTTATATGTTAAGTGTATGTATTTGCCACTGACCTTGAATACGTCTAGTATAATCAATGTACAAACGACTTCTGACATCATTTTTTTATTGGAAGTATATAAAATATATTTGTGACAGTTATAATTTGATCTTAAAGAAAATTACCGTTTTGTAAAAAAAAACTAGCGTACGCTATAGGGGGAAATAGTTGTTGTTAAAAATAAAAATTACATTTTTTCCAATAAAACATGTCATACGAAATCTGGGTTGTTAGTGATAAAACATGAAATCGTACAAAATTTCAACAATTCAAATTCTATCATCGGTTCAAAATTTCGGATATATTTTTTTCGGTCCCAAAATAAGTTGAAAAAAATTGCCGCAATTAATAGGCATATATATTATTTAAATATTATTATGTGGCTCGTTACATACACTGTATCATATGACTTCACTGAAGTCATGTTTAATTGGACAGAATTATTTATAATTACGAGGAAAATTACAGTAATATCTAGTAATCATAAAATAATGACGGAAAAAGTAAAATCAACAAAGTGCAGTTGAACATGTTAAACGGCTATTTGTTTTGTGTTTTTATCAATTCATCGAAACAATCTAAAAGCATGTTAAGGTAAAAAAATAAATCCATTATTTATGAATAAATTTTATGTTGTTTACAAAAAACTGATGATTGACGGATTGATAATTAAATAATAAAATGTATATTGGATAATATTTTTAAATGTTGAATATATTAACCAGTTTAACTTGACATCTAGACATTGTTTGCTTGTGGAAATAACGCCATAACACAAATAGCATAAAGATAATAAAAATGGCTTTTCTAAAAATGTTGGCACACATTATCGAGAAACCCCATTATTACGTGTCCGTAGTTAAAATTTCCCGCTTTTTGCGTTTTTTTAAAAATAATCTTATTTATATTAATCTAGAAATTTACGTTTCGAATAATTTTAATTCAGCATTGAAAACGCGAGACGAATTTTTCTAATCGATTTATAACCAACACGAAAAGATAATCGATTTCCTATTACAAGTCAGAAGATTATGTAAATATTTTTTTTTATCTGATCCCATATATAGGTTTTTCATCTTGTAAAGTTTTTGGTTTTTAAAAATCCATTCTCTTTAAAAATTTAATTTAAAAAGGGGGTTTCACTGTACAGTAGGTGATTGGTTAACGATGATTGACAATTACGGTTAAAACGAATATAATCGATTATTTAACAAAATATGGATACGAATATAAGAAGGCATTTCTTGTTATCATTATTCATTCAAAATAACACCTTGATCTTTCATATGAATAAATTGAAGAATGAATGTTATTTACTAACGTATTGTGTTGCTAGATTGCCAAGAATGTTGATTTATGTTAAATGGATATGTAATGGTCGTTTTATGTTCATTGAAAGTACACATAAAAACATAATTCGTTATGATTCATGATAATTTATAAAAGTGAATTATTTTATTGTTTATTTGTTATATAATATGTACTACGAAAAGGAATCGCGTGATATTCAATACCAGTGTTACATAATGTGACCCACTGTTTTAAGGTTGCTTACCGTTGTCTCCAAAAACTACCCCGGGAGCACAAAATGTCCCATTTCAAAAAATAGTCTCTAAATAAGATGCAAATGTTTTGACATATAATATAGACAGATTTTTTAAAAATGTAATTATGTATATATGTATATTCTTATTTTGCTCTTAGTGTATTATTTTTGTAATATTACTTTTAAAATGTAATTAAAACTATTTAGAAATTTTATTATTAAAATATGAAATATTATAGTATAAAATATGAAAATGTTCCATTTTAAAGAAAAAATTATTGGTAACTTTAGTTGATACGGTATATATATAAGATACATCAATTATTTCGAGAAGCATTTTTATTTTGTTTAATTTATTTTATTGATAATTATGTTCGCTTTTAATATTTTAATCCAATCAATGGTTGATAAAAACGTTTGCTTTATGAGATGTTGTAAAATATTGTTAAATGTATTTTAATCAATTACATTATGTAGGACGTGTTTTTCGACGAGGCCAGGGTCATCACGCAGCGCCTACATGCTTCTGTATTACTTCCCAGCTTCTTTGTTTCCTCCGATGACATCCCTTAGTTCTACCGAGTACACGCTAAAAATATAACTCGACGATTGTTCTGGACGTTGAATTTTCACTAGTCGGAAGAAGAGACGGGCAAGAGCTGAGGCTCTCTGGAGACGTCAACAGAACTTAAACCGCTGGTTCAAAAGTCATTAGTTAGTAATTTTCATGTGTGATCACCAATAGCTTCATATTTAATAATTTAGTCGACTTGTTTACCCCAACCGACTCAAACAAGTTAAAACCACATAAAAAAATTGTTATGCCACTAGATAGTTTTATAAGACCGCTGACGTTTACAATGCGGTTACAGTAAGATTTTACGTGAGAACTACTACTCTAGATAGTGATTATCGTCGTGATAAGACGTTGCTTTATACTTTTCCTATTCTTTGAAATCCTCATAAAATCGAACCACGTCACCCTTAATATTTGACGCGAGCTTCTATTCTCGAACATCAGTATACGGTTATTGTGAGTATTTGTCAGGTGACATAATTAACTACAGTAGAACAGCACTTGTAAAAAGCAAGCGTTGAACTACATTTGAATGATAGTTTATTGATGTCAAAATCATTCATCACAAAGTCGTTAGACTGTATTTGTGGTAATATTCAAAGCCAAATTTGAATGAAATTATAATTAAATATTTTTCGTAATTTCGTTATGTAAGCGATCTAAACTGTTTACTTCCTGTCGGTTCGACAGCAT
Organism: Himalopsyche japonica; assembly: GCA_028555115.1. Taxonomy (NCBI): domain Eukaryota; kingdom Metazoa; phylum Arthropoda; class Insecta; order Trichoptera; family Rhyacophilidae; genus Himalopsyche; species Himalopsyche japonica. The sequence goes on along the minus strand of JAHFWJ010000575.1, from coordinate 1,333,373 downwards.
CCTAGCGGTAAAATTCATGAAGGCTTAAAAGGCAAAACCCGAGTCATGAATGAAAAAATATGTGGTATTGTACACAGTTTCAAAAGCACAAATTTTAGTCGAATTTGTTATATTGTGTTAACGTTTTCTAGATCGTCTTCATCAAAGTAGGCCATATGTCTCAAAATAAACGCAATTTTAATTTCCGAAACAGATTTCTAAGAGATTGAATATATTTTCAAGCTTATTTCTTTTCGTGCTAACCCCTGTTTAGTTTATACGAAAAAACAAACTATGTAAGCAGATAACACGAATTTGATTATTATTTTGTGTAGGTTTTGTTGATACAAAAAAGATTAATTAACGATAATTATTATAAAGAAGTTGTGATTCCTTGAATTTTATGGCCTGAAGCATCTGTAGAAAAAATGGATAAATAGTTATATTAGATAAAAAGTAAGACACGAATTGACGAAGGACAAAAATGTAAAAAATTAAGCAAAAACAAAAAATATTTAATGTTATGTATACAGTAAAAACATTGTGCTTTTAAAAGAATGTTTATCACTATAAGTACCGCAGGTAAATTTTGTCTGTCTTTTATTAAAGTAAATTGTTTAGTGGTTTCAATTATAATATGTTTTTCGACGGTTCTTGAAGTTGTATATTACGATATAAATGAATTTTAGCCTTCTAAATCTTTCTTGTAGATACATAATGATGGAATATTTGGTGATTTAATGGGATTTTTTTCATATTTTTACTTCTGAGGGAAGACAAAAAGTTCTCTGGATGGATGAAGTGTCGCATTAATGGTTCATGGACAAATCACAGCATTAATGACGAGAACAATGTTATATCATTAATCGTCAAAGTTAATGCTTGAAATCTCGTCAATCCATACATCGACGACTATTTTAAGTCGTCACAAATCACATTCTCTTGGTCTATGTACGAATACGTCACTGTATAAATGACATAGTAATTGTATGTAACATTCCACAAATTTTGATATTAACGTACTAGGTTTTGCTTTTCGGTATCTTCAGGCATTTTATCATATTGACAAAATATAATTGAAATAAATTTTCAATTGTTGAAACTTTGTACAATTCCACATGTTTTGTCACTGACGGCCTGGGTTTCGCCTTTCGGCATCTTTAGGCATTCTATCACACGGATGCAACAAAACTGGCGTTCGTTGACGATATGTGGAATCGTTCAAAGCTTAAAAAAATTAAAGTCGATATCATAAATTAACAACTGAAACTTTTCGTAGATTACGATATTCCATCACGTTGGCGATATCGCAATTCATAGAATATGCAGAAAACTTAGTAAAATGAAATTATAGTTTTGGTCATGTTAAATTAGATAAGATTAGATAAAAGTAAGTTAGATATCAGGTCAGATTAAAGAAAACCTGGCAACATTACGAGTGCACGCGTGATGATTTATAAGTTTGTCTTAATTTCCACATTGACTAGTTAAAATATCCATTCGTTCTCTAGTGTATATCGTACAATTAAAAAATGGATAGTATATAAATACATATTTAAATATAATATATAAGTATGAAAAATCCGTGCATATGTGTATATATTTTTATTATTATTTAGTATGTTAGTGAATATTTGTGTACATAGTGTATTGGAATAATTACATTTTATGGGACAAGGACAGACATGTTGAATTATGTTTGTATTCCGAGGATTTCAAGTGTTAACGCATATATCGAGATAGCATTTTTCTGCGTAATCTGTTCATGAATCAACAAACATGTTAACTTCTTTTGACGTTCTTACTGATAAAAAACCACGATAAATATCTTTGCATTCTAGGTTACTTATAACGTTTATATTTTGAATTTAAACCTTGTAAATTGATAACACGTGCAAATGATGCTTTATACGAATACATTATAGTCAAGTCAAGTTGTATAATATATGATATCGACTAAAGGCGCTTGATGGATTTTCAATATCAAATTTAAATTGTTGAAGTATTGTACGATTAACGTCAGTTCTGTTGCATCCGCGTGATTGAATGCCCGAAGATGCCGAAAGCAGAAACCTGGGTCGGTAGTGACGAAACGTGTAGAATCGTACAAAGTCTCAAGAATTCAAATTTGAGTTGAATAATATTCAAAGTAGCATTCTCCACATTATAATGATAATTTTTTTTAAAAGAAAATGTGGATTTTTACATTTAACGTGTTAAATGAGTATCGAACAGTTTTCGTAGTAAGAAAAATACTTATACCAAGCAAAGACTATTAGGAGACCGTATGCTCCATATTGAGAGCAGATGTCATTTAGAAAAAAGTCAATTGAGAATTTGAATGAAACCAACTAATGCACCGTGTCATCGTAGATATTTTTCTTCGTATATGCGATTAGTTTTTTTATATCTAGTATTTAACACTTAAAATTATGTATTTATTTATTTAAATATAATTTATTTTCACCAAAACGAGACAGTTAATAAATATTTTAGCAAAATGCTTAACGTGAAACTAGAAACTTTATGGTGTTGTTAAATTCTTCATTGCGCTCTTTTGCACACTTAATTGTCTTTTATTTTTTAAATACAATACCTTTCCACCAGTAGTGACAATTAATAGCATTTAAGTGATATATGTTAAGCATTTAACAGAAAAATAACAGAATAATTAATATACCGATCCACACGTGATATGATTTGAAAAGCACAGCTGGTTATCTACGTGTACCGCAATAGTGCCATTCTTAGTGTTATGAAATATAATAATTATCCTGTTTATTGTTATGTATGAGACCACACATAGTCTTTTTGTTTATTTATCAATTAAAAATAAATGGCAGTTTTTATCTTCAAAGCAACGGACACAATGAATCATTGTTGAGTAAAATGTTTATCAAATACATAATTATTTATTTTATTCATATGTTATTTTTTACATCAGGTTACTGGCAACATTCGTTCATCGTGATCGAGATGGGTGCGGATTTTTTAAAAAACGTTCGATTTTCAAAATATTGTTCTGGATACTTGATACATGTAAATTGAGAAATGAAATAAAAATACGCGGGTTCGTCGCTTTCTTAGCATTTGAATAATGCATATATATATAATACAAGCGATACATTGATTGTATTGATAGATCTCATTTTCTTTTAATCAATTTATGAAATTATCATACGAAAATGATGAACTAATTAGTGTTTTAAATGAGTGTTGGTATGAAACAATTTTATTGGAATATGATTTTTTAAAGGCGTCTCAGCGAAGTTGGTAATTTTGTATTTCTTCATTGAATTGACATTTACATGGTAGAACTAATTTTAATCACGAAACAATCAATATTTATTCAGATTTATGGTGTTAACTGCCACTCTTTGATGGAAAGTCATGATATTTTAAATAATAAAAATACTTTTTTTAGTATTTATTTCCACAATATATCTTATGATCAATCTATTGTTGTTTGCAAATTATTAATATGGGATTGTTAAAATTTCAATTTTAAATAAATTTACTTTACTTGGATATATATTCTAAGACATGAATTAGTTCATGAACCCATGGTTTTGTATACCTGCCAACTTTAACTCAGTATTCGATGATGATCAGCTGATAACACTCGCAATAAGCGAAACCTGTCCTGATCGTAAAATATATATTGTGAAAATAAGTACAAAACAATATGTTTTTATTATTTAGAATATAATATATCATATATTCCGTGTTTTTTTTGTTCATTGCCCATACTAAAATAAGTATTATTTTGTTAAATGATAGTTCTGACGATGACAATGACGAAATAGTAATCAAAAACATGATACAATTTATTTTAGAGCCAACGATTTTTAAAAAATGTTAAATTGTGGAAATCGTACTAAAAATATGTTTTTATATAGGATTTTGGTTTTAAGCGACTAAAATATATAACGCAAAATATGTGATAAGATTTCAATGTCACACCTGTTGTGATCGTAATAAGCAAACAACGACAAGTTTTGTGCGTGTGAAATTACAAATTCAAAAATTGACAAAAGTATGAAACCCTGAGATTTGCAAATAAAAGTAATTAAAAGTGAAAATGACAAATACTCACTGACTATGTGTATCATGAACGAGGCAAACACGACAACCCATCCCCATCCTCCGTCGGGGGGTGGCGGGGGCGACTGGGCCCCGTAGCGGTCGTCATTCCCGTTCTGTTTCTTCTCCACTATACCGTGAGACATTTCTTCAACCCTAATAACTCACTCCCTGCAAATTTATCAAGACGAACGTCCGGATTAAAGAGCACTATAGAGCCTTTCTAAGAGAAAAACACTGATTTTTCACACTCAACACACACTCACAAAATATACAACATTAATCTCACTAATACATTCACTTTGTACTTTATGTTGATAATAATATATATTTATTACTTTTGAATATTATCACATATAAAAATATTATTTATGGTGCTAATAATTTTCACGTGATTTAATCCAATGAGTAAAATAACACAGCAAAATTAAACTAAATATATACGTACTAAATTTGCATTACTTTGGTATTATATTAATATATTTTATTGGATTTAAGAAAAGGTAGCTGATTCCACGTGGGTTATCTTTTAATAAAATTCATTGTTTTGTTTTTAAAATTTAATATTTTTGTTTTTTAATCACTTTTCTTTATCTTGTTGGTGTTATTGAAAAGAAAGTGCGGTGCTAATTTTACGATTTTTATGATTTTGTTTAATATTTCTGTTTGTTTTAGTAAAAGATCCATTCAGATAAATTATAAAAAAACGGTTTTCTGTTTATATCTGTCGTGTTTTCAATGCTTTAATTGGTGTTGATGATTTCTGGTGATTCTGAAACAAAAAACAGGAATATTATTATAATTTAAAAAAATATCATTCAATAAAAGTTAAAAATAAAATACCGTCAGTATATCATACATATAATACAAATTATCTCCTTTCTTATAAAAAAAGACAACTATAAAATAAAATCAGGAGATAAAACCCACTTCGGTAAGAAGCGGTGGTAAATAAATATTTTTATGTAAAATGTATTTATGGAATAGTAGGGAATTCTTTTTTTTTTTATCTTTGGCAACTTTTGTGCCAGACCGGAAATGCACACAGCGCTACGTTTCCACGCGCATAAGTAACGTGGTCGATCTATACCGAGTGATTTTTTTTATTAATAAGTCTTATATAATATATAAACTGTTTAGTGAGTCAGTGCATACACGCACATGCATGAATGTACCGAAAGGCGAAAGCCAAGACGTTGGTTATAGGTCGCCCATAGAACTTGATAAAATTTAAACGATTTAAATAAGAGTTTATTGAAATTTCATTCAGCAACCTGAGTCCATCAATATTTTTATCAAATAAACATATCGTTCTTCGTGTCGGGCCTTTTACCAAGAAGTGACAGAAAACACATTAAAAGTGATACCTACGATTATTATTGACGTCATATTCACTTTAAAACAACTATCCTCAACATTTAATAACTTTTCATAACACATACAGCAATGTATCATTTATTGTAATCAAAATAATATACTGTTGGTTGCTTCGAGTGCTTAGACTTCATAATAAAAATGTAATCTTGTTTTGATGCCAGGATGTTTATGAAACACAATCTAGTGGCTTGATATGTTCACCATATCTATAAAAAAAAAACAAACATTTTTGCGTGCGAGTTGTCTGGTGATCAGATGTTTCAAATATGCTGTCGTCTATTTATAGGGCTTTTTTTATCGCGTTTACGAACATGCCAAAATTGTCTGAATGTATTTTTTATTAGATAAACACTCGATTCTTTTTTTGAACAGACAAACTGTTTTTTGATGATATTTGTGTTCATTCAGACGCCATGGGAACAATTATTTACAGTTATTTTTAAGCGCCAAAGAAAATTGAATATTGTTGCTTATCGTTTTTAATGGATTTAATTAGTTTTGTATAATTACTGCTATATACGTTACAAATGATTGGCATTCGATTCGAATATAAATGAATGTATCTTACTGTTGTTTGTTGAGGTTATAGTGATGAATGAAATGAATGAATCAATGAATAAATTAAATATCTTTTGATATGAGACGATGCCAAGCAAAGACCGATATATATATATTTTTTATCTTACATTTAAAAAAATACTGTCAAGTCAAAACACATATAATTTAATGACGAATAATTTTCGTAACGTGACAAAAGTACATCACAAAATTTTTAAAATTTCGTATCAAACGCCGATATGTCCTATTGTATTTTAACTTACTTAAAAAATAGATACTTTTGTTCAACTAATCGCTAAAATTTATAATATTACTTTAAGTTATATCACATATAATTTAATGACGAATAACTTTCGTAACGTAAGAAAAATATATTACAAACATTATAAAACTTCGTATCAAGTGCCGATATGTCCTATTGTATTTTGATCTATTTAATATATACAAACTTTTGTTTATCTAAAATATAATACGACGAAAAAAATAAGCTATCTCTTAAACCAAAAAATGCATGATTCAAAAAAAACATACTACGTGAACATATCGGTTTATGCTTTTCAACGCCACATATAAACAGCATGGTGAAAAAAAAGCCGAAATAAAACGTCATAATAGTAATACTGATTGAGTTAGCATTTATTTGATATAACTCCATTATAACTCACTGGTTTTGTGTAACTAAAATACATTGCTATTTTTCTACACATATTCGTCATTCGAATAATGTTTCAAAAGACTTTGAACTTGTGTAATTAAACATAATTGACCGATGCGTCACATACAATGTCTCATGCAAAAAAATACGGGTCCAAATTGATACGCGATCGTTGTTTCCTTTTCTTTAAAAGGAAATCGAAGAAAACGATTTTACAATACCAAATATTGATTGTGTTGATCATATACCACATGTTGATAGTAATAAAAAGGAAAAAAGATTTAATAACGAAGAAAGTCATAAAAAGCACTTATAATGTGATGGCATACAATGCTTTTATGCTTTAAAACGAGAAAACATGTTTCGTGACATCTTTAATAAAATACTTCATTTTTACTTTTTAATTATGGCGAAAGTTTAAATGATCTAAAAGATATTGATGTATTTTTAATAAAAATATTGGAGACCTTCAAAATGGATACAAAAAGATTTTTTTTTGCAATATGACTACAATTGTTTATGACGGTCAGGACCGTTTATAATTTCAGCGTCTTGTAAACAAAACCAGTGAATTTTGTAGGTTTTTTTTTTTTTTTGATTTAGAAATAAATTTACACATTTAAAAAAATACTAAAAAGAGTATCAACATTTTATTAAAACACAACCAAGTAGTTATTATAAGTATAATTACCAACAAACATTGACGCTTCACACCATTAAAGTTATTTACGATTGTCATATTTTGTTGATGTCAGAAATCTGTGTATATAATTTTTGTATTTTTTTTATAAATACGTAATATTGAATATATTTTATTAACTGAATTACCATCGATTTAGTGGAACCCATTATGATAAGCTAATAAAACAACAATTTATTTTAGTGACGATGTAAGTAAGTAAGACGAGTAGATGATGATAATGAACTGAAATAGCTAAAAACTTATGCATTATGATTTTTGTAGAAATAAAATATACCGCTATATTATTTCACTTTGTATTTCTTTTCATATAAGAATGAATTCTTATTCCAGGTTTATTGTGAAGAATGATAAAAACATCTTCTTAATGTAATGGAGCATTTTATTCTTTACACGAATTTTTCGACGCAATAGTACCTGGAACGTATCCCATGTAAATAGAGAGTTTATTGTACGTATTCTTGGTTTGGTTTTTGTATTATGCATGGAAAGAAAACGCAAACTGTGTTAATTAAAATAAAAAAAGTTGTCCAAAACTTACTGCATTTAAAATTTAGTTTATATCTATGAACCAATGAATGTATGATTAAAATATGAAAAATTACATTTCTTTTTAGTGCTTCTAAATCCTTTATCGAAATAAAAAAAAAACAACACGTTTTTCGAGTATTACAGCTTAGTATGCAAATAAACACATGTTATTGCAATATACTACAAATGCATTAAGCATATTAACGACAAGAACAAGGTCAATGTCAAACACAGCTTAATAGTTTAATATAATAATAAAGTCAACGATTGTATCAGTTATGAGTGAGAAACAAAATTCAAAGGTATTTTTCAAAGAAAAATCCGTAAATTTGAAAGTAGATTAGCAAAGTAAAAATACGTGAAAAATATGTTTAACTAATAAATTTCATTTACACACTATTTTATTTCAAAATGTTTATCGATTATGTATTTTTTTCTAATAATCAATTCTTTGAAAAATATATTTTTACATCTACACAGATAAACAAAAACAAAAAAAAAATAATATTGAGTAAGCATTTATTTGACTTTTATCAAAATCCATTTAAAAAAGGTTCAAAATATAAAAATATTTAGTGCTACAGGCAAACATGATTCTGTTGATGACGTTTTGGCAATCAAGCGATCCTGTAAAATATTACTATGCTTTGATAATTAATATTATAAAAAATATTTAGCAAATTTTATTTTCAATTAATTATCTAGGTAAAATGAAATGAATTGATTATGTCTAGATTTTAACTAGATATAAGAAACTTTTTTTTTGTTATGAAATATGAATAAAGAACTTGTATACTAAGCTTGTATTGAAATGTTGTTTATAGTATTAACTCAGTAATATTATAATTTCATAGAAACCAGGTGTATTTGTAATTTTACGCAAAATTTTAATTGATATGGCGCATATATGTAAATTAAAAGCAGAATTGAGAAGTTATTGTAAATAATATATACCATTTTCTAAATCCTACACGATGACCTTTTCATGTGGTCCTAATACCTTTCTAATGAAAACTGTATCAATTTCATTGGTTATCGGTTAACGTATAGATGCTAATTCTATTTAATAGTTTTGATATTGTGTTATGTAAACTAAATGCATCGAGTCTAAGGAGATATTAAAAAAATGATGACAAGGTTAAAACACTAAAATGACTACGTTCTAAATAATGACCTGTGAGGCGATGACGGGATAAATACTAACGACCTCTCATGGCAGCCACACCATTTAACTAATAATCAAATATATAATTCGAGGTAAGTGGATCAGCTATCAATGTCACCACCACACCAAGAAACCCACCGAAAAAAACTCTATACGTGTAAAACCTTAGGACGAAACGAAGACCAGACCTCAGTCTGGGCACTGTTGAATAGGAGAATTATACTAAGCATCATTTACATTAAAATAGACATTTAAGATGAAGTAACAGTGCGGGGAGGTTGCTTTTACCCTTAGACATGGAAAGGTTAAGCGCTGGCTATTATGTAGTATTAAAAATAAGCGTATTGTGGGAATTTAACATATGTGATTGTATAATTTAAGGTGTCCGATTGTTGTTTGAAAATCCCCAGATAGGGAGGGCAAAGGTTCAGACTTTATTTATTTTTAGTTCGTCAGGAATCGTTACCACATATTATTTATTTATTTTTGCCGTAGGCTAGAAATATTTATTTAACCATAAAATTATATCGGTTCCGTTCTTGGTATCGTGATGACAACGAAACTGAAAAGAATAAAAATATATATTTACATTTACATAATTATCGACAAAAATAAAAAAAAACGATCTAATTTAATTAGTTAGCTATTTAAATTAAGAACTTTGCCAAATTTTACATTTTTTGTGTTACTTTTATGGTAATTCTATGCACAAATAGCAGGGCTGTAGAGTCGTTAAAACAACACGACTCTGACAAAAAAAGTTTATTTTTGTCTGGTTTTTCCTACCTTTTCTATTTATGTGCATTAAATTAAAGATTAACCAACCAATCCGGAAATTATTCATTGAGATACTTTTCAAAATCGTCTAATCGAAAAAGAAGTCAGAGTCGCTCATTTTCGACTCCACAGTCCTGGTAAAAACGGTTACAATAAAATGTTTGATGTGTCAAAATTAAATTATTATATTTTAAATGTAATAGCTAATGAAACAATGTATTCCTTTATATGTTGGAAATATAATACGACAAAAAAATATCCAACATTGACCAAAAACAGGACTCCCGAATTCGACAGCCCTGATAAATAGTAAATAATCTCAATTTATTTTTGAGCTTCGAAGAATATTTAAAGTATATTTTAAGCAATGAAATCAATATAGAAATTTTGTATGGACACATTATCGTTTTTTGTAGATTAGTCTTTGGAAAACATCCCTCATGTGGGTGACAACAAAGGTGGTTATCATATGAAATAATAAAGTATGCTTGTTTTCGCGATACGAATCATTTTTTAAATATCATTACGTTGATTTATAATGTATCATAAATTAATATAATATATCATATTAAATGTAACTTCAATTTAATAATAATTATAGCTGACCTTTTAATCTTTTGCTATCAATATGATTGGAATAATTTCCCTGATAGCTTTCGTTAACGAAAGTGTTGATAATGTGGCGATAATTGCACATTTAAAGCATTGATTACATAATATTGTCTTAATAGATACTAAAAGCAAACGGAAGAAATTGAATAAAACCGACAAACAACAGTTTAATACTGTAATAATTGCATCAACAACGTGAATGTTTACTAATGAACGATGTTAATTATGTGTATATTGGATGTTGATATAATAAATATTGAATAATAATCAATATACAGACTGGATAGTGATGCATATTGATACTAAATAATATGATAGTTTACACTCAAATTTGAGAGCAAGCAAATATTTGAATAACCTTTAATGTTGATTATTTACAGTTAGGGACTTGAAATGTTCGTTGAAAAAATATATTTTAATATCCAACATTGACCTTTTTTAGTCTTTAAAAATAGTTTATGAATGCATTTAAAAAAAAAAAATTTAATATATCTACTGACATTGTTTGATTAAATTACTGATTTGATCTGATATTTTAGGGAAATTGTAAATTTTAGACACTTTTGAGACGTTAACTGTTACTTTTCTGGATCACTAGAAAAATCATAAATATATGTTATATTGAGTAAAGTGGAAATTTTAATAACATATTTAGAAATAAATCTTAGTAATTTTTTTATGTATAAACTATGACAACTGCTGTTAAACTGAAACTGAACAGCTAAAACGATTTTCGAATAGACGAATTGTTAACAATTTGAATACCCGAATATTTGAATGATTTTGAAAATAAAACACAATGACAACCCTATTAAAAACCGAGGCTGTGTAATCATTGTATTTTTGGAAGAATTGAAGTCTTAAAAACTCGAATCCGATTAATGTGCTTCAAAAATCCGTTCTGTTCATTTGTGTATGTTTATCAACAATGATATCACGCCTTTTGTTGTTAGAAACAAGGATTTAAAAGAAATATTGAGAAAAAACCCATGCCTATAAGCAATGCAAATATTATATCGAACTAATGTAAATATTATATTTTTTACACCTATATGAAATGCTTTGATGAAATTAAATCAACTGCAAAAAAATACTGGCACATTGACTGACTTCGCTCGTTCTATATTTAAATTATGAATCGTTTTGTTGACGGATATAAAATTTTCGCGCCATTGTGTTTTTGACAGCTCTCATCTTGTATGTCATGTGATGTCATGAACTCGTAATTTGGTCAATAATTGTATTATATCTGTTCCCCTCTTGTTATTCAACGAAATGAATTTAATTATTGGTAATCAGTTACGCCATTACGCGTTTCAATTCGTTCATTTTGAGGTTGAATTTTAAATTTGCAAATTGTTCGGAAGGTCGCGCAGGTAAATAATGACTACAGCGCCTACGCGGGAAACGTGAGAATTATGTACTTACTGACGTTTGGATACAGTCAGTGATTTCGAAGTGTTTCAGAGAATATATTATAAATCTATTTATTATTCAAAAGTTACATCTCTTTAAGCTAATGAGTAAATCTTAATTTAATATGTAATAAATTTTATATCAACATTACCAATACATTATAAAATATTTAAATTTCTCTTAAGATTATCACGTGATACATAATGAATCACTTTTAATCATTTTAAATCGCTTGAGGCCATAATAGGAAAAACTTTTGATTCATACTTTATGTATAAAAAAAAATATACTTGTGACTGTCTGTCTGTCACAAAAATTATTCTCAAACATTATGTTGTTACAAATGTTATTCTCACTGCTATTTCTTGGTCACCTGTATTTATCTAAACTTTGATCTTTTGGCATTGTTATTAATAAGCGATGAATTATATCTTCAGGAGTTATGCGAATTAAGACGTAGATATTTCCGAATTGAATGCATAATTATATAATAAGAATAAAAAGCTCATACTTAATTTTTTTTTATAGTCTTTCGTCTTTAAAGTGTTGGCAGTATATGCAGATATAAACATTAATATATACGATTGTAATATTTTCCTATATCATAAACTGTAGAAGAAACAAAAAAACTATGCTGAATTTTATTTCCGATTCAAAAAAAAAAACAATATATAAATTTTCTTCATATTTTCTTATAAGTTCTTTTGTGACAAGGAAAGCAATTTGAATACCAACATTTATTGATCGAATTGCATTTACTAAATAGAGCTCCATTACAACAAGGTGAAAAAAAATAGCAATGTTTTTGAGCTCTAAAAAAATTTGTCATCTTTTTAGCTAATGAACTTATCGGGTTCTGCATGCACATTACGTATTGTGTAAAAAAACATTTATTTTTCCACGTAGATTTTTCGTTACTCGCTTTTTTATCGTTTATCGTATCACTTTTAAGGTGTTAACTGTCACTTCTTGACATGATATTTTCAATAATAAAAATATATTTTTTTGTACTTATTTCCACAAAAGGTTTCGCTCATAGCTAGCATTATCAATTAACTAGATGATACATGTATGTACCGTACATGATCATAAAATGTATTGTGGAAATAAGTACTATGTGTTTTTATTATTTAAAATTATATATATAAATATATAAAACACACCTGAAAGGTCAATTATTTAGAAAATATTATTTTTAAGTTTATCTCACATTTGCAGTGATATGTAAATACATTCGAAATAGTTGAAGGATTTTTTGATACGCGGCTTTACTTTACAATAGCAGAAATAAATCAGTATTAAATAAAATATTTCACGAATGTTATCGTATTTTGAATGGGCGTACTAGAATTCATTTTATGCACATAATATACAATATATTACTATCTTGCATATGACATTTTATCATTTTAACTATGACTCATTACCACATGGTATATATATCCGCTTTGATAAAATTCTGCATGTATTAACCACCAATTCTATACAAAACATTGTTCGTCGACAAAAAAAATGTATCAATTAATTACACATAACTTTTATTCAAAATTTATCTCATATAAACCATACAGTTAGTTAGTGTAGAAGAGAAAATAGAATGAAAAACTCTTTCTCTGAGTTTTTCAAAATAAATACAACTTTTCTATAAATAGCAATCAATTATTTCACATCGGGTTTTCAACTCTGAACATTAATCATTATGTAATAAGAAGAGCTTTAATAATTAATACTAACTTTATAAATATAGCCCCGTCCAATCTCTATCTTTAATTTAGGAATATAATTCTTTGCTTAAGTTAGAAATGAACATCCTAACGATACAGTCAGTCTGAAAATTTTTGTCAAAGAAACGAAACGCGTGTCACATCTTGTGACATACAAAGTGAAATAACAAATTTGTATGTAATATATAAATATATCTGAATTCCCTCCGACTTATATTATCCTGAAAGTGAGAACGATTAGCCGAAAAAAGTTCTTAAATAATGGGAGGTAGTTCACAGTATTAACCGAGAGTGTTTGATAGATTTTCAATATTAAATTTGAATTGTTAAAAGTTAATTTCCACTTGACACTCACTCCCCGGTTTCGCCTTTCGACATCTTCAGGCGTTCTACCGCTCGGATGCGGTAGAACTGGCACATTAAATAGTTTAAATCGGTTATACGCGAGAAAAATTTTACATGAAATATTAAGATTAAAAATTAAACATGTATCTACAAAAAAAAATAATAACTACTGTCAGAATTTTCATTTATATCGAGTCCGTTTGATAGAATGCCAGAAGTTGCTGAAAGGTGAAAACCAGGTCATTAGTGACAAAACACGTAGAAATGTACAAAGTTTCATCTATCCCAAAATGAGACTTGAGTAATAACCATTCCTCGTGGAAAAACGCCTGGATTCAAGTAGGTGGGATTTAAAAACATATTTTATTATTTCATATTGTTAATATTGTATTTAATACGAATAATCTATTACTTCATAATGTATTATAATGCAGTGATCGTAGCTTATGACAACGATTTACTATGATTAAATCGGCCAAACCCATTTAAAAGATAACTTATCCCCTAATTATGGAGGACGAAATGGAGATATCATGATCACTCTCGAGATTGTTTTTAAAAATAGAAATTGATTAAAAAAAGTCCCACTTAAGTGTTTGAATCTCGTAAGTTATTATTCTTGATTATAAGTTCATTGCCTTTAATGAAGTCATGATCATAAATTAGGTCTTCATTGAAATATATTCGACCCGAAATCAGATGCAAAGGTAAATAAACAAAGCAGTGGTATGGACCATTCGGTTCTATACAACAGAACAAAGCAGGAGGTAACGTTTGATAAGTACGCGTATAAATTGTAAGAAAATCTGTATAGTTTAAAGCGTAATGTAAATTTTATAATGTGAATATACATTATAAAAAAAAACGTTATCGCTTCGCTACATTGAATCCATAAATGTTTTGGCTATTTTTAAGCGTGTTTGTGGTTGTTTAATATGTCGACGCCTTTTTGGCTAGAACAAAAAAATGCAATGTCGAAAATACCAGTTTTAGGTACATTAAAGTGGAATATTTGGATGTGCTATCGCAAAATAAACAACGTTCATAAAAAGTTATAAGATTCAAGTATTTTTATTTGATGAAAATCTTAAAAATTTCAATTAAATTTTAACAGATTATTGATTGAAGGATCTGGGTACAGATTTAATCTATCATTTTGTACGCTTGCAATGTTTCGTTATCAATAGATATGCTTCACAATAGACCACTATTTTGTTGCTTAAATCAATTAATTGTATTATCTAAGAAGATTAATTATTGCCATAAACCAAACGTTCGAATCGAATAAACTAATAAATAAGACAAAATTTTATAAAAAAAGACTACGGATTGATTTTTGTTTGTAATTTAGTTCTACAAAATTTATTAGATAAATAGTTGATAGCTATTTCAGCTTACGCCTTCAATAAAACTATTTTTTAACGTACATTTAGTAATATATATATGAACGGATATGTAGAAAAGGTACACAATACATCTTCTCTTTTGTTTAAACACCCTAACATCATATTGGGCTAATAAAGTCTAAAATGCGGCACAAAATTTTATGAATTTATCGAAGTGTGAGTAAATTTGAATTTTCTTGGGGTTTGAATGAAATCATTTACGGAAAAGCTTCGATTTTCTTATTTTCCATGATTGTTCATTTGTCATTTTTCTGTGACAATGATTAATGCAGCCTTAAGTAAATTTTTAGGTAGAAATAGATTAACATTTTTTTTAAAATTTAAAAACTGTTTAACCTCTATTGTATCGTAAATATTCTATTTTAATTTCTATCGAATATATATAAAATATTTGAGAAAATCTCTGATTCATTTGCGTCACAAAAGCATAAAACAACACTGAGTTATTTTAATGTATTAGAAAGAATGAAATAAGATTCTTTATTTAATAAGCTCGAATAAAATGAAACAATATTTTGTGAAGTGGCTGCAAAAAGCATTGTTGAAAACAAAAAAATAAATTTATTGCAAGAAAGAAGAATTTGTTCCACGTATAAATAAATGTAATAATTGGCAATGTGACAATTGAGAATTTCCTTCTAAAAAAAATTATCAAATGCATTTATTTTATATTATTAATAAAGCGTATTTATATTCGTGAACGAATCGACGGAAGAAAAAATATTTAGAGTTTACCACTATATTCACAAACTATTCACGTTGATGATCATGGATTTGTTATAAAACACAATATTTTTTAAATACCATTTCAGATATTAATTGGAAAAAAATAAGACAACAAATTAAATCACTTACTATGACTATTAAAAAGTTATAACGAGAAATCACTAAACAGTTTTTCTTGGTATTTAATAAAGTACGAGCTTTTCAAATATTTTTCACACCGGAGCCACTGGCCGCGAGACAACGGCAAAAATACGCAATGTTTTCTCCTCTAAAAATGCACATGTTTACAATAATAAACTTGTAATTTTAGATTTGGCGACGCGACCGTTGAAGGGCGTCCAAACGGCGCAATCAACAGTTTGCTACTAAAGCCGCGTGGAAAATACGAGGCGGCGCTACTATCCGTTGCTACGGAGCGGTGGGAAGACGCCGTCATCGACGCCACGAGCGCTTTCGGAGCTATAAACAAAGAAGGGCGAAAGTCCACTGAGAGCTTTCCTAAGTAAATCTCGAACGTAGCGTCATCCCTCTTTCAAATTGATCACAATGATGCAAATTTTGATTATTTTCAAAAAATACCTGCCAAAACAAATAGCGTTTATTTAGCTCACTTGGCACGCGTTGGGTTTATAGTTTCGTTTGTAGAACTCGTAAACAATGTATGAAAAAAACCACAAACAGTGGAATTTTTTGGCGCTTTATACTGGTTTTTAGGAATTTATATGCTTATTTTGATTTTATTTGCACAAGTTTTGTGTGAATTTAAAATTATATTTTGCAAATCAGGCCAGTAATATTTAAAGCCGGATGTATCTAGATACTCGATATCTGGAGATAATAGCTGTATCGCCAATTAGACAACGAATAACCAGATACACGCAATATTGTCCTTCCACATTTGCCGAGGCGCAAGGACTGATCACAGTTCTTCCTGACATAAAAGCCTTGGGAAATGACAGAATCGGTAATAAAGCTCTCAAGAGTCTACTGCATAAAGGTATTAGCTCGTTAGTCAATATTATCAAATGGTGCTTAAGATTACTATATTTTCCGTCACGTTGGAAGGAAGCGGATATTATTCTAATTCAAAAGCGTGGGAAAGATCACAAGCTTGCTACTCGCAATGAGCAAAATTCTACAACGTGTGATAAAAACGAGACTACAAGAAGTGATGGTGGAGAAAAAAGTAATCGAAGGCACACAGCACGGCTTCTGCGCAAATCACTCAACAAACCACAAAATTCTTCGGGTAGTAGAGTTGATCGCAAGTGGATTCATCCTTAAAGGGGTTATAGCGGACCTCTTTTTAGATAGTGCTAAAGCCTTCAACAGGGTATGGACCGAAGAGTCTGTATTCAAAATATCCAAGGCTGGCATAGGATTACCACTAGAAAAGACGGATAGACATTTCAAAGCCAAAATGGATGTAACTCGATCCTCTTCAAGATCAATCCAGGCAGGTGTCCCGCAAGGCTCTGTCTTGGGACCCATACTGTATAATATAATCAAGCATAACAATCCTTCCGGTAGGGAAAGTGATGCAATTATTGTTCAGTACGCAGATGATATGGCTATTTTAGCAAAATCTCGTAATCGTCAAAGCGCTGTCACACAAGTCCAGCTATTGGCTGATACCACAGCGGACTGGTGTAAAACTGTCGAATTCAATGCCGAAAAAAGCATTGCAGTTATGTTTTCTAAGGAGTTCATTAGAAAACCCAATTTTGAGTAATATTGAAAAAAAAAACATATTATTTGAAACTTTCTGACTTATATCAGATTAAGAATTTTTTACATTTTTTCAGGGACGCACGAAAAAATTAGAATAACGGTTTCATTGTACTATTATTTATTATCTTTTTGATGTAGCGGTAAAACAACAATGCCGATATACAACTTAAATAACATAAAATATTTTGTCAGATTTGGCTCACAAATGGAATGTTTGACAAAACAAGTGGAAGTAAAAAAAGCTTAAACAATTCAAATTTTGTAAAGAAATTAATACAAGCACCCTCAGTAGATATCTTGAATCTTACATAAATAAATGTAATCGATGTATCAAATATATTTTTTTCCCCACTGTGCTAGCCACTGTACTTATTTTTGCCCGAATGCACTTAATAATTTTAAGTCATGAAAATCATGAAAATAATAATTTTATTTTGTTAACTGTACATTATCACTGTGACGATTTACATTGTATAATTATTCTATAATACACTACATGGATAGATATTTGTAAGCCGTATTTGAATATCGATTACCAAAAACATAATTTAATTATTAGTACTAATTTTATATAATTCCATGATTAAGGAGTATCATATTAAAGCTAGCATACTGATGGATATTAACCAAGCGTTCAAATAATCAGTGATCGAGTAAGTGAAAAATGAAGAAATGAGTAAAAACTAGACTAAATTATTCTTATTTTAACACAGTAAAAGAATAGCTGTATATGTATTTTAGTTCCATAATTTTTTTAAGCATACAGTTGACAGTTATTTCGGCTTACATCCTCGTCATATAATATATACCTTAAAATTTTTGTAGAATTAAAATAAATCGTTAATTTACCATCTTAATATAATGGATTTCCATCAATCAATGCAAATTCAGTCAATAAAACAAAAACAAAAAAAACTGTAAAGCAACATTACTTTTCTTCTCTGAAGTTCTGATGACGGTTTAAGTCGAAATAGATATAAAAATATAAATTTTGTAAAATTAAAATAAATTGTATTTTTTCTCCGTGTTATAATAGAGCTTTACATAGTAAATGGTTATTCATTCTATATATTCGTATTCTGTAGTAGCTATTCACCGGTCAACTGAAATAAAGAAAAAATATTCATGTTGTTTTCTTAAAACTGCAAATGAAGCTCATGTTACATAAATTTATTATTTTTTTCTAATCTATTTTACGAAATAGATTGGGTATCATTATCGTCTAATCAGTACTAAAATAATTGAGATCCTAATCAAACATAGTTCCAATGTTTAATGATTAAATTTTTTTTTCAATCGATCTTATTTATAAAAGATATGAGGCGCTTAGAAGAAAAAAAACCGATACGTGTACTGAAATGTTAGTATATACTAATCAACGTTATTTTATTCAATCGTTTTGCATTTCTCATTTAGCAAAGAATGCATTCTTTTAAAAGTATTTTTTCACCGAATATAAACTAATCAAATTTGACACTCAGTTCTGTTGCATCCGTGTGAAAGAATGCCTGAAGATGCCGAAAGGCGAAACTTTAGGTTGTTAAATACAAAACATGTGGAATCATAAAAAAATTTACAATTCAAATTAAATATTGAAATTCCATCAGGTACTTTCAGTCGATATCGTAAATCAAAAAATTTACTAATAAAATTGGGCGCATCTGTATTTGATTGTTATTTTTATGATATATATTTTTTCGTAAGCTTTCCTTAGATTAATTTAATACAACATTCAATCACAGATAATTTGCGAATCTAAAAGACGCTTATAAAAAAATATACACCACGATTCTTACAGTCAAAAGCTGAACATTGTGAAACATTAAAAATTTATATCATTATTTCAAAATCTTGGTTCCAGGATATTTATGAAAATTGCCTCAACGAATATTTATTTCACCACCAAATTTCTTCAAATAACCTTTGTCTATCATTCGATAAAGAATGGACACGTGGGCGTCGTATTTTTCAATATCGATTCCACATAAACTATTCTTTCATTATCAGTTCATGCTTGTATTTGGATGCTAAAAGGTGAAACCTGGGTCACTAGTGAGAAAATTCGCGTACTATACAAATGTATTTGAAAGATTCACATTTTCTATCAGTCAAGATGAAATCTGATTGTGTTCATTTTTGTTTTAATATTTTGTACAAAAGTTTTATGAATAATTTTGGCACTGTGATAAAGTCACTGATTTTGTATGCTACACGTGTAAACGATTACTTTTCAAACACGTCTAATGAAGCAAAATAGTTTGATCAAATTATTTATTCTCTATCACACGATTTGCAATTGCACACGTTTTCTCGTCTTTCGAACTATATGACTCGAATTTAAATAGTGTGTTACCGGTTGTATTTCTTCTACACGTGCTGTGTCAAATGTTGTTTCGAAACAGTTCTTCGTAAGCAAACACAATTTATTTGGCTGAAACATGATCCGATATTGAAAATTGTTTGCGAAGAGATTCGACTATTGGATCATAATGCAATTAAATAGTTTATTAATTTGATCAGAAAGTAATGAGTGATATTATACAATGCCTAGGTACGTTGTAGGTCGATTGTTTGAGCTACAAGGAATTTGAAATCTGATATAAGAGATGATTCAAAAGAAAGAACATTCCCCCTCAACTAGAGATGTCTCAAAATCTTCTGAATCATCTCTTATATAAAGGTATATTTCAAATTCTTTGCATTGTGCATTGTATGACCCAGATTCATTTACTTACTAAATATAAGTAATTATAATATTTTACAAAGAAAGATATTTTTTTGGAGTTTTGTTTCCATTTTGTAATGTAAACCACAAAGTAGTGTTTATTATTTCAGTTAAAACTGACATTTTGAAATAATTACTGACCGTTTTAATATACAATATAACTGATACATTATACTGTTTACTAGAGATTTTTAGAGACCATGACTCAAATGTGCAGAATATACGTGTTTACAAGCGGCTAGAAGCACTTTGATATAATTTACACGTGATGCAAGTGAAATATAATTTTTTTAGCCCCACAGGAAGTTTGACTATTTATAGAGTATTATAATATAGAGATGACTTTAGCTGATTAATGGATATACCGACAGGCATATGTAGTGCTATAAAGCAGATTGCTGAGCACATGCTAAAGGATTGACAATTAAAGCATGCAGAAAAAAAGTACTGCGCAGGTCGGTTCGACCTTCTATTGGACCGATTGGCTCCGCTGAATTGATGGTAAAGAAAGAAAATTTCAAGAAATTTTAAAGGTTTTCTTCACAACCATGTGCCAACTACAAAGTCTAAGACACCTGCTGCAAAATGCGTACAATTATGGAAAAAAAGAACTTTTAGTACGAATTAAAGTAGTTACTGGATGGAAAAAGTAGTAGAGAAGGGTAAAGAAGAATTGTAGAGGATTGCCATTGTTGATGAGAAAATCATTAGAAAGACGTCACAAGGTTTGTCTAGAATACTATTTGAAAATGATTGAATCGTTAGACATTTGTTACTCTTAGCTCGGTTTTATAGATTGGCTTAAACACTTAGATAAAAACAATCAATAATTTTACGTTGTCTTGAATTATTGATTTGATGAAAATAAATAAATAATCTTCAAAGAAGATTTAATAATTAGTTGTTTGTAGTATCTAAATTGTTATTCAGATCGAGATTTTAAAACATTTATTTTATAATACACATATATATATAAGGCGATGTAAAGTAAAAAACAACAAGTCCATTATTAATTTAGACTTTAAAAATGTTACCTTCAATTTAAATCACTTTACAGAATATTTACTGATAAATAATTTATATTTTATGATGTCGACTAAAAGTACTTGTTGGGATTTTGCTTATTCATTTAATAAATAATAAATAAACTTTAAACAAAAACGGTTACAATGAAATATGTAAGTGTAGTGGTATGTATATGTAGTGGTAAACTGGTTATTAAAAAAATGCATACTTTTCTGTGTTGGAAATAATATACGATAAGAAAATTACATTATCGGTATTACTTATAAAATATCGAGATTCAAAAAAAGTCTTTTCACACTTATGTCGCGAGTTGGACACAGTGGGGTCAAAAGTTACAATCTAATGGCAATGTGTCCGATTTAAATCCGTAATTTTGCTGAAATTAGTGGTTAGTATAAAAAAATGCATGGCTGTGGGATCGACGTAGGAATCGTAGAGTCGTGGTATTATGACCGCAGTCGGAGTTGTAGAAAACGACGGATTCCGGCTACTGTTTTGATTAGACATTTTGAAAAATAAACAATTTGTTGGATTGGTTGGTTAATCTTTAATTTAATGCACATAAATAGGATAAGAAGTAAAAAAACTTTTTTAGTCAGAGACGTGTTGTTGGTTGAATTCGGAGTCGTGTTTTTTAATGACTCCACAGCCCTGAAAAATTGTACAGTTTACTGAATTGGAAATAAAATAAGATAGAAAAATTCTAGAATTGCTAAAAATGCTTTTAGTGGATTTATATAATGCAGCCATACTCAACCTTTTTTTACTCCGGACTGCATTCCGATTTTTGCTTCAGTGAGTGGACCACAACATATTTATAGTAAACTGTAAATATTACGCATATTTTACTCCATATAAATAAATGTATGTATTATGATAAAAAAAAAATATTTTAATTTATGTAAATATATACATATGTATACATTCAAGTATTTATTTGTTTTTGAAAGTAAAAAAATAACTTCCTTCAGATGATGATGCTCGCGATGAGCGAAACCTGTCCTGATCATAAAATATTTTGCGGAAATAAATACTAAAAAATGTTTATTTGTTATATAAAATATTATGCCTTTCCATCAAGAAGTGACAGTTAACACATTAAAAGTGCGAAAGAAATAAAATTCAACAACAAATAAAAAATAAGTAAGAGTACACAAAAATACCAATCCAAAATCTTTCATTATTTTGTGCCGCACACATGAGCTGATTGACCCGCGTGCGGCCCGTGGACTTCAGGTTGAGTACGGCTGATATAATGTATACCCAATCGATAAGATCGTAATATTCGCAAAATTAAGAAATTTACTATAATATGAGTTACTTATCACAAAAATTTTATAATAAGTGATTGATTACTTAAGCTTTCTAATACTAATTTTTGGTGGCCTAGATTGAAAGTTATCGATAGCTTCCAAGGATTACGCTGGCAGTAATAAAATTTAAGTGTTGTGATAAAAACTTAATTAAAAGCAATTCTTATTACTGTCTCGAAAATAGATTAAATATTATATTATAATCATTTGGTACGTGCCAGAAAAAACTAATTTGATATTAAGAAAAAAGATATATATTTTTTATGAATGATGAATTATTGGAACAGATGGCCGTATTACTGAAATAATATGACAATTTTAAAGATATCCATTTGTCGTGAAAAAAACTTCAAAGAGAAAATGTAGTTAATTTATTGCAGTGATACACGCATTTATGAATATGCTATCGAAATAGGGAGTGGTTTAAATGTGTATTAATACTAAAACCTATGTTCATGTCAAAATCGATCAAGGAATAATTAAATGTTTTTTTCTTCAATTTTCTTTTATTTACTAAATATTTTTTTTACAGTTTATGATGTCGCCTGTAGATGCTTGATGAAATTTTATTTGTTGAAACATTGTATGTTTCCACTAACGACCCAAGATTCACTTTTCGACATCTTCAGGCATACTATCACACAGATGCAACACAACTCACATACAACAAACAGTTAGTATTGGATATAGACACGAGAATTTAATTACAATAAAAATATATAGAACACGGTGAAAAAATTGAAATGTATTTTCGTTCTACAACATTTAATTTAGAACTAAAATACATTGCTATTTTTTCACCGTGTTATAATGAAGTTCTACCAAGTGAATGCCAATTCAATCAATAAAATATATAGACCCTAAGACTAGGACCCAAACAAACAACTGATATGACTTTTAATTCTATTACTTTAATAATGATGGCATTCAATTCCTATAATATGTTTACTAACATTTATTACTGTTAATGAGACTTAGATGAAAGGATTCTAAGAATAATTATCAACTACCATCAATATGCAATTAAGTAATTTTTATATTAAAGATACCTACATATTTAAAATTGGAGGGTGACGGTGGGAATTACACATCAGGTAGCATCGTACATAAGGGATACACCACAAGGAATTGGGAAGATTAAGCTGATCGTCAAGAATATTAATTGAATTTCATAATTGACCTTTGTTTATTTAAAAAAAAATTACGATAAAACATTTTACGATACCTTGTGATTTGATGCAATAATTGAACACTTTTATTCAAGTTAAATTCATGTTTTTCAAATAGCAAATGGTTTGCGAATGTTTAATTTTTATTTAATCTGAAAGCAGCTACGTATTCTGAATCTCTAATGTTTAAAGTATGCGTGGTCTTATCCACGTAAAAATGTTGACATTTATTGCATTGTAATTTAAATATTTCAGACTTATCTCCAGATTAGATAGATTTTTATTATTATAAATTTACATCTCTAATTATGAATTTGTACATTTCGTCGTTGTTTTTGAGATAAATATTGTTTTTTAAACCATACGGGAGGATAGTAGTTTTAATATTGAAAAAATCTATTAAAATGTTGGCTAGTCTATAAGTATAAAAATCAGATGTTGGATTTTATTTCACGAATGCTTGTTTGTATTGCATTGCATAAGATAAATATTTAACATTTAAATATAATCAGGGCTGTGGAGTCATTAAAAAAGCACGACTGTGATTAAAAAAAAAATTTTTTTCATGCACAATTCTTACCTTCCCTATTTATATGCATTAAATTCAACATTAACCAACCATTCCGTCAAACGGTTCATTGAGATATTTTTCCAAGTCATCTAATCAAAATGAAGTCAGATTCACTCGTTATTCACGACTTTGATTTCAACTCCATACTCCTAAATTTAATTAAATAAACGTAAAGATATAATATTTTTCATTACAAGAAAATTATTTTACTTCAATTAATGTAGTACAAAAAAATCCTTGCTATATATGTATCGATGAAATTAAAAATATATGTACTTGTTTGGTCGTTTTTATATAATATTTTTTGTACTTTTATCAATTGACCTTTACGTATTTAATTATTGACGCTACGAAGTTTGTAAAAAATATTTTGAATTAGCAGTGATAAACGAAATGAATAATCTTTTTTATTATTATTCTACAAAATAAATGCGATAAGATAATAAAAAGGCATGTTCTGATATTTTATTCCTTATCAAGTTGTGCTACAATTTTCGACATAATTTTATTTTAAGTGTGGCATATTGTTATTGTTTAAAGAAACCAAATTCAAAATCATTCATTTCAGTTACGGATATTAATAATATATAAGATCACTATCTAAAATTATATCAGGCGTCTTAAAACAAACCCTGATAAGTCCACATTTTGACAACATTTTATGAAAAAGCAAAAACTCTTATATGTCTGCTATTTCATATAACTTCATATAATAATGATAATGCAGCCCAAAATAGAGAGACCTGTGACACTTTGGCGTTACTGAGTGTAGATTTAATATTTATAATAAGTCACTTTTAATTTAACTTTTTTCAATACATAAAGGAATAACTTCCACACAAGTTATTTTAGCCTTAAAATGTGTTCTTATAAAACATATTTTTTGCAGTGTCTTAATGCTTTTAGTACCACAATATATAATAATATTTTAAATAAGCTTTAGGTTAACTTGCAGCAAACAATAGTTTTTTTTCATAAAAAGAAATAAAATTAAATAAAAGTTAACAGGAAATAAACATCATCGTATATAGATTCAATTGGCATTTACTTCGTAGAACTCCACTATAACACGGTTAAAGAATAGCAATGTATTTTAGTTCTGCAAATTTTTTTAAAAGATTTTTAAAGTTGATAGCTATTTCGGCTCACGCCATCGTCGGAACTATTATATATATATAGCTATTTTTTCACCGTATTAAATATCATCGTACTGTCAACTCCTGTTTAACGTAAAAAGGAAATAACGTAAATAACGTAATAATGAAAGCACCTATCAACTCAGATATTCACTTGTTTTTCATCAAACATCAAATCTTTATTATACTTAGTGAGAGCGATTAGTAAGCACTTGTCCTGTCTCAAAAATATCCTTGCTGATGGAAGTTACTAGAATTTATTAAAGCCCGATCTCCTAAAAAATTGGGGCCGTATGAGGTGCAGAAAATGTACAGAATTTTTTACATGCTATAAAAATTAAAACAATATTTTCATACAAATAATATATAAGACCCAGCTAGGGATTGCATAACCGGTTTATCGGTTAACCGGTAAATGGCCTAAAATGCACCAGCGGTAATTACCGGTAAATTGAATATTTACCGGTTTTTACCGGATATGTTTTTATCGCGAATTAATGCCAGATACAGGCATATTATAACGATTTTTTTTTATGATATGTGCATGAGGGAGTGAGAACTATTTTTTCAACTCCGGCAACATTTATAAAATGTTTTTTACAATGTAATTTCATATTTTGAACTCGAAAAAAGTCGTGGCAAATATTTGAACATTGCATTTCAACATCAAATAACTTGCCGACCAACTCGTATTGAATGAGAACGAACGTTTTCATATGTACAAAAATCAGGTCAAATTTATAAGACGAAAGTGTTAATATATTATAATTTGCTTCCTGAGAGCACATTGTAATTTTTATAAATCATTATACCAAAGTAATTAATAAGCTCGAAAATCCAAAACATTGTTTTTTTATTTCATTTTAATTATAATTTATATTAATAGATACAAATTATGCATACATGTATAAAATATTATATATACATCAATAAGTTAATGGATATACTAAAAGCGTATGAACATCTTATAGGAAGGTAAACCAAATATTACATAGATGTCATTTAAATTAATCAATCTTTGTGTGGCAAATAATAAATTATCTGATTTACTTAAAAACGTACATTTATTCACCTGAACATATTTATAGTACATTTTATGGCGTCACTATTAACCTGACATGTATTTAAAATTATTTATGTTTCAATCCAGGTACCATTTTTAGTGAAAGTAACCACGTACAGTTATACTTTAATGATATAATCCACGTCTATTTTTTTTTCATTTACCGGTAAATTACCGGTAAACCAGTAATAGTAAAAGGTGAAATTATTTATCGTTTACCGGTTATTGAAATTTGACGGTAAATTGCAATCCCTAGATCCAGTAAAAATTGACATTTAAGTAATATACACGACTATAAAAATCAGTAAAAAAACGTGTTATACGAGGTTCTTATTTGTATTATACGAAACCGCGCTATAAAAGGTTTACTATAGGAGGTCATTATATTTTAAATCAACATTTGTTATCAATATGAGAGTTTATTTATACGATCCCTTACACGATGATATGTAGGGTAATTTATATTAAATAAGCATAGAGAAAAATAATGAAGAAATTCGACTAACGCAAGCTAAATAAAAAAAGAAAATCCTGTTTTGAGACGACTTAATAACACGAAGAAATTGTCTTGTGGACGTTCATATAGCGTACAATGTTGCTGTCAATTAAGTGGAAGAAAATTGATGTGTGACATATATACATCTTCTTCTCTTTCGTATAAAGAATAATGTGCCAGACACAGACAGATTATTTTAATGTGTAGATTTTGAGAGAAAATTGTTTTTTTTTCCGATTTGAGAAATAAGTTTACCGCCACATCAATTGATCGTAAAATGGTTCCTAGCATTTAACTGTCTAGTATTAACAAAATGTGTTTAGTCAAATAGTATAAAATGTTCTTATTTTAGCATCTGTTCTCAACAATTATTGCCATATTTTAAGAAGCCGGTGAAATTATGTTAGTTTATGTAATTTAAAAATAAGAATTGGTTTAAATATTTCCTGGCGATAAAATATTCTAGCAATCTTTTGTATCAATCGTCTGTAAATTGTGAATGCGGTGAATAATTATTGTTAACTGATATATTTTGATTATGTCAGCTTTCAAATTTCCCCATCGCGTCCAATTATTAATCTTAAAAATTGAGCTTAGATACATTGATAAACATTTAGATAATAAACGAAATCCTTCTTAATTAAATCTTTGCAAAAAATAAAAAATACACTAACAGAGGAAATAAAAAATACTTCATCAAAATAATTAAAGTAAATATACTTTAGTATTGACAGTGTGTAATTATTTGTAAAGAAATGAAAAGCTCTCGTAAAGTTTTGTAGAGAACAAAACAAAAGGCATGCTTTGAAAACAATAACCAATGAGTAATAATTTACACATAGCAGAAAGTGTGGCAGTTGCAAATGAAATTTAGTCATAGTGTACATTAAATAAAATGGTAATTAATTTCTCCTCTGAATTTCCTAGAAAGCTCAGTACCGTTGTATTAACACGTCGAATCCCGGAGCCGTATTTTCACGTGATAAAACTTGAACGTCTGAGTTCCGGAAACGTGTTTTGATGTGATAGATCAGCGCTACAAAAACAGACAAATTAGTGACGTCAAGCGATATATTTGACAAAGAAATTATATGTATTCTTAAAGTTATCGCCTATGAAGGTATTGATTTATACGATCTAAAAATTCAATCGTCTCGTGTGCAATACATGATGCCAACATTCTCCTTGAAAATTATTGTCATCGATTCCAATCCGAGCAAGAGTTTTGCAAGATCCATATAACAGATTGTTTGGTAATATTTTGACGCTTATACCGACAACCGTATAAAATAATCCATGTAGGACTTGCAAGGTGTGTGCAAAGCGAAAAAATAAGTGCGACTCGATATATGTGTAAATATTGAAATGTAGCTCTCTCATGGGGAAATTTTGTAAATTTTATCTCACTGGGGCTAATTTTAATAATGTTTTAAACTACGACAAAGAGTTTTATTTGATTTTATTTAATAATACTATAGTTATAACATTTTTAGTAAACACGTAAGAAAACGCCATTTGTTTAAAAAATAGGCCGGAAACAGTCGTTGATTTGTCAAATTTTGATCAGAGCTTATAGTGTTAAGATCTCTACTGGGGGTTGTGCGTCACGGCTTTATATTGGTAGCGAACTTGACACAGATATATAAATAAGATTTCATTCAAAACTGCAGGTTGTCACGTTATGTCGCAACGAAACAATGGGACATATAAACAATATTATTTGTCACGATGTGATCCGTTGTGCGGCTCGTCTGTGTGCAGCACATGTAATAGAAGGCACTCACGTGTAGTGATTGAGTAATATGTGGGCAGCCGCCTGAGTGCGCCATATGAAGCAAAACTTATAAGTCGTGAATCTTCTTTATAGTACATTTAGTGAAAGAAAATTCGTATCCAGAAAAGCTCTGTTCGATTTTCTTTTTCATAACCGGTGAAATTTAGTTATCAATGCGATTACGAGCTCATGTGGATACATATACACAAAAATATTGTTGTGTTCGAATAATTCAATGAATTTCGAAATTGTCGAATATGATTCGAAATACCGTTTGTAATAAAAAAATCAGTTATTTAAAAATATGGAAAGAAAAAAATCATTGAATATCGAAATTGATCAAAACTAGCCGTAAAGGCGAAACATATTTTTTCATAAGGTTATAAATCATATATGATAGATATAATATAATAATATGTCAATTATACGAAGGAATAAATAAGTAATTAAGTATTCGAATGTTTTACCGTTAAAAATGAGCAAAATATTTTGAACATGTTCTATTAAAATCTCTAATTTTCATCACAATAAATAAATCAAGGATACGTTTGTTTTGAAAAGCAATTAATATATGAATTTCAAAGATTGGTTAATTTTCATTAAATTTAGTTCTCTATTGAATATATTTGCTGAAAACCTATAAATTAACATAAAATTATTTGTTAAGCTAAGGCGTTAATGTGACATGTGTTTCGTCTTTTACAAGCAGCATATTATTTTTAATTCCTAGCTATTCAACGCTTTTCTCACCACCATACGCTGCAAGTTCATACTTTTTTACACGTTGTATTCCGTAGCATAAAAACATTATGCGTGTTTCAGTTTTTTGCCAGGAATATCCGAAGAAAAATCTCTGACTCTTAATAGTATAGAAACTGTATTAAATTTACGAAATAAAGTCATCAATTTTAATTTTAAACTAAAAATGAACTTGCCCAAAGGTACTGCCGAGTTCACTGGAAAAATCAATGATTAATCAATTTCAATAATTATGATTACAAAAAATATTTGGATGTCTTCAACAAAGCAAAAACTACATGTTTAATACATGTCCACTACCAATGAAGGATAAATGGTTTCCTAAAAGAAGTATCTAAATAGGATAAAGATAGAGCCAATGGTAAGCTGATCAACAAACACAAATTGCGAATCACGAATGCAAAAAAAATAAAATCACTGAGATTCGAATCCGTGAAGTTCATATCATAGGCCAACAATGTCGATCAAATTTTTCAAGCGATGCGTTTGATTGTATATACAATAGTAAAAAATATTCACTTTCTTTGCCCCATTATATGGCCATAAAAAAACAAGTCTTTTTTTAATTTTAAATTGATTTGGAAAAAACATCATCATTAAAAGAATGTTTGACCTCCAAGGTTATGTTAAATTGTTCTCGATGTAAATTTATTTTTGAGCTGTATAATGCCTATATTATACATGCATGTTACATTAGCATAGTAGGTCATGATTATTTCGTAAAAACACTTTCCTTCCAAAATGAATTTAAATTTTCAAATTAGGAATCTTTTCCAAAGAGACTTTATCCTTTGAGGTGCTTTCGTGAAAAAGAAACCAAATGAAATTCGACTATGATAATTCTAAGGTAATTCAAAAAGAGCTTTTCTCATATAATTTGTAAATTTATTGGAAAAAAAAACAAAAGTTAAAAACATAATTGTTGTTTTGTGTATTTATTATTCTTGTAGCATTTGTTAATTGCTTAGTAAATACCCTTTTAAAATGTCAGTTTTTTTTTTGAAATTCTTTTTAAAAAGATTTTTTTTTGTTTTATATAAGGCATTACTTTATTTCTTTTTTTGAGTCTTTTTTATTTACAGAAGGTTGGAATTATTCTCATGTGAATTATATGGCTTTCTATTTTTTACATCAACTCGCGTTGACATTATTCGTTATTTTACTGTGGTGATTACGATTTCGTTTTTTCCCACCATTCGCTTTAACGAATTTTACTCTTGGTTAAATAAATTTCTGTTTTGGAATGCGATGCTAGATTCTCGGCGTTTTTTAAATTTTTTTTAAATAAAATGTTGATGTTTTATATTTCAGAATTTTCAAATCATAGAATCGAAAACAAACACAAATTTAATAAAAATTAAATTAGAAATATCCGAACGAGCTAAAATTGAGCACCTCAAAGTTGGTTGAAAAAAACACTCCAACAAAACACAATAAATTATTGCAAAAAAAATTTTTCATAGAGAATTAATGTGATCGAATCGAAGAATTCTGGCTGTCATTCAGTAAATAATTTTAGTTGTTCATATTATACAAAAAAAAATACTCTAATAAACCTAAGAGCAAAATGAATACCTAAATTAATTTTTATTAGTATTGAGTTCTTAATGAAGTTTAACATGAAATTTGAATAATAATTTAATCGTTAATTCTACACCAAATCCTTTAATCATTCTTGATTTCTCAATTATAGTTTTGGATTCTTATGGCAATGTTAGGGTTAACCAAGCTTGAATGATGCGAGTTAAAAATATTTAAGGTTCAATTTTAATAAATCAACTGTCAAATTTGGTGAAAAGACATTACATTTAAATAATAAAACACGATCTGTACCTTTTCCACAATTTAAAATTTTCTAGATCAAAATAAAAGATTGCTATTAACAAAAAAATGAGCAAATAATTATCAAGCATTCTAAATTAAATAGTCAAGAACTACATTAATAATCTACAGGTAATACAAAACATCCGTAAATAAAGTAAAATAGTTTACAAATGAAATATTATGAAACTCTTAAAATGGTTAACTCAAAAAAATCAATTGATAATAATTGAGGTTAGCAAACCTTGTTGCGACCTGTTTAATATTTTATTTTGGAAACAATACTCAATATTGTGATTTATAATTTTACTTTCTGGTTGCTTATATCTTAACTGATTAGATGAAGTATTGATAGGTAATACTCGATGAATGAGTGTTGACAGTAACTTTCGATTACAAGTTAATGTTTGTATTGAAATATATCCTGAATTGTTCTGATAGTCTCTATAAGTTGTTTAATACTAACGTAGCTGGATCGGGTTACATATTTTTTAATTTAAAATAAAATTTCGATATTAGCTTTTAATTAATGTGAATGCTTTTGTGTTGTGTTTGAGTTCTTTTGCAAAATATTATATAAACAAGTTGGAATTGTATTCGGATACGAAATTCGGAATGTTGAATGAATACAAAAGTCTTGTCGTATCTTTTAATTATATTGTTTATATTTTGATTAATTCAGGCCACGACCATGCTCAAATTAATTTAAAATGAAAAGAGACACGAACATGCCTCCATTCACGGAATGTTCTGACGCAATGGCGGTTATCTGCTTTGCCTTGATAGAAAAATATTGTTGTTAAAAAAATTAATAAAATGATATTGTTATTTCATGCTTGAATTGCATTAAGCAAATGAATGCGTAAATCGCTGACTTGCTCGTAAGCAATGTTGTCGAAAGTCGACGTAGTTATCAACGCATGCCTCGTACATGTCTGCAAAAGCCATTTAATATAGATTTAACCCCTTCTTTTCCATATGTCTCGTAAAGTATAAAATAGTTCCGCATTTTATATAAAAGAATGTGTTAACTATCATACGGTGGAAAAATAGCAATGTATTTTAGTTCTACAATTTTTTTATAATATTTAAGCTAATTGAAATTGTCGCCTGTTTAGTTTCATTTACATTAAAAAAAAATATTTTTATTGCTAGCAGGAAATAAACTAGGTCGTTAAAACAGAAGAGAAGATGTATTGTGTACCTTTTCTACACAGCTATATAAAGCAAATGTGCGTTTAAACATAGTTCTGACGATGGCGTGAGCCGAAATAGCTGTATCTAAAAAAATGTAGAACTAAAATACATTGCTATTTTTTTTTACCGTTTTATATTAGAATCGTTTTGAAGTTTTATGTCTCGTATATATTTAAGTAAAAAAATAGCTATCAACTATATCTTATAAAAAAATTGTAGAACTAAAATACATTGCTATTTTGTCACCGTGATATAATGGAGTTCTACCAAGTAAATGCCAATTCAATCAATATATGTGATAATAATAAAGCCACATTGTTAACACGTTCACCGCCATGGGGGTCACCGGTAACCGACATTGGATTATTTTAAGGGGCCATAGGGTTCACTGGTGACCGACACATAAAAAACCAATTATTCATGTAAAAAATCATCATCAAAATTTAGAAAAAAAAACAATGCATTCTGACATATCCTATCAAATACTACTTAGAAAAATAATATCATTGTTTTCATTATTTTACGTAAAACCTGTTGGCGACCAATGTGTTAATATTATACTTATTTGGACAATATATTTTATGACCATTTTATTGTTGTCTGCAAATAAATAATGAGAAGTTAGAATTGTTAAAACTTTGTACGATTCCACGTGTTTTGTCACTAGCGACCCGGGTTTCGTCTTTCGGCATCTTCAGACATTCTATCACACGGACGCAACAGAACTGATGTATAACAAACAGTTAGCATCGTCTATATACCAACGGTATTAATTGAAGGAAAACACAGATCCCAAGGCAAGAAATAAATGGCAGGTAAAATAAAATTAATGATATTGATCAAATAATAATTAACGCGACTGCCTGTAATAAGTTTTATTAAGGATTAATATTGAAGTTTTAACGATTCAAATTTGATATAGAAGTTCCATCGAGAGCCTTCAGTCGATATCATAAATTAATGAAAGATTGTTTGAATTTAAATTTTAAGCCAATATACTTTATTTGTATTTCTATTGTGTGACTTACTGTAAATTATTTTCTTAGTTCATGAACCCATGGTTTTGTATTGTAATACGAGTGGTGTCCACGTTAACCGGATTCATTGTGGAACCCTCAGCTGTGCAGCGCCCTAAGTTTGTCAGCAACGACACAACAATTATACAAAAAAATCTATACATAAGAGATTAAGAAAAACCTGGAGACCTGTACCCCTGCATATAGAATTTTTTTTCTTTGGTTTGTTTCCATATGTATGTGTGTAGGTATAACAAATAGAGAGATATATTTGTAAATCCATTTGAACTGGATTCACTGCAAATTTCTTACCTCTGCAGCGATTAAACCATACTTTTAACATCAACAGAAGAGAAATACAACAAAAAATACATATGACACAATAAAAAGACATGAAACGAAGAGTGGAAGAAATTTTAGGTTTTAACCATCCATTAAGTTTATATATAATAAAAAAAAACAAGAATGGAAATACTGGAATGGAATTATGGAGCTGCTTCCTTAATAGAGGTATTGAATTTAGTTGGCATCTGCTTATTTTTTAAATTTCTTGATATAATATCTGTCAGTCATTTTCAATACTTATGATAGGACGACTGAAGATACCGAAAGAAAAAACAAATGCCGTAAGTGACTATAAGCAAAAAAAAAAACTCAAATTTCAGTATGAATCTCAAAACCTCAGCTTCTTGTTTTTAGTTATAATGTTTTTAATATGGGTGACAACCACTCGTGATCCTTCTCAAAATTTCCGAAGAATAGTGTTTGGAAAATGTTAATTTATATTTTTATAACTAATGATGATAGAAATAATTTTCCCCCCGATGACTTCAGTGGCTGGTTTTGTAAGTTCTATACCCCTCAATGATTCTTAGGAATAATTTGGCTCACTAGATAAATATTGACGCATATAAAATAAATAATAATTATGAGCGATTGTGTACTGTTTTTGGTGGGTCAGTAATATTGTGATGACTTTAAACAATTTATATTTCATACTAACGATAAGATATGTTTTGTTATGATAAGTTCGTTACGCAAATAAAGCCACGGTTTCATCATAAAGATAATAAATAACATGCTCTGAGAATGTTCCAATAATCATTGTATTTTTATAGCAAACGAGCGATTATTTTATGTATTTTAAAACTGTTTGGTTAAACTTTTCAAATGTCTACAATTTTTAGCACCGATGGGAATTTCATCAGCTATTTTTTTAAAACCAAATACACGCATTTTAAAGACTTCAAATTTAATGTTGTATTGATCCTAATAGGAATTTAATCGAGATATCTCGTTGTTAGAGTGTGGTTCTTTTTAATTGACAAGAAGCTTCGATAAGCTATTCTGTAATATAAACTGCCACAAAATTACATATCGTTTTAATACCGCTCAAAGAACTCGCTTGCTTTGTCTAAC
Source organism: Himalopsyche japonica (assembly GCA_028555115.1). Classification (NCBI taxonomy): domain Eukaryota; kingdom Metazoa; phylum Arthropoda; class Insecta; order Trichoptera; family Rhyacophilidae; genus Himalopsyche; species Himalopsyche japonica. Next base: position 1,298,103 of record JAHFWJ010000575.1, on the reverse strand, counting down.
AACATCGGAAAAAATATTTAAATGTTGTACGTTTAAAAAGGTCTGCAAAATATTTTCTGTTTGCAGTGAGTTTTGTGTGATTGTATATTAAAAGTTGATAAATAAATGCTAGCACGGTGAAAAAATAGCTATGTTTTTCAGTTTTCCAAAACTTATAAGATAAATAGTTGATACCTCTTCCCAATCACACCTTCATCAGAACTGTCTTTAAACGTACATTTACCTATCTATATAAATAAATAGTTGTATAGAAAAGGTATATAATATATCTTCTATTAAAAAGGAGAATTGAAAATTGAGAAATGCAAAAAATCAAAGTGACGTATTGTAGAATTTATTACCACAATATGAAACTAGGGTGTAAAAATAGTTCTATCAAGTAAATTCCAATTCACATATTTAATTGATAAATACTTGTTAGGGTATCCAAGTGAAAATGACATGATACCGAAATTGCTATTAAACAGACGTGGAAATTTAAATAGAACAACATATGGCGTATAAACCAATCGTTAAAACTTGTATTACAGAAAAAATGCCCATAAAAAGTGTATTGGTTTCATTGGAAATTTTTTTCGTGAAATTAAAAATATTTTCCGATATACGAATCATAAAATATGTTATCAAAAAGTCAATCTGTATTTTCACCTGTAGTTATTTTTCAGCAACCGTTTAGCATCCACATTTTCCGAGTTTACAAATGAAACATAAAATTTAACGACCGCATTTACGAAGGCGTTCCCACGTGAGTGAGGTAACTGCCTTTACGGCGTATTTGTACTGAAACCGCATGGATTTTTTAGCGTCGCAGGTGTGTCGAATTTGTCGCTCGGAAGTCAGTCATTCAGGCACAATTGAATTTCGCCGCTCAATTGAGTTAAGCTAAGCTTTTGTTTGGCACCCACTCTAGAGTGGGCGTCGCTGAGAGACATGCAAATTGAAGTTTGCGAGCGGTAATGAGACGATAGAACTCTGGTAATGAGCTTTCGCCTTAAAAGCTTTCTTGGGTGTATTGGTGTATAAAAATGTTATTGTTGCGAAGTTTTTCTTTATTTTAATACATAGAATAAATATAATTATCTACGCCCGTTTAAAACATGGATTTTTATGTAATATCTAGACAAGAGTATTTACTAAGTATTTTTTGTATGATATCGACTGAAGGTGCTTGACGGATTTTCAATATAAAATTTAAATTGTTAAAACTTTGTACGGTTCCACATGTTTTGTCATTAACAACCCAGGTTTCGCCTTTCGACATCTTCTTTTTTAAAGTATAAAGTAGAGGTGTACTACAGAATAATCAGTCTGTGTGTGGAATAGACTATGTCTTGAATAATTTGTTAGCGGGTTTTTCTTGTTCTTAATAATTGTTATATTCACGTGTAAATAAAAAAAAATTCTCATAGTTTTCTTAAGTGGTATTATCGATTAAGCGAGTCTTTAAACCATATCATTATTAAAAATTAATTAAACTCCATTATGTATCACTGTATAATAAAAGATTTCTGCGTAAAAAAATATACATAATGCATGAAAAAGACTAAAATTTGAATTGTTGGACCTTTCTACTTTTCCACGTGCTTTCTACTGTAAACATTTCCGCTTGTTTCAAAACATACTAAAATGTACACAATTCACATTTGATATTAAAATTGTATTAAGCATGTCAGTCGATTTCGTAAAATAATTTTAAAAATATACAAAACTCTTATTATCGTAATAATTCAAACAATGAAATGCGAAGATAAATTTAGTATGCCTCTCCGTTTTTTTAAAATTTATTTTTTAAGTAGTGATTGCGGAATAAAACAAAATTAGTATTTTCTTCAAATGAAATATGTTTCAAGACTCGATAAAAATGGTTCCTTATCTATTTCTTTAATAAGTGGATATATATATATTATTGAAATTATTAATTTAAAGTTAATCAGCGAAAGCTTTATCGCTAAACATTTAAATCAAGCTATAAGACGTATTATTAAATCCTCAAATAATTGCTTAGTCAGTGACGTATAATGCATTTGATAGGCCCTATTTTTCGGATATAAAAAGTATGTATTCATATCATATATACAAAATTCTCAATTTGCTACTTGCTTTAAAGACGAATATCTCATTTTTAATGTCAAATGCGTTTCGAGGAGAACGTCAATTGAATAACAGCGCATTTATAATTTAACATAAAAAACAATCGGAGCGAAATTATAAGAATTAAATTAAAAATGAATATTGAAGACATAAGTAAAAAATATACATATATATATTGTTCATATTGTCATATAAGATATTTTGTGGTACCGAAGTTCTGGAGGTATCGAGCGTGCGCCTCTGGGGTAATCTACAAGGTTCATAGTATACGCAAGGTTAATTAACCAATTATTTTAAAAGCTTATGTTAGTATTTTGGTCGATATATTCAACATCATTTTAGATATAGACATAGAGATCATTTTAGTTTTGATAAATAAATGATTTTATTAAATTTTCATTGTTGAAATCGTGTGCAATTCAAGATGTTTTGTTACTGGGTGTTACCTTGGTTTCGCCTTTTCGAATCTTTAGGAATTCTATCGTATATATATATATTTAAATTCTAGCCTTAATGTGTATAACTTTTATGTGTTATTCATCTTGTATGTAATCAATGCAAATGGTTTACTGTCTGTGGTTTTAGTTCTATTACATCGTTGTGTATTTGTGTGTGAAATTCAAGTCTGAATTTCATCAAGCATCCGCAGTCGATATTGTAATACTACATAGTAGATTTTGATTTGCCTTTTAAATTAATTAAGGTGTAACGAGATTCACTGGAGGCTGTTGTCATTGATGTATATGCAATATTTGCATACAAATTTACACGCTTGTTTTTTTATTATTATATGTAGAAAGCGATTATTTTGGAAATATCTAATTTGTACGAGCAAGTTCATATATATTTAAAAATGAATACGTAATTAAAACTCGCATCACATCGAGTATAGACCGTTACATATTATATTATTTTGTCATAAATTTTTAGAAAATATTGTTTTTTAAACTGATTGAACATAAAAAAATATTGCACTATCTAATCGGCGTTAAAATCAGTTTCTTTCAATTCATTTTAAGGCGCCTATAAACTTAACAATAGTCTGTGATTTTAATGCCAGTCATGTAATTTTACAAAAGATTTTAACACAAGCCATATCATAATTCATTTGAATTTGAAGTGGATCACAAATAAATAGCTATTTCATGTCAGATATAAATCAGGAACTATAAGTAAAGATTGAAATTACTTCATAATATGTCACTTACAGTTTTGTCAACGGCTTCAATAACTTATCATTAAAACAACACCTTGTGTCATTCACATGACTCTTGTCCTCACACATTTCAAATAATTATCCATTGTCATTTTATAATCCCATCATTGTGCCATTTCTCTACTGGTTATAATATCACATGTTTTATTGAACCGCAAAAACTTTTCAGCATTTGAGTTTGCGTCCATTTTAAAATTAAAATCTTCGATCTTTTGATTCATCATTGTGACTTATTAATTGTATGCAGACTGCAAATAGAAATGTAAGTGAATCAGACGGTAAACTCGCGATGTAAACAAAGCTGTATGCAGTCGGTTTGGTAGTCGGGGGTAGGTTTATATGGATCGTTACAGCGGAGAGGCGGACGGGGTAGAGAGGACTGACAAGCAGGCGCCGCGACGCTTCCTACCCTCTCAACGACGCAAGCGCGTGTGCGGTTAAACAGCGTTTTCCATGATTACAATCTACATTAATTTTGATTCATTTATAAGAACGAGGCCTTTCCCATGAACATTTTTCGCAACCAGCATTTCACAAGAATATTTATTTATTAATATATACACGTTACAAAAATTACAAATTACAAACTCATTGCTTTTGCAACGTCAAAATATTTAAGCATTTAGTGTTGGAAATTCAAAAAATAAACAACACAACAAACAATAAGGACAGTGAGAAAGTTAAACAAGCAATCTCACGAAAAATCTACTTTAACACTTACTTTAAAAAATATCCTAAGCATACAAATTGATATTACTCAGAATGGCCGAATATAATATAATATATACAACCACAAGTATCAAATGCCACTTCTCTGTATACAATAATCACAATTAAATAATGAAACACAATGTTTCATACTATTTCCACAATTTAATGTTTGTAAGATCAGAAATGGTTTCGCACATCGCATGATCGAATTATTTGAAATTGGTGCTTTTGGACCGTTAACATTTGATTTGTGAACAATTTTACAATACTTCGGCTGATTATATATTATATGATTAATACCTCTTTTCTTATATCTTTGGTTTTGTATTCCTGCTACTAAGTAACTCATTTTTTGTATAAAATTAAATGACCTCGTCTTTACTTGTATTGTATCACTAAGTCTACTCAATTATACATGTTTTGTCACTAACGACTCGTGCTTAGCATTCGGCATCTTCAGGCATTACGGATGTAACTAAACTGACGTCAATTAGTCGGTGACTTAGTCAGTTCTGTTAGCATACGTGTAAATGCCTGAATATGTCGAAAGTAGAAACTCGGGTTGTTAGTGACAAAATTTGTGGAATCGTACAATGTATCAAAAATTCAATTTTGATGTTGAGATTCCATCAAGCACCCTCGGACGATATCATAAATTATAAAAATATGTATTGAATATAGAGGGATATTACTGAATGGTATCATTCAATCGACATCAGTCAATGACAAAGCACGTGGAATCAAGGTTTCACGATTCAAATGCATATTTTCGTAATAAAATATTTAGGAAAAAATCTATTATTATTATCTAAATATTTTTTTATTTCTATCATACTATATTTATATACTTAAAGCTCATCGCTTAAAAATATGAATACGAACCAAAGTTAATTGCTAGAGGCCATAAAGAAATTTGGCTGTGATACTTGCTCTTTTTATGAACGTTTCGGTGTAATGATATCCGAGTTGAATTAACAGAAATAAGCTCAAGAATTTCAAAAAAAAAAAATCACTCATTCACTGTCGTGTTTTTACTACTGAACCAAAACTATCAAATGGAAAGATTATATCGAAAACAGTTAAGGGGGCGTGTTCATAAATGCGTAGACTGATTTCTCGCACACGCCTTATTATTTACGTAAAATTATCTTGATTTGTATTTCCCATAATAAATAGAGCTATATTTTATATATAAAGCTTAAATATCAAATCGTCAGATCGGGCGTCTAACAATGAGCTTTTCGAGGACGCTGAAATTCACAAGCCCTACCGCATTGCGGGCGAATACGCCTCCTGTTTATAAAAGCTCACGTCCATGGCCTTTATTGATAGAAGTCACCGTCACGTAAGCAATAATTCTCTTAAGATTTACCGTTGATCTGCCACCGTGTTTAATATAATACACAAGTTAAACAATATAGAACGTTTCTGATTAAGGCATGTTTTTTTTACATTTTGACTACATAACTTTCATACATACAAACTTCATCAGTTATTTTATTATGCGTTTCAAAACAAAGATCAAAATATTCTTTTTGTGAGGTATATAAATGTAAATATATGGTGACGTTTTTGTGTTTCAAATAACCTTATCAATAATAATTAGCCTTTATCATTGTATTTTAAACAATAAAAACATATTTTATAATACCATTTCAACAACACGTTTTATGATCACGACCGGTTTCGTTCAACACGAGAACTATCATGCCTTTCAATCTGCTTAAAGTATATTTTAATACCCAGACTTCTAAAATTTATTGAATAATATTGGTTTGTAACAATCTTATTGATATTGTCAAGACAAATCAACCAATGCATTGACTTAAAAACATGTGAGTACAAGAAGGTTTTGACCACTGTAAATTCATATATTTTTGTGTATCAATTATCAATACAGAAAAATCAGGCATCTCAACAGTTGAGATGTTAGCAGTAAAGGGTAAAAAGAGATTTTCTCATTGTATTGTATTTCATATTAATACATTTTTTTACTTTAATGCAGAAAGTCAGTCATAAATTTCTGACTATAAATGTAAGCGAAATAAAATTGTGTTCATGGCAATAAACTGTGATTAAATTTGACCTTGTTTTGCTTGTGATTAGAAGTCTATATATTAGTACATCTTACACCAATTTACTATACATTTAAACAACATGAAACCTTTATAGTACATAAAATCCACTGTTGCTAAAAGTAAATATTTAATGTTATGATGTTATTATAGTTTTAAGTTACACAATGACACTGAAAGCTCTATGAGATAAAATTGGTTTCATGAAGTTAGTTTTTTGCATATATTCAAAAGAAAAACATACGATTTCCAAGTAAATAAATAAGAATATTGTAGAATAATAAAGAATCGATATTTGTATGATTATCCTGTGTTTATTTTTCGTATTCTTTTCATAATTATTTGTCATTAAAAATAGTGTTACAGTTGCTACATATAAATCATACATCTGAAGAATTTATAAATGAATATATATTAAATAATGCAAAAAAGTCGACCATTAAACATTTGGGAAATTAGACAAACTTTGAGCTCTCTTTGTAATATGAAATTGTCAAACTGGAAATAGATATCTCTGTACTTCTCTGCTTTAGAAAGTTTTAAAGTGTTTGTACTAAAAAGAAAAAAATGTTCAAGCTTTTAATAAGCTGTCGTTTACTTTATAATCTTACACGACATGTGAGTATTTTTTTTTTAAATCAAACCCTAAAAGTACTCAACACTCAATAGAATGAGTACAGAGCCGCACCTAGGAGTTTTTGTGAGAATATAGTTTGCCCAATAAAGTAATATTGCAGTATATTTTGTGATGCAATATAAAAAATTGTATCGCAGGAAGAATGAAAGAACTATTTGCTGAAAAATTCACCATGTGTTAAAAACGATCGATCATAAGCAAATATCTTCCAGTGAAGTGAGGTTTTTAACTAAGGGTCACTTGGTTTACATCAATATTGGTATTCCAAAAATCTGATGCATTGTCTCGACATTGACTAATACTAAATAAAAAAAAAAGTTAACGCATCTAGCCTATTAATATCTCTAATATTCCTCTACTGATAAGCATTAAACCTGGAATCAAGCATTAAAAAAATTAAGTAAATTTGATAATATTAGTAGATAAGGTTTGCCTTCTCTAAATCGGCTGCCCGTGTGTGCCGCATCAATTGCACATAAGTTAAATTAGGTCCGGATGAGTAATAATTTAGTAACATTTCATACGTATTGGGCATTATGTAGTATTATTTATACAAAAGAAAATAAACAAACTCATTAAATGTTACGAGAAAATCTAAATGGAATGAATCGTTCACAAAAGAAATTACAATTAAGTGTTTCATAGTTTCTCGTGATATAAAAGTTAAAGAATAATAAATATGATCAATCCAACGTAAAAGAATGACTAAAATATTGGTTTTTGTTTTTCAAAACACACTATTATATATATATATATTATATTTGTATAATCCAATAAAAGTATTTTTTATTTATATTAAAAATAAATAAATTAAGTGAGCCGAATCTAGGAGTTTTTGTCATATATTTTTCGTATCATTGATATCACACAATTTTTTCGATCAAATTTATTATGACTTCACGTGTTTAATTTATGTGTTTAAATAAAAATATAAGACGTTATAAGAATTTCATGCACACCAGCCATCTGTCCGATATTTTTATAAGCTTGTTATCGTTCGAGAATTAATAGACTATTACATGAATATTTTTTTGTATAGAGTCTTTGTATAAAATGCACAGATGGCGATATATGATATATATTTTTACTTTTATTAATTTAATTATAAACATAATTTTTAACCTCGAAAATATCTATTCTGATGAACTCGTTTGAGTAAATGTAACTCTAAAAAGTATCCTACAAAACCTTATTTATTTATGTTTAAATTAATTATTCTTAGTAGTCCACTAACAGACTTATTGTATAGGGAGAATTTTGCGATATTCAGATTTTAATTTCAAAATTAAAAAAATTTCAATTTCATATTTTATTTGAAATTACAAAAATACAAGAAATTATTTTTTAAATGAAAGATTTGAAAATATGGCGTAATTTTTGACAGGGAGAATAAATTTGAGGGCGTGGGAAACGACAGTTTGGTGGTTTAAATACTTAATCATATATTGACGGTACCTTACTGTAAATGAGTTTTTAATTGTAAGATCGAATTGAAAGAATTGAAAACAATAGTATATTTACAAACTAATCATTGATAATTATGTGGCATATATATTTATTTTCACATACATATTATAGTCTTAAGCCGATATTTCAAAATATCAATGTTTTATTTGAAGTTAAATAATAAACTTAAGAAATAATGAAGATGGAATTGCGACTGGAATGTAATCGAAAAGTTTTGAAAAAAGGTACATTAAAAGTATCAAGAATAAAATAAACATTAAAACAAATATTCTCTACATTTTTTTTCGTATAAAAAACATTTAATATTTCAATTTTATGTAAGTATATGCTCACTTAAAGATACTTGAGTGTTTGATTTTCCTGAATCATTTTTTCCGAGTCTTTCAAGAAAATATTTCCTTCTGTATTTTGACAGCGGTTTTAAGACGGCACTCTAAATTCAGAGATTACCAAAAAGGTAAAAACATGCGTCTTATAATCGGAGGAATGTGGTATTTAAAATCAATATTATCGGTATTATCATGAAAGGTCTAACCCCAGTGACGTCAGCACTTTAACCCTGCTACAAGAGATTAGATTCTGAAATATTTGTTATGGGCGTTTGTTGTTTAAGTTCTTGGTTTGATCTCAACCTTCACAAGCGATGGCCATTAGAGATAAGCCCGTTCCACGAGGACCCTTCAACATCTCTTCTTAGCCTAAATCGCTTTACTTTCTCGAAAGGGGATGAGGGTACGTTTTGGCTAAAACCGATTTGCGTATTTCCGTACCATAGCTTGGTGTAATTTGCTCTTTGAAATACTGTGATCTTATTGGCTTATATGTAAATAATATTTAAGATTAACGTTATAAGTGATTAATAACATGTTGTCGTTCATGGGAAATGAGATATTTATTTTGAAACCACGTGAGAATTATAAATGAACACTTTGACTACTTACGTCTTAACTGTAAATAAGGCTGATTACAGTGTGTTGATTATTAACCAGAGTCGTGTAGAATGGACGAAACTGACTAATTTTTGTATAAGAAAATTTTGAAAAATATCTCAATGAAATATTTACCCGATTGGTTGGTTGATCTTTAATTTAATGTACATAAATAACAAAGGCAGAAAAAATATGACGTGTTTTTTTAAACAAAACCACAACCCTGTTGTTAATACTTAAATATAATATTTAAGACAATAAAAAGCATATTTTTTTGTTGTTTGTCACTTAACTTTCGTACTGAAATATAGCTTTATTCTTCTGATAACCTCTAAAAATCGATTATATTATTAAAATTCTCTGTACAATTAGGCAGAGAATGAGTAAAAATAATTTAAAAAAAAACAAAGAGAAAATTTGTCGATAGTTAAAAAAATTAAATTTTATTTTGATATAATATAAGTTCGATACCATAACAAATATTATTAAAAGCATACAATTATGTATATATCTGCAAACTATCAACTCAAATTATTTACAAAATGTTTTTAATTTACATTTTATCAGTTGATGATACTTGCGATGAGCGAAACCGGTCCCATTCATAAAATATGCTGTGGAAATAAATAGTACAAATGTTCTACAAAACTTATAATGCACATAAATGATAGTTATTAAGGTTTATGACTTCATTAGAACTATGCCAGTAGTATAAAAGGCCAGAAACTGAAGTAGTTATTAATTATATGTCTTATAATTTTTATAGAACTGGAATAGATTGCTATTCTTTCATCGTGTCAAATATATGTTTTAAAAAATAAAAACACACTTTTTGTTTTGTTTTTTACTGAATTATAATAAAGTTCTACCAAGATAATGCCAATTCAATCAATTAACTTATATTTGAGTTCAGAAAGTGCCCAGATAAATAATATTATACGAGGATAAATTGAGCTGCATTATGAAAATTTTATTAATTTAGAGAGAATTGTGAATCACATATAATTTTAGTCACTAGTCAGTGCCAGCGCGTATTTTGAATGATCACCGAAAATGATGAAAGCGTAGTATCTGTTATGTTCAATCGAAATTAAAACCACATGAATGAAAATATGGTAATATATAGTACAGATCTAAAATAATTGTAATTTCGAAACTCTCTTTTATATGCTGTCTTCTGAATCGTATCACAGAATTAGCGTCGAAAAAATAATTGATATTTTTTTAATTTTGCACACATTAATTATGTTTTCTATCTTAAACAATATTTTATTAATTATATAGTAGAATATTACACAAAATGAACTAGTCCTTGTCCACTTTGGTCAAGTCATGGAACGTAAAACGGTATCTGTTGAACAAGAAATAATGACGGTCGAATAACGTTCGGATGGAAAATATAGACGAACTATAAATTTTGTAAAATAAATATAAATAAACATAAATTCGAAAGAACAAAAAGCTTTCAGGCATCGATTTGAAATAAGTTCTTTTTCGTTTGTCCGCCATCCTTTCTTTTCTTCTTAATGCTAACAGTAAATATAAAGGATGCTTTTTTATCGTCACGTATGTATTTATACGACCAATATGATTCTACCAGTAAAAAGCCACTCTATTTGCAAGAGGGTGTAATATATGAAAGATAATTTCAAATGTTGGTAGTAATTAGTTTTCTCAAAGATAATATGTCTATAATAAATACTTACAAAGTAATTTGGTTAATTTATGATATCGACCAATATGCTTGATGACAATTTAATACAAAAATTGAATTGTTGAAGTTTTTAATGATTCCAAATGTCTTATTACTAACCGGGTTACGCATTAAAGTATTTTCATACATTCTATCTAACGGATACAATAGAACTGACGTTAGTGACAAAACATGTAGAATCATGCAAAGTTTCAACAATTCATATTTAATTTAATCAGGCTCCGATTACAATAATATATAGCGGGAATGATATAAGGAAGTAAATATACAATATATAAAAAAACTATTTTCCGTACTTATTTTCCAAAATTTTTAATAAATTTTGATAGTCTAGGTTTTATAAATAAGCAAGAACAAAAATAAAACACTTTTGAATGCTTGTCATTCAGCATCTCAAAATTCGCTCGCAAATACCTTTAAATATTTATTGAAACTGTGTTTGAAATCTTCAAATCAAATAAAGGTACTTGTAGAAAAAAAATGTTCAAACAGAATAGCGTAGTATACAGATGCAATTGTCAACACATCTTTCCCGATCTATTTTCTGTATTATATTCTTTTAAAGTAAAATTTTATGTCGATTAATTGTAATTATAAGCTATGGTCTTTTTGTGCTTTTTATGTATTTTTTTCCATTATCTGCATTGCATAAGCTTTGTATTCAAGAAAAGTACTTATTGTATGGAGGTTCCAGCCGTTACTGATTTTATTCGTCGTAAAAAAGTTATTTTGGAATCCATCCAATATGCGTTTGTTGGGGGATCGTAAAATTATTTACCATCATATTGGGCCGAATTCATAACTGGATTACAGACACGTGTACCAGTTTTTTACGCAAGCTACTAAACTAGTCAAAATGACGTAGGAATGAACGGGTAAATTGAAAATTGAAAATGAAATTGAATTGATTTGTGGCAAAGAATAAATATATAAATAATTGATAAAATGAAATTCTGGAACATGTTATATATATTTATGTCAACCGTCACAGGTCACGCTTTTCATATCAACTCTGCAGTTTTCCAAAAACGCTAATGTTTTTGGAAAACTGCAGAGTTTTACGCAAACTATTTTATGGTGAAAAGACTATCTCAAAAGACTTCTTTTCGTCAACCGATTATTATTATAGTAATGAGGATATAAGAATTTAATTTGGACGTCGCTAGTGTTTAGTTTGGGGCTGTGAAGTCGTTAAAAAAACACGTCTCTGACTTTGCATTTTTGCAAGTTTTTTCGTACCTTTGCTATTAGTCTGCATTAAATTAAAAATCAACCAACCGATCCAACACATTGTTCATTGAGATATTCTTCTAAATCGTCTATTTGAAAAAGTAGTCGGAGTTGCTCGTTTTTCACTACTTCGACTCCGGCTCTACAGCTCTGGTTTAGTTTATTACAGATTATTTATTAACTATCATGGTTTTCGTGAATTTTTGCGGGTTCGGGATTTAAAATTATTGGTGGCCTTCTGAAGACAAGCAAATAACATTGAAAATCTTAAATTTATATGTGATCAAGTGAAGAGTTTCAACATTTACTCTTTTAAATGAACTGATTTTCTATTATTTTTTATTCAAATGAAATCTAAATATATAATAAATAAACTATAGATGTCATTATTTTTTGGCTTAAAATCTTATCGGTCTTTTGGCTTGCTGCATTCCATACTTATAATTTAGTCGTTGAGAAGAATTTTGGTTTTCGAAAAATCGGTAAATCTATTGAAAAAGTGAATATATGAAATAGCCCATTCTGAGATGCGAGCCTATATGTGCTGCGACCAAATCCAGCGTCGTTGACAACTAGTTTTAGTTGAAAATACCAAATCTTCAAGCCGATAACTAGCATATATTGAAGAGAAAATAATGTTATTCCAAGTTTTCAAAATAAGCTCCGTTTATCACGTAATATGTATGTATACTTTCGAGGTAATAATTGAGAGCTTTTATCTGAATAATTCCACGGCTAATTGATTAAATCCGACTTTCTCTGCAAAACATTGCGTGATCCATGTTAATACAATAGAACCGGTATATTAGTAAGTAAAGGAAGCTTTTTACAAAGTTCAATGAAAGCTCTTTTAACGTTGTACACGAATGCTGAATAAATTTAAATTGATAAAAAATTTATGAGTTTGAAAAATTTCAGTTTGTGAAAATTATGGACGTGTCAAAAGATTAATGAAATTTACGACGAGCTTTTTGGGTGAGATATAATAATTTTATTAAATATTTTTTTTTGTTCGTTTAGAGGCCTTTTATTTTTTATCAATAAAAATTAGTATACGGAAAAAAATAATGCGAAATTTTATAAATCGACTTTGAAAATCATATAAAAAATCTTTATTGTAAGTGAAATTGTGTGAATGACTTTTACGTGAAATGTTTTGTATGATGATCAATATATTTTTTCATTTTACAGACAATATACTCACATCATCATTTAAACGTTTGTGATAAAAAAAGGTATAAAAATTCAATATTTTTTTTTCGCAAAAATTCATTTTTTTAAAACTTTTTCCATGCTGATCTACTTGTAAAATATTCCAACACCAAATATTAAAAAAAATAATTCAGTGGGGTTGATGTAAGCCCAACTTACGGAGATTATAATAGTAAATTAACATATATTTCAGTCAAAAAAATAGCTGTCTTACAAAACTTTTGGCAAAGTTGTCTTATATTTTTAACGCCAAATGTCAACACACTGCAATCAGCAACAGTATCAACAGCAGAGACATTACTAGCCAGACTGTTAAAAACAGCTGCATAACAATATACAGATAACACCAAGTATTTTATGAATGTTTTGAAAATATTCCCATTAAGTAAAAAAATCGATGGAATTTTTAAAATGTTATTAAAAAAAAAAAATTTTACTTATTCAAAATTATTAGTGTGTTGATTTTGTAACCTTAAAATGAATTGTACGTGGAAAGCATTGGAAATCTACATGGAATATAAAATATAATAAAATCCATTAAAAATGTAATTCGCCTGCACTCACTCTCATCAGAATGAAGTATTATATGTTAGATGACATTGAAGCAATACTGTTAAAATTCAGTAATTTTAGCATTAGTAGGCCGGTAATACACTTTATAAGAACAAATGATTCATATCAACGAATTGTCAATAAATTGGCAGGAATATATAAATAATCAAGGATGGTAATATTCTCTTTTCGGCCTCGTATAAGTCGAAAGAAACATGGAGATAAGTGCGATTATATTTTAGTTTTTATATTATTAAAAGCGATCATAGCTAAAAGAAAACCAATTGGATAAAGTCATGGATATGATATGAAAATAATTCTTGAAAATTTCTTTCGAACCTTTTCCACCATGACTCTATATTTCAAACTCATTTGGTCCAAACAATATGTTCACTCTCAAGCCTGGTTCATAATTAGGCATTGCAAATTAATATATAAAAGTTTTAATGATCGAAAAAGCTCTGGTGGTACGGAGAATAAAGCTCAATATTTGCAATGCTTTGTAACAGTTAAACTAAATATGATAATTAATGATTTTTTTACTGTATATTCTAATCGTAATTTCGATAGCTCAAATAAACTAAGCGCTAATAAGAGATGCTAGATTTAGCAAATTTCTGCTTGTAAACAAATAAACTTAATATTTCATATGACAATAATCAATTATAAGCTCAGGAGAAGCACATTCACTTGTTCATTTATTAATATTAATCTAATAATTGTGTCTCACGTGTGTTGAGCCAAGTTTTGCGTATAGACTATTACGTATGGAAGTTCGAAACTATTTTAGCACTCAGTTTGAGCTTAACGACAGGGGAAGGTCTAAAATATGATGTCATGCGATTATATTACAATGCAATAATATCGATTTGTGTTGGCAAAGAACTTGAATTTGTATATTGAAAAATCATTAATTATTGGACACAATAAGTTATAATTTATCCTACTGGCATATTTGGTTGTTTTTATATTGTAAACGTGATTTATATGAGACAATCAAATATAATAGAGGTATCAATAATAATGGGCCAATTGAATTTTTAGTTCAATTACCAAATTAGATTATCCTAATACATCCTCTATCATATGTCTCATATGTTTTAATTTAAGTCCATCGTTGAATTAATACGCTTCTATTTGAAATATTTTTTCAGTGCGACTATTAATATTCTCAAAAATCACAAAATTTAATATAAATATAATATAATAAATAAGTTTATTGTATTGATTTTGCAACGTCAAGGGTATTTAAAAAAAACATGTTGAAAATTAAAGAAATAAAAAACAAGAGAAAAATCAACAAGAAAAAACAACAATAGTAAAGAAGCCAACCAAGCAAGCTCATATAAAATTGACTTTAATAAAATAAAAAATAGTATTCGCCTGAACTCAATCTCGTCCACAAGAAATATGTCGACATCCGAAGCAATACTGTTCAACATTGTTAATGCTGTTACCATTGGAAGACTGGTTCTACACTTTGAATAACAAATAATTCATGGCCACGACTACTAAAAAAAAAAAGCATCAGAAACAAATAATTTGATATAATCATAGTTCTTTAAATAACATTAATATCTTCATCATTTTCAGAATTAGAATTTAAATCTATTATCTAGTTTTGTATTGAAAAAAAAAGTGTTGCACGAAGACTCTTACATTAATATTATGATAGATTCTTTGTTTTACTAGCATATTTTTGATCTTGATTTGACTAAATTGCATTAAAATTTTTCAATATATAAACATTATATGATCAGTGGTGGATTTTTCTATAATATAATAACAATAAAACAAATTTGGGTCTTTGAATCTTAGAGTACTAAATATTTTTAAATAGTTTACATTGTATATATAACACTGATAAAAAGATGTAGGTGTTGAAAGTTTTTTTGTGTCTAAAAATATGTATTGTTTGTAATGTCTGATAAAAACCTTTTAACGGTCCATAAAAGATAAAAGTCGTGCATCTAGTAAAAAAAATACATAGATTTATATCCATAATTACAGTGGTAGGTAATTAAATATGTAAAAATAAATAAAACAAATTGTTCATATGTTTGCCTTGTAAAAAAACTTTTATGATATAATAATTAGTTTATTTATAGCATTTTAAATAAGGACACCTCTTACAATTGCAGATTTTTTTTATGACATATGTATATTAATTGTTCACATTATTCTAATATAAGTTAATAATATTACAAAAACTGTTTTTTTTTTAATAAACAAATAAAATGTTCATAATATTAACGAGATGATATTTATTAAATAAATAGAAAAAGTAAAAAAATGTCATTTATCATTTTTCCAACGCTTTTTTTGTTTCTAAGAAATTGAAACAAAAAATTGCACCTGGTGCCTTCTTTGTATATAAGTAAATAATCTGCCATACACACACTCCGAAAAAAATCATATGCCTGTTTTATATAAATATTGTTATATAATATTATATTATAAGAAAATTTAAATATAAATATTATTGATTGAATTGACATTTACTTGGTAGAATTCCATTATAACACTTGTCATATAAACATATTTTAGTAATTTATCGACGTTTATAAAGCTAAGCATTATTTATCTTAGTCAAATAAAGTAATAAAAATCGGTTTTATCAGATTTGTTAATAAATTAAAAATAATAATTCAACGATTCAAAAATATTAATTAATTTTATTTATGCGGTTACATCCATTTGCGTTGCTGTCACGGAGCGAATAGTTGAAATTAAAATTTGTAAACAAACAGGTAGTGTGTTGTCAACACACCCCTCGGCACACGCTACGAGAGCCGTGTATACGCACTGGCGTAGCGCAGTATAGTTCAGTAGTGTTTCTACACCGTAGAAGCAGCACAGTAGCCAGACGGTCCGTGACGCCCGCGTGCTACGGTCGTATTTGTAGAGGTCTCCGCCATGACGTCCGCTACGGAAGCTTTTCAGCGTCGTAGAATCGCCCCCTGTGGCGTCGTATTTTGTGTAGTGCTGATTGCCATCTTCAATTGTCCCAGTCACATCCAGGCCAGAGCGGTGAGTTTTCATTTATTATTATTTTTACAATCCAGTGAAACATAAAAATATACGTTTTAAAAACTTGTGCAAAAGTTTCTGAAAAACTTTAGTTTCGGCGCCATTCAATAGTAACTTTTAACTGGCTAACTTTTCGTTTATTTCTATATAATATTGTCTATATATTATTAAATATTCACCTAAAAAAGTAAATTTATGTAGTCTTATTTAAAAATTGTTTCGTTTATTGAAATATTTACCTTCTCTTAGATGATTTAGAATGACTTTTTTTTATTTATTAATAACTGTTTTTGTACAGAAAATTGTTAAACGAAAACATTCAAAAATTAAACTTGTTTTATACATAACGGAGTAAAAGCAAAAGTTTTATAAATATGTACTATTATGAATAAAAACAGATGGATTTCTTATATTTATATAGGTGAAATACTTATAAAGAAATCTCAAAATTATTTTATGTAATAAAAAGTTTCAAAATCATATTTTTATGTAATTAGGTGTTGGATATTTTTTGTTTTGTACAACTTTGACGTGTAGATAAAAACTTTTACCGAATTCTGCATAAAACAAAACAAACTGTAGCTGATATATTTAAGTGCCATGAAAAATAACTTCACTGTGGGTCAAAAAAGGTTTTTGATATATAATTTTTTTAACAATAAATACCAGTAAAAACGAATTAAGGATAAAATAATTTAAAAATTATTATGCACAAAACGATAGGCACAAAACTTATTTCTCGTGTTAAATATTTTTTTATATAATCCTTGGATGACCACAGAAAAAACTGGTACAGCTAGAAAATTACACCATCTTTCGGCAAAGGATTTCCGGAACAGTCAAAAAAGACAGATAATACGGGTATAGCAAAAAATGTTGCAAGATAAGATAAAAAACGTCGTCACTAAAAGTTTTGTTATATGGTTATTATTGTTTTTTGTGAATAATAATTTACTTTTTTATTTTCGGAACTGAAATGAGGAAATATAAGCAGGCGTTGTGTTTTTTCTATTGAAAATATTATCTATAATTTTTGATAATTTTAACCAGTTTCTCTTAACGAGTCATTTTTTTTATAAATGATTGCCCCAGTGTAATTTTTAAAAAACGCTTAATGACAATACGCAACGTGTTATTACCATTTAAATTTTAAATTAGTGAGCACTTTACAATATATTTTGTGAAAATGTAAATTAATAATTGTAAGATTGATGATTTGTTACATACTGTAAATTCATTTTTTTCGTAATAAACATTTTTTTGACGAAGTCAAAATCATTCATTTTTTTTGAACACAATCAATAAGAAGGATCGATCGTTTAAGCCCTACATACGTTTCCACACAAACATAAATATTTATTTGTGATTTCATACTAGAACTAAACGTTTTAAAACCGACGCGGACTTATCATTCGGATTAATTATGTTCATATGATGATTAAATAAAATTTAAATATCAAATCCCAAATGACATAATAATCCAATATTGATTGAGGATAAAATTGTTACATTAAAAAAAAAATTCCAGAATATAAGAGAAAGTCAAATATTCATTATTGGATCTAAAATAATTATATTTAATGATAAGAAAAAAGAGCTTATTAACCTCATTAAGAATTCATATATTCCGCACTAAAAAAGTATAGCATAAAAAGATATAATGTTTTTAAGCACAGTAAAAAAGAACGTAATAAAGTTTATGATATCGAGTGAAGGTGCTTGATGGATGGATTTTAATATAAAAATTTGAATTGTTAGAATTTTGTGCGATCCTATATGTTTTGTCATTAACGGGTGTCGCCTTTCGGCATTTTCAGGCATGAAAGGGGAAACCCGGGTCGTTAGTGTCAAAACATGTGGAATTGAAAATAAAATATGAAGTATTGGATTTTTAAAAATTGACCAAAAAAATGATAGATGTTTGAAATGAACTGGAAGTTTTCGGAATAGTAATTTTATTTTAATTATATATATTAAATTGTAATTCATCAATATAAAATGATAATTGTAGGCTCAGATGCATTTGAAATTAAATTTTAAAACATTTTTAGTAAAACATATTTTTAAAATAATCTAATATATGTAATGAATGTATAATTATATCGAAATAATATACTATCAATTCATGTATTACTCACTTTTAATGTGTTAGTTGTCATTTCTTGATGGAAAGGCATGTTATTTTAAATAATTAAAACACATTTTTAATACTTGTTAAAATTGGATTACTATAAAAAATGTTCTTAATGTCGTCAATTTGATAAAGTTTTCATTCGTTTGAATGTTATAAACATTATTTCTAAAATGCAGTAGGTAATATTACTGAAAAAAAAACACTGCGAAATCTTTACATTATTGGGTTCCGAATTGCTTTCAGTCGATCCATGCGGGTCAACGCTCCTTATTCACGGGTTAATTGACTGCCTAGAAAAACTTTTCTTGTGAATGTCGAGGTTTGGATTTTTCTATAAGATTACGAAGGAACGACACTTCCCCGGGCGATAAAACTGGCAATTATGTCGACAATAAATTGCCGCGAGATGCCACCGCCGCCGCGAAACTTTTAACGTAGCTCGATTCGATTGGGGATTATCGAGATCGATATTCAAATTATCTTAAAAGCTCTTGGCAGATAAAAAAAAGAATTGAAGAGCTTAAAAGTTTGAAACAATATTTTTGAGTTATTCTTAAAATACAGTACAACTTCTAAATTTTATTATTCAATGATCAAGACCGGCGACAGTAGATGATATGTAAATGATGTTAATAATATGTTAAAATAAAGAGTGTTAACAATAACTATCATAATAACATAATCTGTTCGAATTTGCTATAGTATTTCATTATTGTGATTTGTTATTAAATATGAAAAACCTCTGAACGAAACATAACAATGAACCTTTAATCAAAATTAATTAAATATAAAGAGTTTATTATGAAAAAGGATGAAATGAGTTTACAAATATGAACAGAAGAGAAATCGGATTTTTTTCTAATTATTTCCAATCTCACTTCAATAAATAATTAATCAAAAAGTTAATTAATATTCAGTCTACTCATCAAAGAGGTAAATTAAAGTTTAAAAAGGATTTGAAATATATGATATAGATTTCTGAAAATAAAAATTTCGAAATCGAAATTTCTTCAAACCTAGTAGAAATAAGGTATTTTTAGACACAAATAATATGTAAACTAATAAAAAGATTAAAAAAAACAAGAAAAATATCGTAATATAAATTTGAATAATGAAAATGATTTGCATTTCTACCAATAGGTAAGAAAGAGTTCATCTTAAAAATATTTCATTTGAATTGTTACGACTTTGTACGATTTCACATATTTTTTCACTAACGGGTTTCGCCTTTCGACATCTTCAGGCACTCTATCACGCAGATGCAACAGAACTGATATATAAAAAATATTTGTGTAATTAAATGATTTTGATTATATGATTTTTTTTTGATTTCATTATAACAGATTGGTCAACGCTTTTACTCGCACATTTAACTCGGTTATGATTTTTATGAATACATAGCTTTAAAGTTCTTTTTATAATTGTTCAAGACATGTGATATTTAAACTAGACCATGAAAACGATTATCTTAATTTTTTTCTATTTATATTCTCACAGAAAAAATGACGGAAAAGTAATTATTAAAAAAAACAACTCCATTAAAAGACGTGTCTTTATGTCTATATTTCACTGCGGAAGAAAAAGTGTTTTGTTAAGTTAATTTGAACATTTTTTTGATAAAATGATAAGTAAAATTTTCTGCCATTGAAAGCATTACCAGCTGACTATATATTGTGATTAATTTATTTAAGCCCTGACTGCAACCGTCTCAATTGTTGAGACGTCTGATTGGAGTGTTTTGATAAACAGATGTTAAATATATTAGCAATAATATTATATTTAGATTTACTCTTATTTACACAAATAAACTTCATAACTTTATTAACACCAGTACTTGAATGAACTGACATATTCACTGTTTGAATATTCTCTACTCAGCACAGAACGGAATGGGTTAAATGTAATGTCTTTTGTAAATCTTAAAAATTAAACAACTTAGTGTTTATGACTTACAAATATTAAAAATATATAGTTTAAAGCTTTCCCAACTGTTTCGTTTCATTAGAGGTTATATTTATTATAAAAGCGTAGTATTGAAGTATCCCTGTATATATATTGTAGGGTAAAATGACGATTTATTGTTTTTTTTATTATGACGTCTATTGCTATCCTAACCAGTCCTAATTGACTAAATGCCTTTATTATAGCTACTTAATGTGTAACGTAAAAGGAAGATAAAGTTAATGACGCTCTCCGATTACAATCCTGTTTCATGGATGCATCTTGGGAAAAAACATCGCGTGATAATGGATATTTGATGGGACGAACAAAGCGAGTGAGTCGTGACACCACGCTGTTGTGACTTGATAGTATTCCTCAATAATTTAGAAGTAAAAAAATATATTTTGGAAAGGGGATTTCCCAGAGAGGAATGAGTCTTCTCAAAAGAACTGGTAAAGAAGTTTTGTGAAACGGATGCGTTACCACTGTTCGAAGTTTTCAAAAGAAATGACAAAATTGAAATCTAATCGATGGCTGAATTTTTTTTTAAATAATAAAAATGTAGCTCGGTGAAAAAATAGCCATGTATTTTAGTTCTACAATTTTTTTATAAGATATAGTTAATAGCTATTTCGGATCAGCCATCGTCAAAACTATGCTTAAATGTATATTTGCTTATCTATATGTAGAAAGCTATGTAGAAAAGGTACGCAAGACATCTTCTCTTCTTTTAAAAAAAAAATCGTAGAACTAAAATACATTGCTATTTTTTCGCCGTATTATAATGGAGTTCTATCAAGTAAATGCCAATTCAATCAATAAATAAAATTGTATTTTTTAGTACTTATATCCACAATATTTTTATCATCAAGACCGGTTTCGCTCATTACTCATCACGAGCATTATCAAATGAATGTTCGCGATGAGCGAAACCAGTCCTGATCATAAAATATATTGTGGACATATCTTTTCATCACGAAGTGGCAGTTAGAATTATAATATAAGTGAAATTGTTTGTTAGTCAGTTCAATTGTAACCATGTCATAGAATGATAATAAATAAAATGCCAAAAGGCGAAAACTGAATCACGAGTGACAAAACTTGTGGAATTGTACACAGTTTCAACAATTAAAATTTAATATTTATGTTCCATCAAGCACCATCAATCGATATCATAAATTAAATTAAAACAATAACGAGTATTTTGTTTGACTAGATCGTGGACAATTTTGTTCAGCAATTAGTTCAGGCGATTTTTTTGAGTGCTTTTTGAACAAGCTTCAGGATTAGCAAACGCTAAAATGATATGACCGTATACATATTTTATATAAAATGTCAAAATAGTTATAAGCAGATTGACTTTTGTTTGTTAGATAAAAAGAAGAAATATTTTTTTTTGCGATAAATATAAATTGTGTAACTATCTCTTGAGTAAAAAAGAATCGCGAATAAAACTTCCCACAATATGAAATATTTTTTTAACTGTAATTAGTTTACAAAACACCATTTTTATATAAAAGTTTGACTACATACAATTCGGTTTGAACATTATTTGAATCAACAAAGCATATATTTTAACAAAAAGCAATTTCTCAAAAATAGCCACCAATTTGTTTGCCAGTTTTCGCACGTGATGCTCACGTGACGTCACTAATCGCAACCCTTTAAAAGTCCTTGAATGTTGACCTTGCCTAATCATCTGATGGCGTGAGAGAGTGCTTCGACTTTAAACTGATAGAATCACCCTCCGTTGGGAGTACTTGGCCCGTCCATGTTGTTACAAATCGATTACAAACACAGAACGATTTGGCAAAGTTGTCTAAAATATGTTTAGAATAAAAAAAGATTATATTTTTTTAAAGTTGTTTTTGTAGTTGTATCCAAGTGGTCATGCATTTTATTACGGTTCTTCTACGAACCATTGACATGTTATAATATTTATACATTTTTTAAATTTTCTATGTTATCTAAGGTAAACATGTACCACCTACCGGCAGTTAAAAGAATTAAACGGATATTCTACTCACTTTGAAAAAGTACTGTAACAGTTTTTTTTTAAATATCATTGATTTTTGACCACTCTCTATACTTTTGAGACTCATATCAAAGTCAATAAGTTTGGTTTATTTTCCTCCATTCTACACAACCATTCTCCGAAAACAATCGAAGAGGTGGAGTAACTTGCTTTAAAGTGCATTATTTTAGAATCCATTTTACCAAAGCGCAGCGGAAACTTCTTAAGAAGGAAAAATCTCGAATGTCAGTAATGCATTTTAGTAGTAAAGATCATAAAACATCACTCAAGAATGCTTTTTACAAGTGAAATATTATTTTTGTCAATATTTTCTTCATTGAACCACATTTTTTATGATATTGTATTTTTTATCCAATTTCAATGAAAACTGCTTCAAACTACTAATTATATATTTTTAGAACAGAGGTTAACCAAGAACTAAGTGTCTATTATTGAAATTAACTAAGGGTGCTAATGCATCTAGTGTCCACATGGACCGGTTTCACTGTGGATTGCTCAGCTCTGCAGCGATTAAGATATACTGGCAACAACAAAAAAATAACACAACAAACAATACATAAATCTCACCACGCTGTCAATTTGATATCCAAAAAAAGTATTCTCAAGTTACTCAAACAAATCTACACGTTTTGTTACCACGACCCTGGTTTATTTTTTCGGCGTTTGCATTGTGAAAGCCTCACACTAAAAGTCTTAAGATCGTATTGATAACTGGATTATCTCGTGCGAGTCGGAATGTCATTACACTCATCCAAGTAGTTTTTCATGTTATATCAAATATATATTTAACTTTTGGCATTAGCGTTAATATTATTTGTAATCGTTTTTGTATATAAAAGACGCAAAAGATTTCCTTACTGTCAGTTCTATTGCAACCGTGAGATAAAATACTTGAAGATGTAGTAATTTTTTATAAAATACATCTGTCGTAAAAAATGGAGCAGAATGATAAGTAGCTTTTACTTTTTTATTGCCCCCGTCGATTTAAAGTAATAATAATTATATTTCAACTCTCTTTTTCACTGTCGACGATGTGACGATTCGTTAGTTCGATGATTGCTTCACAACGTTCATCCCTTATTTTACCCATGTTTCATTAGCTTTTGTATAAAAAATTAAATGACTCAATTACAAGCGGTCGCGTACTAGTGAAGTACTGCCTTGGGAGTACATGAAATTATGTATAAAAAGAACTCATGGTTGAAAATGTTATACTGACCTAGCGTCTAATTACTTCTACAGAAAATTGTATATTTTTTTGTTTCTCTTTGAATAAAATGTCATTTCCATTCACATAAAATTTTATATTAATGTAACTATTTTATAAAATTCACGCGATGCATACAAATATGAAATATTGTTTATATTTATTCGTAAGAAATTACTATAATACAGAAAATAACACGATGGAAAAATAGCAATGCATTTTAGTTTAAGGTATAGTTGATAGCTATTTCGGGTCACGCCATCGTCGAACTATGACGGCGTGAGCCGAAATAGCTATCAACTATACGCAATAAAAATTCACTTTTAAGGTGTTAACGGTCACTTCTTGATGGAAAGGCATGATATTTTAAATAATAAAAACACATTTTTTTAGTACTTATTTCCACAATATATTTTTTGATCAGGACCGGTTTCGCTCATCGCGAATGAAATCCTAATGGATTATTGATTTACCATAATTGTAATTGTAATTCGTAATAAGTGAACATTTAATTTTTATACTAATTTACTTTATTTGTATCAATATTGTATGATTTTATGTAAATTGTTTCCTAGTTCTTGAACCCATGGTTTTGTACACCTGCTACCTTTAACTCAAATTAATTTTTTGTTTTGTTTAAACAGACTGGTTTGCAAATTGTATTCTATCAGTTGATAACGCTCGCGATGAGCGAAACCGGTCCTGATCAAAAAATATATTGTGGAAATAAGTACTAAAAAAATGTGTTTTTATTATTTAAAATAAGTAATAAAAATTGTGGAACTAAAATACATTGCTATTTTTTCACCGTGTTATAATGGAGTTCTACCAAGTAAATGCCAATTCAATCAATATACTTAGATTTGTTTAACAAATACAAAGAGAAATATCTAATCGTTCCGTTTTACATTCACAATATAAATTATTTAATTCATAATGGGCCATAAAGCTATTTATGTGTATATAATTAGATTGTAAAAATGTCCAATTCTTTATTTTTGTTAATGAGTGTATTATGGTTATTTATTTACTCATAATGGGTTTATTTCAAATTATTTTTGAATCATTTGCTTTGCGTACTTATTAATTATCGTCTCAAAATTTCGTAGAAATTAACTGCCAGAATTAGAAAAATGTTGAAAAAGTTTAGTCTAGTTAATTCAAATACATTTAACTATTATTTTTTTTCGAAACAGAGTTTGCGATGTCCCGAAATTATCGATCACAACTATTGGAGCTTACCTCTACTGTCTTTGAAAAAGAGATGTCGAACAATTGAGACACAAGCAGCTGTTACAGAAAAAACTTTACTTAAGACATGTTACCCGTGATAACCATATGGTCGAAATTCAGATTGGGTCTATGTCTTCTTTGGTCCACTTTTCATAGCTAGATGATATAATCAACTGGTGAAAATCACATTTCATCTGCCATTGTTAACTTATTGGCTGAAAAGAATTATATTATATCAGACGATAATTCTCGTGACATGAAAAACCAGCATTGATTATTATATCTTACACTATATAGCGACAAAAAAGCTACAGTAACAATTATTTTTTGAAACAGCAAAAGTAATTTATCAAACGAAGATATGGACAGAGGAACAGCAATAAAAGTTATAATTTTATCAAAAGTAATTGTTGTACTTAATGTGTGTGATGTATTTGAATTAATACGGTTGATTAAATGTATATTTTTTAACAATTTTTGCTTAATTTATGTTGTATAAATAAATATTCCCTGAATTCATGCGATATTTTTTTTAGGTTAGTCAATATTTTAAGAATAACTAAATCGTTTTGTGGGCGAGCTGAATCTGAATAATATAGAAAAACGCAATTCAAGACATTTGTAAAGGCAATAAAAAACGTTCTATCTGTTAAATTATTTATGTTGTTCGGAGAAATCACTTCGTTGTATTTAGCTGAGATGGAAAGCTTTTCAAATATGGCGGAATCGTGAGAGAAAAGAGCTGTTTTATTTTTTTAATTTTACATCATACAAAATTAATTCTACGAAAAAACAGAAATGATTTGTGGAACATTTCAAAAGATTTGTTTTAAAAAGTATTTCGTTTGATGTAACAAAAAATTACTGTGAAATACAAAACTTTGAAATATGCGTTATATTAACATTTTGAGTATCTTTAAATAACTTATTTTAAAGACTCTTTGTGAGCCAATCAAGTAGTAGAGAGATTATTGTTATTCAGTTAGTAAAATTCAAAATGTTTTAACAAGTCAAAATAAATAAATAATTGGTTCAAGAACAGCAATGGTGTATACTAGCAAATCGCTGGCAAAACGGTGTACCTTGTTTGAAGGATCAGAAGAGTAGGAAAGATTTTATACCTGAACAAAAATATTTTTTTTTTGTTGTTTTTTATAATTTTTTATCTACTTTGCGAGTGTATTAATATTATATGTTGATAACCACACATTTTTAGTACTATTTTTACAATATGATGAGATAAACTGGCTCTGATCGTTACATGTATTGTAAAAATAATTGAAAAAAATGTGTCGCTATTTTTTAAAGTAATATGCCATTTCGTTAAGAAGTGACAGTGGACACATTAAAAGTGAAAATCATTTAAGTTAAATTGTTGAAATTTTATTTACAGAATATTTGTAGAAAAAAACTTTCCTATTACCGGATTCTTATTGTAAAGCAAAACTCTAATTGCGAAAATATATAGTTTTTATATTGGATTGAAATGAACTGAACCCCAAAGGAGAATATCGGCCCATTAACTGGATACGTATTATATTGATGGTAATATGCAGCATGTAAACAGTAGATACTCAATAGTATGACTGTTTTCTAATATTGTTTGATTTGTTCTGATAATTTCCATAAGTTTGATTCGCACTCACAGTACTATTTTTGTGTAAGTGTTGCACTATTCTAAAAGCGACTCAGCATGTAACGGATATTTTCAATTTTGCTATTAAGATATAAATTAAAAAATCCAGTACTGTCGAAAATATTACAGCTATTTTAGTGACATCAGTTTCTAAGTTTTCGGAATTTTGCAACGACCATTTAAAGTTTATTGATTGAATTGGCATTCACTTGGTAGAACTCCATTATAACACGGTGAAAAAATAGCAATGTATTTTAGTTCTACAAAGTTATTTTTAACAAATATAGTTGATAGCTATTTCGGCTCACGCCATCGTCAGAACTATGCTTAAACTAACATTTGCTTATCTATATATAGCTGTGCAGAAAAGGTACACAACATCTCCTCTCTCCTTTTCCAATGGTATAGCTTGTTATTTAACAACAATGACACTAAACTTTCAAAATTCCAAATGAAACAATAGGTGTCTATGACAATAAGATTATGTGTGTGGGACGGAAGTGGTCCTTCAGGCAGCAAATTAGACCACCCCTTTGTGCAACGGCTTGACAAGTGGCGATATTATTATGTTAGTTTGATCGTTAAGAATCCTTTGTGACAATTGGTGTCTATTGATCTCCAGCTGTTCTAAAGCCGTCATTCTTCGACCCTTACTACAAAGATGCAAACATTTAGGAGCTGAGTTCGAATTTACATTATGTGACTCATTAATAACGTGATTAGCGAATTGTGAATCTGTTTTTTTATTATTGAATGATCTTACATGTTCCTTAGCTCGAGTAGATATACTTATACCATTTAAAGTCTTTAAATCATCTATGTATATATTGATTGATATACGAAAATTTCAAATTTTAAATATAAGAATATAGTTATATGCCTATCTATTGTAGAATGAAGACATTATTTAACAAAAAAATATCAATTTCATTTAGATTTCACTAAATTCCAGCCGAAACTATTTGCGTCGGTTTTGCGTTCTCATTTAGCCTCTCGCACGAGTAACCCCTAACAAAATCCGCTGGCAAAGATACCCCTATAAATGTTTGGTATTTCGCCACAAAACCCCTATATATATGGGATAAGCTTTATAATAGTGCGCAATGTTTACCCAGCAATCGACAGAGGGCGATCTCGATGCGATATCACTTCCGTCTGTCTTGATGGGAAAATTTATGAAGAGCTTTCAGAAAAGCCTTTGTATATACTGCCTTCTTTTTGTGCCCCGTGTTTTAGATATTGCATATTTCCGTTGTGTTATTATCTTTCACTATTTATAGGGGTAGTAAATTTCATTTATGGGTACTGTTTCTCGTTGAGTCTCCGCCGTATGTAGGCGCCAATAAAGAATCCTTTTTGTATTAGTAATAAACAAGGGTTTAATTTGAAAATGTTTCACACGTAAATATTTTTTCAAATTCAGTAAAAAATAATAAAACGAAAACATTTATCATGGAAATGAATGTCGTTAAAAAGACGTCAAATGATAGTTTATAATTTAAGCTACTGCCTTTGCAATACGAGTCCACCGGAAATTAAAACATACTGATCGACAAAGCTTTTGTTTTTTATAATAATATAGTTCTAAATTTGTAATAATTTTTCATCAACTATTGTGTTTGTTGGATTAATGAATTATTGAATATTGATGATCAATTATTTTGCCGTCTCAGAAAAGTCACAAGTCAGCACTCTCTAATCATATTATATCTAATCACATTATAGTCAAATAATCTATCGTAAAAATAATCCTAAATATTTTTATAGAAACTGGTTTGTTCGTTTCAAAAATTTTATTGAGACCATAGACAACATAACGATACTACAGTTAATTTTTTTTGAGACATTTTCGATATCTTAATTGGTAAAGCTGATTACTGGTTTCACTACTAAAAATACATTTGAAATGTATTTTCACAGTAATATATAAATTATAAATGAGTACATTTTGGTGAAATTTTTTTTGTTGTCGCTAAAAAATATTATTAATGATTTTTAATTTATTTTTGTACATCATATAAATAGAGAATAAGTGAATGAGATTTAAAAAAAAAGTTGTGAAATTATAAACGCATAGGCATTAAACATACACACTCTCTCTCATGCGCATCGATGTAAATTTGAGTATACAGAATTAAAGTTTTGTAATTTGTTGTCATCGTTTTTGTATGTCCTCCAAGCGATGTGACGAAAAACCTTTTGACTTAAAAATGATTGACGTTGTGAATTGAGCTCATAAAAGGTAAATGCTAAATTATTGCCATAAAATAAAAATGTCACCGCTCATCTTATATTATGGGGCTTTTAACATTTGACAGTAACGTCACCGCAATAATGGGGGGAAAGCAAGACGACGATAAAAGTAAAAAAAAATAAAACGCTATCAAACGTTTATCAAATTTTCGCTGCGAACAGACGAATGTAAAATTTTAATATCGCAGTAAACTAACGCTTATACACTTTTACATTTGAGATTAAAATGTCTAATGAGGTATTTGTACAACCGATAAATATATATACAGAGGCCTATAGATATAACATATATATAATTTCGACTGTTAAAACTTTCTACGATTCCAAATTGTTTTGTATCGAACGACCCGAGATGCCCCTTTCTATATCTTTAGATATTTATCACACAGATGCAACAGAATTGGCACGGAATAAACAGTTACCATCGCTTATATCTAGAATAAACAAAAAACGAAGGAAAAAAATAGACCCTTAGGTAGGATCTTTACATACCACTACAATAACTTTTAATACTATTGACTTATTAATAATGACAATCAATTGGGTGTGATAAGTTTTATTAACACTAAATACTGTTAGTGAGTCTCTGATGAAAGAATTCTACAACAAATAATAATCAACTATCATTAAAATGCAATTGGAAAATTTGAAACTTAGAACAGTATTTAATGTTAACATAACTCATCACAGGCAACTGATTGTTATTGTTATAAAACCAAAATTATTTCAGTTGTATGTTTGTATCATTGTCACAAAGTCTGCGTTTTTCATTTGTAATTAATTCCTCATGTTTAAAACCGATGCTAACTGTCTACTGTGTGTCAGTTTTGTGGCAATCGTATGGCAGAATGCCTGAAGATGCCGAATGGCATCTGTGCAAAATATGTGGAATAGTACACAGCGTCGACAATTCAAATTACATATAAAATGTATGAATTGTGCATTATTCGATTAAAAATTTATTAAGATTTCACTATCAAATTAGCATTATTTTTTAGCTCTTCTCAAAGTTAATACCTGACTAGTAAATAAAATGACTTTTAAGGTATTAACTGTCACTTCTTGGTGGAAAGACATGATATTTTAAACAATAAAAATACATTTTTAGTACTTATTTTCACAATATATTTTTTGTCAACATTATCAATTGATAATGCTCGTGATGAGCGAAACCGGTCTTGATAAAAAAAGTGGAAATAAGTACTAAAAAATGTGTTCTTATTATTTAAAATAAGCACCTAATTATATATAGATATAAAATTTTTACTAATGTAATGCGAACGAATTCTGATAACTTATAATATTTTATTTAGTATATTTATTAATATACTCAGACTTAATGTTTGATTAAATTATTTATAAATATGTCTAGAAATTTAGTATCAGCATCTCAAAAAAAATATGAATAAATTCGGTTGCATAAAAAGCTCAAAATTTTCCAGTCATGGATATGTGTACGTTTCGCGATTTCTATGATTTACGTTCTGCGGACGCATAAAAATATTATTCTCTGGCGTTATTTATCACTACATGCTAGCGAATATAAAAATGGGATGTCAACTTTTAAATAGGAAAATTTTTCATTGCAGCGTAAGGTACGAATTTAAATGTATGTAATATGTTTTAATTTATGATATCGACTGAAGGTGCTTGATGGAACTTCAATATTAAATTTGAATTGTTACAACTTTGTACGATTTCATATGTCTTATCACAAACGACCCGGGTTTCGCCCTTCGGCATCTTCAGGTATTCCATCGCACGGATGCAACAGAACTGACTGAGTCAGTTCTGTTCGAAGGGCGAAACCCGGGTCGTTTGTGATAAGATATATGGAATCGTAAAAAGTTGTAACAATTCAAATTTAAGTATGTAATATGTATTTAGATGTAAGAAGATGAATTTGACAACAATATTTTGATGTTTATAATTCACTTTATAATAAGGAATTTAGAACCAGGATTATGGTAAAGCTTTTTAACATTTCACTACATAAACCTCGATTTTAATTATTAACAATAAAATACATTTGAATGAAAACAGTTAATTCTTAAGCATTAAATATTCTGAGAAATTTTAAATGGTCAATGGTCAAACGTAGAATGTAAACAATTTAAAAGAATGCGTTTGATTTTATAACAAAACCGTTTTATTCGTTCGCATAGTAGAAATTATTTTTAATACAATAGTAAATTTTTAACGTACGAACTATCACTTCTCGGTGAAAAAGAATTATATTTAAATAATATAGCATAATGCTTATTATTTTCAAAATTTTACATTAGCAAGATTACAACTGGTTTCGGTCATTCTGAGCATTATCAACTTATTACAAATTGGTACTTAAAGCTCCTTAATATTTTATTTTGAAACTAGTTTACTTCATTTAGATATATAGTGGATAATCGGGTAACGAAGAGTTCGGACTGCGAGCAAATCGGACAACGAAGACTATCACGAAAGATTGTTGTGTTCGGGCAACGAGCTAAAACGATCTTTCTAATTCACTTGTTTCATCTTAACAAGCAATCCGGATAGTGAACATAGACTTGGAACAGGTTATGTTCGTTAACCAATCACTTACCGAATATTGCATGTTTATCTGTAAATATTTTTTTTAGTTCTTCAGCGTTTCGTTTTTTATACCAGGAAATTATTAACTCAAACTTTTGTACGATTAGCCTTGTTTGAATTTGCATAGCATCAATTGACAAAGTTCGCATTGAACAGAATCAATCCTGATGTCAGTAATATAAAGTTGTAGAAATGATTATAAACATTGTATTTCATTTTTAAAATATAAAGCTTTTTTACTTAGAAGTGACTGGCAGCAAATTTAAAGCGTGTCGGTAGCATATAATTTTAGAATGTACAGTAAGCTTTAAATCATAAGAAATTATTTTTTGTTAGAATCATGATACAGCTTGAATTGATACCTCAAAAGGTTGGCAGCAGAAGGAATTTGTCCTAGATACTGATAGAAATTTAAATAATAAGATAAGAATAAATAGTAATGAATATTTGAGCCAAAAATAATATTTGCAAAGTAGCCTTTTTTAAAAGTGCGAAATATAGCACCTAAAGATTTTTGAAAAGCTGGCCGATGTCCGGTCGCCGTCTAACATAACATTGCACCCAAAGTTTGCACTTGACCGAACCGAGGCGCACCCAGCTATTTCTGTGATAGCAACCCTCACCAGTATGTGATATTTTTATCACTCCGCGTTTGCCAGGGGAAAGGGTGTTCCGCGCAGGATGTTACATTTACAAATTGGCAGGCGTGGTGTGTTTTCATATTGCCGACGAAAATAGCTCCCCCGAAATTATTGTATGAATTACGTGCCAAGGGTGTGTTCGGATGGTGATTTTAATGTCAGTTCTGGCTGCCTAACTATGTTGAGAAAGTTGACTGAAACGTGTTTTTATACTGTTTTAATTGCCTATTAGTTGGCTGGTTTTACGATTCATGCCTGACATCACGTCAGTATTTTTAGTACATTTATCTTAAAGTCTCTCTCTTCTGAACTGGAAGAAAACTAGGTTATTGCAGAATAAACACAAAATTATTCCATAAGTTAAGTATAAAATGTAAAGATAACCTTTGCTTTAATAACAAAAACGTAGTAACTATGTCATAGTGAAAATAAAATTATCGGGGTTGCATAAATATTTCAATGTACCTATTTATTATATTTTGCTGGCGTGTTGTAATTTTCCAATAATAAATGGTTCGATATTGAAACTCCATCAACCACTAGTTTTTTAAAATTTTACAGATATAGTTGGCTAGTTCGACTCACGCCATCGTCAGAACTATGTGTAAACGTACATTTACTTATCTATGATATATATAGCGTTGTAGAAAAAGTACACAATACATCTTCTCTTCTATTTCAACAACCTAGCTTATTTCCTACTAGCAATAAATCTAAAAAAATAAATTTAAATGAAACTCAACAAGCGGCAATTTCAATAAGGTTAAATATTGGTCTAAGATGATTTATTATAGAAATGCATTGGCACCTCGCAATGGTCTGAAGAGCGGCGATTTGATAGTCAATGTGTGACAAAAAGAAAATATTGGTCATTTTCAACATAATTTTTTTAACACGGTGAAAAAATAACAATGTATTTTAGTTCTACAAAATTTATAAGATACATAAATAGTTGATAGCTATTCCGGCTTATGTCCTTGTCAGAAATATGTTTAAACGTACATTTACTTAGCTATATATAGCTGTGTAGAAAAGGTACACAATACATATAACACCATAGTTTAATGTTGTGTTTAATAAATTCAAAAATGTGGTAAATTGATTTTATGAATTTTTCGAAGTGATAGCTTAGATAGGTTATTTAAGGAATAAACGTAAAAAGTGAATAATTATTGTACTAAGATGATTTATTAAAAAAAAATGCGTTAATCTTCCATAATGGTTTGAGAAGCGATGATAGATTTATATTTGTTTGTTCATTAGGAATATCATTGGATTGCTAAAAGATCATCTCAAAATTTATAATTGTTCCAATACATTTAGCTAAGGGTCTTTTGTAAACATGTGGACACTTAGCTTAAATTTATTTTATGCGATTCCATTTTGAGATGATTTACAAGTAGTAAATCTGTTTTTTTTAATTATAATAAATGGTTTTATATGTTCTTTAGCCAGAGTCGATATACTTGTCGTAGACTGCCTGTCTGTCCGATGGATATTGTTAAATACTTTATGAAATAGATTAAAATTTGTTGTCATAAACAAATTTTGGTGAAATTGATATATTTTTCCGGTTTTTCTAGAATAGGTAGAAGAATATTGGTCTTGGGATAAAAGATAACTCACAAATAAATTATTGCGGATAAATGAAATCGTAAATGCATTAAAAAAAAAACAATGTCTACTTTCGGGCAGAACCTTAACAGAACAAATAACTTTTACCGTTGACCTTTGCCAACACTAATCGAGTTATCCCCATTCTACCCACAGTTATATATTGCTATTTTATCTGTAGGAAGGATAGGGTAAAAAGTCATAACAGGCTCGCAGGAAATCCTATCAGAGGTACAATGCTTTGCTTTCATCATGCCTTCGATGGAGATCGATAAGCATAAAACTCGTCGGCCTCGCTTGAGTGGCGAATTTTAATGACCATCTTGCCAACCTACTGCATCTGCACCGCGTGCCCTTTTTCCAGACGAACGATAATCCACGCTTACTGCCATTTCGTATTTTGTAATCGGCCGATATTGAATTATTTTTCGCGACGATATATTACAGAGAAAATGTATCCACAGATTTTCCGTTTCATTCTGGTTCGGGTATAGAATACATTTTATAATAATAGTAAAATGAAAACACGAAAATATGAGCCATAAAAATGCACCAAGCATATAAAATATAAAACGGATATAAAAGACCATCTTTGAGATTTTGATCGTTTGACTTCCCCTCGAAGGATTGGCAAACAAAAAAATAACGACATAACATGGTAGCCACACTATTCAAAACAAAAAACTCACAGTTCGAGGTTGATGTGTTAACGTTTAATGTCGCCATCATCAAGAAAGCTCCACGCAGCGAAGACCTCACGAGAAACCGTCTATACTTGAAAAACTTTAAGAGGAAGTGCATAATGAGACCACAGCCTTGGTGATATATAAAAATGGATATTACACTAAGCAAAAACAAGCGGGATGTAAATGAACTGACAGTCAATAAATAGTTTGCATATATGCTCTAAGATAAAGAAATAAATAATTATTGATTTGATTATAATAGAATTAAAATTTGGAAAAAATAACACTATGACTAATACAGCTCAATGAAAAGTTTTCATGATAATTAACTCACTACATTAAAATGTAATTGAGACATCTAGTAATAAGGAATACATATTTTAAAATCTGTGAGTTATAGTGGGACTGGGATATGATCTTTTATTGTGAAATTAAATTATTAAGAATATTGTCAAATTGACCATATGTCACTCAACATATATAATAAAGAAGGTTTGGCTGTTCATTTAATAAAGGCAATGAACTTAATTGGACTGTGTTTATTGATAAAATTTACTTGTAAAATAGTATATCATTTGTGATATTTTAATGCTTTTTGATAGTAAATGTTTGATGGTAGTGCCGCACTTTTTTTAATATTCCTATTTAAAATATTTCTTAAAGAGTTTTGTGTTAATATATGATAAATGATTTGCATAGTGGTACTTTTAAATTTAAATAATAAAAACACATTTTTTTAGTTCTTATTTCCACAAGATATTTTTTGATCAGGGCCGGTTTTACTCATCATGAGCATTATCATGTGATGAATCATCAGACGATCAGTTGATAATGCTCGCGATTAGCGAAACCAGTCCAGGTCCAAAAATATATTGTGGATATTAGTACTACAAAATGTGTTTCTATTTTTTAAAATATCATGCCTTTCCATTAAGACGTGATAGTTAACACCTTTAAAGGTATTTTTTTAATATTCTTTAGTAATTTTTATTTCAAATATTAAATAACTGATGTGACAAGCTTTGTAAGTATAATATTATATAAGCAAGAAAGCATAAGCTGATAATTGCAGTACATTGACTTCCTTCTGTATATTTCATTCCCTATCTGAAATAATTCTGTGTTGATACACTCTTTATGTATTGAATAGCTGTAGTAACGTGATACACCAATGTTATGAATGATAGGATATGCGTAAATAAATTATTGTAATGGGATCAATAGAAGCAGGAACAAATAAAAGGGAACTCTATTATGGATCAGTTTTCGTGTTTATATGTACATACATACATTAATAATACGAATATTAAGGCATCTAGAAATTGTGAGCGGAGTGAAGTAGAATGATTATTGAATGTAATAAATTCTAAGACTTTTTAAATCAAATTGTGATAAATAGCAAACATTATGTTTTCCCTCTGAGGAGTTACAGTCTACACCTTTTAAGTGATATCTTTATAGAGCAAAAAAAATGTGTTTTAATGACATGTTTTCCCTCTATGTTTACATGTGGAGTCGTACAAAATTTTAACAATTCAAATTGAAAATTATTAAAAATTATAAATATACATATTCTTTTACTAATAAAATACACATTAAGCATATATAGAGGAACAAAAAAATGAAATCCAAAAGATTCATAATAGTTTTTATTTCTTCAAAATCTATTACTTATTTTCCGTTTTGTATACGATCCAAAAAAGTTGCTAACGAAATAACTTTTCATTTTACTTCTTTCGTCATAAAAATGCAAAACATATTATTCAAGATATAAAACACGTAATAAAAAATAATGTACTCGTTTTTTATTTTCGGATATGAACAGTTAAAATTTTTAAGTTAAAGACAACAAACATAATTTGCGTCGTCTTAGCTGACATCAAGCTCAATTCAAGGATAAACGCCGAATGGCGGGAGAAGACATACGTGCAGTAGAATGCATACAGTTGGATTCGCCTAGAAATGAACTCGCCCAGATGAATACTCCAGCGCACAAACCAATACAATTGGCGGGAACATTGTTTCTGTTGATAATAGCCAGTTATTTTCAAAATTATTTTTAATCCGTGTAAAAGCGAAAACGTGTAAAATAAATACTGTGTTAGTTGAGGGATTGGTGTATGTCCAAATAATTTTGTTCATAAAGAATTCGTCTATTGTGTGACTCCTTCTCTGGTTACACGCGACACGTGCTACTTCCCTATAGACTAGTGTTAATTTCGAGGCCAGTATGTCTTGTAGTTAATTTATGTCAGGGCGCTCGTTAGTCCGGAAATTGATTTTATGATTAGTACATCGTAATGGTGTTGTGGAATAAATATCTACTTCGGTAGTCAAAGGGGTCATTTTGATCCCCGAATCTGGCAAGGTACTCTTATCTTTAATGGGTACTCCATTAGGCCGAGAGGGTTACCAGGAATCTCAAATAGAAGTATCGAATTCTATTGGGAGCTTTTAAAGTGGACTGAAAACAATATCCAATTCAAACACGCACACGTTTTGTGGTTTTTTTTTTATTTTTGAAGAAAAATACAAAGGATTATTCACTGGACATAAAGTCAAGTAAAAACATCACAACAATATTTTCAACCGACGTTTTTTCTTCAATACATTTATTATTTAAAGCTGGTGCCATTGTGTGCTTTTATATACCGGATTATTTTGTTAATAAAAAGTTTTATAGTGTCACAAAACAAGGCCATTTTTGTGTGACATACATATGACAAAAATAAATTGATTGATTGAAAGTTAATTCAATAAACCGTATTTGTTTTTATACCTAACTGCAAAGTAACACAAGTCATTTGAAATATAATAAAAACAGATTTAAAGCTCTAATCAAGTTTATTACATTACAGTATGTTCATATGATTCACGAGCTCTAACTATTTGTGTTTTATGGCTCTCTAACCCATTTTTTCTTCATTTGTAAAGGTAACTAGTGGAGAAAAAAAGCTAATACACACGCTATTTGACGATATTTGATGTGATTTCAGAATTGAATTTCAACTGTTCAAACTATAGGGTCCGCCATCTAAAGTTTTTTTTTCAACTAGTGCTTATTTCGTGAATGGTAACACTTAGCTCATGTCGGATTTGACATATAATTAGTTTTATCCTTCCGCTGAACGAATATGGTTGTGTATACGCTTGAACAACGCTGGGAAATATTGCGACATTACTTTGAAAATCATGGTAATGTTGCAGAATGTGTGCGAAAATTGCGTACGGATTTTGGAAGAAGAGAAGCACCGTCAGCTCCGTATGTTCGTTATCTTGTGAAAAAAGTGAAAGAAACTGGCATCCTCATCGATAAACCAAAGCGTGAAAAGCCAAAAACAGTGCATACACCCGAGAATATTGATGCTGTGACAGAAAGTGTGCGTGAAGCGCCATCAACATCAATTCACCGTCGTTCTCAACAATTGAACATTTCGGAGACATCATTGAGACGAATTTTGCATAAAGACCTTGGTATGACGCCATACAAAGTCCAATTGGTTCAGGAGTTGAAGCCAACTGACCATCCAATGCGTTTTCGCTTCGCTGAGTGGGCCTGCGATCGACTTACAGAAGATGCCGATTTTGCCAAAAAAATCATCTTTTCGGATGAAGCTCATTTTGATCTTGGCGGGTATGTAAACAAGCAAAATTGTCGCATTTGGGGCACAGAAAACCCGCACGCATACATTGAAAAGCCGGTACACCCAAAACGAGTCACTGTTTGGTGCGGATTTTGGTCCAGAGGCATAATTGGGCCATTTTTCTTCGAAAATGAGCAAGGAGTGGCCGTTACAGTCAATGGCGATCGTTATCGGACCATGCTGAACGAATTTTTGTTCACAAAAATTGAAGAAGAGGATATTGGCAACATTTGGTTTCAACAGGACGGCGCTACGTGCCACACAGCCGAAGCTACACTCGATGTTTTGCAAAACAATTTTCAAAAAAAAAGTTATTTGGCGGACCTTATACATAAAATTCCACAAGTTTTGTGACTCACAGTACATTACGGCTTTTAATTTGAATCGTTCAAAAAAATTTGAATGCATTCTAAATGATGATCATTTAAACTTTTAATATATATTCAGTTAGATGAGGCATTAAAAAACTATTAAGCAGATTCATCTAGTAAGGTAAATCAAGTGAATGAATCGCCTTGGCCAATTGAGTCATAAATTCGACGACTAATTGACTCAAATCTTTAACCTATGTTCTATTTGAATCAAGTATATGTAAACAAAATGTTTCTCACTTGGTTGATTTCTCTTCTTAGGATAGAATAAGCTTAGGACAGCTTATACTAGTAATAAGGTTATTGATCTTATCACACCTCATTTTTAGGATCAGAAGGGTGGAAGGTAATTAAAAATATAACATACATTAACACTAGTGAAAAAAAAAAAACGAAAATGATTATCTAGCGACAAGCTTGAAAAATGCTCTATACTGCTTGGTTCGTATTCATTTTTTTGCTACAGTGTAGTTAAATACATTTCTCTTACAAAGCAAAAAACTAATCCTGTAACAATAACATTGTATTATTCAAGTGAATAAAGCAAAG
Organism: Himalopsyche japonica; assembly: GCA_028555115.1. NCBI lineage: Eukaryota > Metazoa > Arthropoda > Insecta > Trichoptera > Rhyacophilidae > Himalopsyche > Himalopsyche japonica. Next base: position 1,258,721 of record JAHFWJ010000575.1, on the reverse strand, counting down.
GAAATAAATGATAACAGCTTCCTTTAGAAGTGAAGTGGACTACAATGAAAAACAGCCACAAAATTTCACGGAAGCTTTGACTACCTACCCTTACTTCACGAAGATAAATATCCAATTTCCAGATTCATTTGTCAACTTGCTCGTTCTGTTTCCTAGAAGTAGTGATGCCCGTATAAGTGTGGCGCCATGTGTCAGAAATAGGGTTGCCAGCTCGAAGTATTTGATCACACCTTTATCATAACTTAATTTTTAACAGAAATTACAAAAATTTGTATGCAATTAAAATAAACAGTCACCACTTGGTGATTTAATAGATATTTAATACCCACAAAGAAAATTTAAATTGCTTTTAAGGATACGATACAAATTATTATATTTGTAATAATTAAACTAACGGCCAGTTCGAGAAAAAGGATTTTGTCTAACTGAGCAGTTCTCTTAGAAGAGTTCTATCAAGCAACTCCCATTGAGGGTCTATTCGCTAAACATTGGGAATAGAAATGTATTAAAAAAATGAATTGACGCAAACGAAACTTTTTGTTGGAAATACTTCATTTCACCGGAAAATTTTCGAATCAGCAGTATCGCGTATTTGTTCGGGATTATCTCGTAAATTTACTGAAAATTTTATAATAAACATAACGAATTTGAATGAGAGTCGCTGTATTTATGATCTGAAGATTTCAGTTACTTTTAAAACAAAAAAAAATATCTCATAATATTATGTATTTAATTTTAGTTACTTATATACAAATATTATGGTCAATGAAATAATTTTCTTGACTACATTCAATTTATTTGCTTATAATATTAATTTGAGTTTCTACAAAAATAGCTCATTAAAAGAGTTAAAGATAGTTGATTGCCAGTTTTTCAACGTTTTCTTTACAGCGAGCAAAAAAAGAAAGCGTAAAAAAAACGATTGATAATAAGCAAATCAATTGTTAATTACGGTGAAGTAAAATAAAAACATCACACGCAGTTGGTAATGAATTCATTAATATTTACCATAAAAACGGTTAAACTCAAAGATCTATAAAGTCAGCAAATAATTTAGTAAACATCTGAATAATTTAAAAAAGATAGTAATGTTGGAATTTTTTTTATGTAAAAGTACGTTGTTATAGCAAAACAGATCTATTTGCAACCCTGTCCAAATCTATCTCATTTGTACTTTAGCGTAGATGACAGATGTGACAGCAAAACGACCCATGATTTTAGTTTCAATCTACACTCAATCTACACTCAAAGTTAAATGACTAAATTATTAGTATTAAATATTATATACATACATGCGAAAGTACATTTTAAGTGAAAATATGATTTGCCAATCCAGGTACCGAAAATGTATACTCGGGCAGTTGAGTTCCTTAACATTATTAAATGAGCGATTTGACTTCTCTCATAAGACTTCTCAAAACATTAAATGAGTCAACAATTAGAATAATCACAATAATTGGTCAGCTGATATTTGATCTTACCATAATTCACTCATTAAAAATCAAATAGCATCTATATGTGTTAAATTTCCTAAATTTGAATGATAATTGATAATTGTGAAAGACTATCATTAAAAAGGCATAAGGATGTATTGGATACAAGATAATCATTTCCAAATTTGAATTTCATTATAACAAAGTTAAGTTCAGATACATATTTAACTCGTAACATTAGGGTCTATATTTTTTGTAATTCTTTTTGCATATAATCAATGCGAGTTGTTTACTAACTTTGAGTTTTATCGCATCCGAGTGATATAAAGCATGAAGATGCTGAAAGACAAAACTGTGATATTTTAAATAGTTTGACCTATATAAATTTTAATGTCATGTCACTGAAAAATATACATAATATATATTTTCAAGTGTTGAATTATGTTTCAACTCAATATAATGTAATTAGATGCGATGAAATATGAGTATGCGTTTGTATGCACTTTATGTGTGTGTGGATATAGTATTTAGAAAGGTATGTGTGTGTGTGTGTAAAGTGTCCAGGTAAATTGGATTCATTGTGGATAGCTCAGCTCTGCAGCGACAAACTTCTATCGGAAACGATGGAAGGAAAATGCGAAAAAAATATAATCTGTAAGAGATGAAGAACACTTGATAAACTCTAGCACGTCATAGATTTTAACGCTTCAAAAATTAGATATTAAAAAAAAAGTGTTGAGGTGTGATATTACCGAACAATATATTTTTACTCCTAGTGCAATTTCGCTACCTACAACAATTTGATATTCCTGTATATTCATAACGATCTGAATTGATTTAGTTTTTGTGATTTCAACATTATCTTGACTTTATTATGCATTAGTTTGTTGCAAAAGACGCCGCGCCCGGGGTGTGTTTTTATATGTTAATTCAGGGTAAATTGCTTATATGCTATATGGTTATGATAAAGGTGGCTGGATTTGTTTCTTCCAAAGGTATCTCACATAATATCATGTTTACCTAAGGGCTCGTAGGAATTTTCCGGGCCTATGGGCATATATGTGCGTTCCGTTGGGCTCGATCGCCTTATGTTATTCTTTTTACAACAAGAATAGGAAATGCTACGGATGATAACATCGCATAAAAATAATAAATATGACAGTAGCGTGCGGATTATACCTGAAAAAGGGTCTCTCTTTCATTGTTCTTGCTATTGTAGTAACCAGTTTTTGTACCTAAAAAATATTAAATATATTTATGATGCACCGGATAAGACACTTTTTTATTTGTACTGTCCTTTGTGTTCAGTTAGAAGATAAGACCTAATTCTAACAGAAGTTAAAATTGATTAAAATATTCGAGTATCTTAAAAGCTTAAACAGTTTTCCTTACTTTGTAATATACATAAGTAATACAATAACAACGTTTTTAAATATATTTTTGGTATCGTATTTCCCACTCAATTCACGAAAATATGCCTATTTTCAGGAATAAAATAATTGTTTTATATGTATATATAAATCAATGTATGTGAATCTGTTTGTACTTTATGCATTACTATGCCATTCATCTGATCGGAATGAAACTTTACCAATTTTTTGAGAAACACAACCTTAAAGGTTTTGTCATACCAAAAAATTACGGTAATCAATTAAGTACCACTAAATTTGTTGAATAAATTATATGTAAATACTAAATAATATATTTTTTTCCAGCACTTTAAACGAAAAATTTGACATTTTTCAGAATAAAGTAACTGGTAGTAAATGTTTACGGTTTTGAAAAAAAAAACGAAGTCATAGAAAGCCGATTCTACTGCATTATTTCTAAGATGATTTTTTATACGTAGAAAAATGCTTAATCGGTAAAAAAAATTATGACTAAATATGCCAAGTTCTGGTAATATATAAATGTTAATATGCAGGAAGCAATAATGTAACCTAAAAGTTCATGTATGTTATATCAAGTCTATTCAGCAAAATATATTATTATTATGTAAACTTATACACTAATGTATTATAATGTTTTTAATACAAGGCTTTTGTAGGAAAATTTGTATATTCTATCATGAAAAAATATCCCGTCTAGGGGATGCACTATATTTCATACCAATTTTACGTAGAACCATTTTTCCGCTTTGTGGTGTTATATGATTTTTTTGTTATTGTCCTACACAATTTATGCTTTGACGCAACTAGCATTTCCGCGCAAATAAAGTAAAGTATTAAAAAAATAAAAAGATAGTTTTTGTTTCCTTGTTTTCGATACCCGTACGCTACTGTCGACGAGCATATGCGATGCTCTTTTCAAAGCGTCAAAGCGGGGGAATATGTTTTATCGGCAAATCTAAATTTTCCTTCCCGAAAATTTGAATGCGACTATGTAGGGATTTCTTAGCATTATATCACAAACAGAAAGTTATTTGTACGTAAACCTAAAAAACTATTAAAAAAATATCACATAGTGAAAAAATGAGGATGTATTTTAGTTCCACAAAATTTACATGGTAGTTAGATATTTCAGCTTACGTACTCTTCAAAACTTTTACGAAGACGAAAGATTAAAAAGCTATTAACCAAATACCTTATATATTTTCAAGAACTTATAAACATTGCTAATTTTCAACCGTGTTATTATGAAGTGTTACCAAGAAAATGCCAATTCATATTGTTATATTTGAATTGTTACAACTTTGTACGATTTCATATGTCTTGTCACAAACGACCCGGGTTTCGCCCTTCGGCATCTTCAGGTATTCCATCGCACGGATGCAACAGAACTGACGTAAAACAAACAGTTAGCATCGTATATATAATATATTAAAATTATTATTAACAGGAATCTACTTATCAATAGGCAAGCAAAAGATTGCAGCTGAAAAGAATGTAACAATATTAATCCAATAATAATTAGCTATGACAACTTTCATTAACGATCTTGCTAATGAGTTGTCGTTATTGAAATGGGGTTTTCAACAAATTTAAATCAAGTAATCAAATTATAAATGTGTCTTCCTGTTGCATCAGTGCGATGGAATACATGAAGATGCCGAAGGGTGAAACCCGGGTCGTTTGTGATAAGACATATGAAATCGTACAAACTTGTAACAATTCAAATTTAATATTGAAGTTCCATCAAGCATCTTCAGTCGATATCACAAATCATATTGTTATATTTAATAATTTTTAAAATTTTTCAGTTCTATTGCATTCCTATAATGGAATGCTTGAAGATGCCGAAAGGCGAAACTCAGGTACCTTTAGTTGCAAAACATATGGAATCGTACAAAGTTACAACAATTCAAATTTAAAATCGATATGATTTTGTTTCACTTGTTGTGATAATAATTAGTGTGACCAGCGTGTTACAATAAATGGTTTTGCTTAAAAATCGCAAATGTCATAAAACTATTTTTTTTATAAGAGTCTTAAGCCGTTAACATATAACGGACTAACATGGTGAAAAAATAGCAGTATATTTTATTAAGTTAGTACGCCCTCGTTAAAATTAACAGCAAAATGATTATTAGAATGTCTGAAGATGCCTTAACATGAATTTCGTGTCGTTAATGCAAACACGCGTGGCATCGTACACAGTTTCAAAAATTCATATCTGATTTTGAAAATCCACCAATCACCTTCAGCCGATATCATGAATTAGACACAATTGACTTCAAACTGATTTAGTTAAATGAATTATACTTGAATAATTTTATAAGTCTTCCAATACTCTGCTTCTAGTTAGGGTATAGTTGAACAGAATATAATTTCCAAACACTAATATTCTGCAGACTCTTTATGTAAATTTATACCATTTATCTTGTCTTCCAAGTATACACTGCACGAGCTTTATGATTAGGAAAATTTTCCCAGATAGAACAAGGGGCGACAACTGTGCGAGTGATTTATCTTCAATTTTGCCAAAATGTTTACACGACTTTTACCACAGACACCGTTTTATTACATTTGTCATTATTCCGGAAGTATCCTCACAGTTCTGGAACTATTAAACTTCGATTTATTATGCAAATAGATTAGCATACTTTATTAGAACTTAGCAGTATTAATGTACATATATATAACATTGAAATTGTATAGTATAAAACACAAAAATCTTAACTTTGACTCTTTGAGTATTACCAATACGTATGTAATGGACAAGAGTTGTCCTCAAGTCTATAAAAAAGAAGATAAGTGCTGATAAAATGTCCATTCTTTTAAATTGAGTCAGGTATCTTTAGAAATAAATATTTTTGTCTAGAAAACATTTTATCTCGACAATTCGATTTAGCTCTAAAAATACATTTGAACAATTGGAAATGTTTTAGGAATATGGTGAATCCGCACTAAAATATTTTGTCCGTAAAATTAAATAAAGATAATGGTAAAATTTATTCTACACGTTCGTAAATACTTTAATTTATAAAAGATAAAAAAATAAAGATGTGATTATTGCTAAAACAGAACAAAACTTTATGATACTAATTCTATGAGTACATAAAAAACATAGATTGAATTGAATTGTTACAACTTTGTATGACTTCACATGTTTTGTCACTAACGATCCGGGTTTATCACAGGCATTCTATCACACGGTTACAACAGAACTGATAGATTGAATAATACAATCTCACTTTGTTGAATATAACCATCATACTGTTGCTAGTCGCAAACATTATAAGTCAGATCAGTTGTGATTTTTGTATTAAAATAATGACACACAATGAACAAATAGCAATATATTTTTGTTCCATACAATTTATAAGATATATAGGTGATAGCTATTTCGGCTTACACCCTCGTCAGAACTACTAGTAGTTAGTAGGCTATGTAATATTTGGTAGAACTGCAATAGTGGAGGTCTACCAAGTACTATTTCCACAAATTTGTACGGATAAGACCAGTATCAGTTTAGAATACTTTCAATGAGCAAAACTTCAACTGATATTAATAATACACAAGTATGGTAAAAGTGCTAAATAGTTTGTTTTTTTAAACGTACAAATAATAGCACATCATATTAGGAGTCTAATCATCAGTAAAAAAATGGAATTAGTACAATGTAAACTGTATTATTTTTTAACAATTTGCTTTTCATATAAATTTACAGTTAACATCTTTAATTCACTGTTTTAAAAACAATTGTTTACAGCGTATTAATAATTGGAACTCAAACATATTTGAGTGTTGAAAGTGTTCAAATTTTCGCGTACGAGATATTTTTCCTTTTCAAAATACAGTTCGATTTTTACTGAAAATTTTCATAAACGTATTTTAAACGCAAACTACAAAAATATTTTCTGAAATATTCGGTATAGGAATATATAATAATTTATGCTGTTTAGCATAAAATGATGGTTTATTGTTTTTGAAGTATTTTTTTCTATATAGTTTTAATTAAACAGTAAATTTAAACTTAGTTTAGCTTTTATGCTGACCGCTCTCAGCCAAGTGTGCATTAGATTTGTATGTATAGTACATGTACAATCGAACGTTATAATGGTCTCGTACACAATTAAGTGTATCTCTAAGGATGATCTTTACAAAAGATATTTTGGTGTTAGTGTACAATTCTACGATTGCAATCTTTAGGTTTCAAACATGCCTTTGCTTAACTGACATTGTGGTTTGCCCAAAATTAGTAAAACAAAATTAGAATAATTAGAGAATTAATTTTCATTAAATGTTCAATACGTCGAGAATAAAATATATTTGCTTTTATTTAATGTTAAAACTAACGTGAATATTTTAGAGTCGGTTGAGTTTATGTAATGATTGTCTGTAATCTGTACAGTTGATCTAAAAATAGCAGTCAGAATGACACTTGCAAATCTATAAAAAAGCTCTATAAGAAAATGATTTGAGAAAGCACATATCAACTCTTTTTGGTGTAAACAAGGTAAGTAGTTAACATAAAACATCGTTTATTTTAAACACTAAAATTCACATTATTTTCACTCGTTTGCTACCTTGCTAGCAAAATAATTAATTGGTAAAAGGTCATTCAAGCTATCAGCTCAACTAAGATAAAAGGTATGCATACACTTAAATAAACAAAAAGAAATTTTGAATTGTTAAAACTTTGTACGATTCCAAATGTTTTGTCACTAACGACCCGAGCTTACACGATCCACACAGATGTAACAGAACTGACAGTTCGATAGTGACAAAGCATTTGGGATCGTACAAAGTTTCAGCAATTCAAATTTGATATTCAAATTCCATTAAGCACTTTCAGTCGATACCATAAGAAAAAATTACAAAAAGAATGAAAAAAAATTAAGACCAGGTTAAATATAACAAAACTATGATTTTAAACGAAATCCTTAGTGCTTAGAGAAATTCATATAACTATTATCATTGCCAATAATTACTAAATAACACATAAAAAAGAACTGTTGACTCACCACAAATACATTTATTTACATTCAAATGTCACCTCCAATCACTTATAATGATTCCTTTGATTAGAATCGTTAATAACTGTTAGATTTGAACCATATGTACTGGTTAAGAAACAATAAATAGTCTCATCTACTCTTATTTTTAGGCTTGACATTAAAGTAATGGTTTACTTAAGCTTTTTAAGATAGTAGTTCTGAAGATGTTCCTAAAGGAAGCGAAATAATTGCCAAATTTAGTAAAGACACAAGCAAAATCATACTGCTATAATATCCAGTCACTTATGATTTGTTTTGAATAAATAAATGCCACATTGTGACTAAAAAATTTTATATGTATTATAATCTTTATCAGTTTTTATACCGACGTTATACTATGTTAATCGTATTTTTTTATGTAATAAAATTTATTATTAAACAAACTACAGAAGTGCAAACAGAACTTGATTCTTTTCCCACGATTAATGTCGAAAAAGGTGTATGTCGGTTGTATAGTAAAACAATATGGGATAAAAATATACGCTGGGAGAACAAAAAGATAAATCTTCAGTGAAAGCACAATGCTAATTCTGTTGGTTAGCCAGATGTTTTTACTTAGAGTATCTTTGTTGAATACAATAGGCTTAATTTGTCACTGCCTTTATTTCGATAAGACCTAGTTACTTCTTTAGACAGTGACATTTTTTCGTACGTCTTTCGTATACAAGAAAATAAATAAACACTATTGCTTGGTTGCGTCGTAATGTTTTTGGTAAATTTACTATAAAAGATTCATTCCGCCTGATGTGAACAAAATGGACAGTGTTAATAAGTTTTTCTTTAACGAAACTTGAGCTTTTAAGGTGTTTACTGTCACTTCTTGATGGAAAGGCATGATATTTGAAATAATAAAACTCATTTTTTAGTACTTATTTCCACAATATATTTTTTGATCATGATCACTGATATCAGTTGATAATGCTCGCGATGAGCGAAACCGGTCCTGATTAAAAAATATATTGTGGAAATAATTTCTAAAAAATGTGTTTTTATTATTTAAGAAACTTAAGCTATTATTTCAGAAAAGTTAAAAAAAATATAGTGGCGGTGTTAGGTAATTATATTCTGTTAAATAATCGTTTTCTATTCTTTTCGTTGTCATGATAAATTATGAATAATTATTTTATAAATAATTGAAATTTAATGTTTGATTATAGCACTTTAGATGACGAAGGATTCACAAAGATATTTTGTTGTAAAGAATTAATGGAAAATTATAAAGCAAGTAGGAATTTATTGATATGTTTTCGAGTGGTTAACGTTGTTGATTGTATTTTGTATGCGTACCGGTTCAAATTAATTAACGTTTAAATATATTTATGAATATTTTTTCGAGCGTGAGTTTCTGGGAAAACTAAAAATTCTTCACACTCATATGTTCTCTGAAATGGGACGTAGCGAGAGAGCTAAGTTTATCTGACAAGGTCTTATTCGTATCTTTATATTGTTTCTTTAGACTATAAAAAGAGAGATTGAGAAACAGTATTAACAAGTGGTATAAGTAGAATAGCGTAAGTTGAATAAAACTTTATTCGAAGTTCATCATAAAGGATGGATATGTTATAAAATGTAATTATATTCTAACATTTTAAATGTTTGAATAATAAAAAATACATTGAGTGATCGGTTAACAAACAGTGCTGACTACAAACGAATTAGGCAACGAACACTTTCTATCGCGAGATATTTATTTGTTCGAACCACGAACACGTATTCGGATAACGAACTAAACCGATATTTTTAATGAATTTATTCTCTCAGTAAAACTTGATTGATCGGTTAACGATTAATTCGGATAGCGAATATAGTTTGGAACAGATTTTGTTCGTTAACCGATTACCCACTGTAGTGTTAAGTACTATTTCCACATTTTATATTATTAAGGTCTGAACTGAATTGCTTATAACGAGCATTACATTATTACGATTTAAAACATACGTTGTGATTCTCGCGATGATTGAAACTTGTTTTGAACTTTATAGTATAAAATGTGTAAATAATATTAAAAAAATGAGTTTTTATTATTTCAACATAATGCCTCTCCATTGGAAAATTTATTATAAATACTTTAAAAGAAGTTATTTTGTGTATTTTTAAATGTAATATTATTTTTATCAGAAGATATCTAGCAGCCTCGCGATGAAAATATAAACGCCTAAAACAATTTCTTGATCTCTCATCTTCGAGGACAGATTTCGGTGTTGGTAGGTGAAAAAGTAGGTTTCAGCAGGGTGGGATTAGAAGGGGCGCAGGAAGTACGAGCGGTCGGATAAAAGGCTTGGGTAGATCCGGGCGGACTCGTAAAACGATATATTACTTTCGAGAAATTGGGGTCAACACGGACGAGACCAAGGTGGAGTCAGAGAGACAGTTTTAATAATTAATCCGGCCCTCTGGATATTTTTTTGCAGTTTGGGCTCTGGCGTAAACCTTCTTGTCTGTTTTTTGCCGGAGTGAGTAGTAAAAAAGTTTTTATTGGTTCTCAATGAATGGCTGGCGTAGCGGTCAAGTCTCGTAGACGCGCTGCGTAGACCTTGCAATATGTCAATTCTAATCATGCAGAAAGATTCACACTACTGGTGTTTACTAGCACAATATGAATTAAATTCATTAAATGCAACTGAATTCTGAAGCTTAAAATAAGATAATGATAAACAACAAATAACGCGGATGAAGGTGTTCAATTATCACATCAAAACACGAGAAGATTTTAGAAATAAACAGTAGTCAATTATTTAATTCAAATTATATTGTTAACGATCAGCTTAATTTTCCCATTTGTCCCTTGTTGAATCTTTTACGCGATATAAGTGTAATGAGTCGACAAACTCATCAATAAAATTTTGTATAACGTCATTTGATGTTTAATTCTTACCATTGTATACCAATTTAAAAAAAGTAAGTATTTCTAAGTCATAAATTAACCAATTGCATTTTAACTATATACGATTATTATTTGTTGTAAAATATTTTAATAAAAGACTCGTTAACAGTATTTTGCACTAATAAAACTTACAATATGTATATGAGCTTTATTGTTATTAAATCGATATAATTGAAATTTATTTCAGTTTTTCATTTAAATCCTTGCTTTAGAGTCTGTTTTTATCCTTTACTAATTGTTAATTTGTATCAGTTCTGTTGCATCCGTGTGATAGAATTCCTGGTAAAAGGCGATATTAATACAAATAATGATTTCCAATAAATTGTTTCTCAGTTATTGAACCCATGGTTTTGTATACCTGCTACCTTTAACTCAAATATTTTGTATAAAAAGACTTGTTTGTAAATTGCATTCTATCAGTTGAAAATGCTTGCGATGAGCGAAACCAGTCCTTACCTAAAAATATACTGTGGAAAAAAAAGATACTAAAAAAGTGTTTTATTATTAACTTTTCTTAGTAATGCCTCTATTTTTTTCGATGATGCTAATTATAAATGCTACAGTTTGAACTTTTGAATTTCGTTTCGATTAGGTTTATTTATTTTGCAGGATTGAATATAAATCTCAATGAATGTCTGACTTCAGCGTAACCTTCTTTTCACTTTTCACCGTAATATATTATGCATTTCATTAAGTCAGTTTTCGAAATTGCTTCATTCTGTTTGTTGTGTAGAAATCTTCGACTATTGAATCTCTTCACTTACTTTACACCCTTTAAAGTAAGTATAAAACTGGCAAAAAAAGATGAACTCAATTGAGATGTGTATTTTGTGCGAATGAAAAAATGTCAATAATTAAACTTTTTTTAAAACAAAATGGGAGTACATGGCTGTATTAAAAAACATCTTTAAATGCGTGAGCATCTCTTTCATAATATCATTAATAATTTCACTAAAGTTGTGTTTTATTTGGTGAATTTTCTCCTTAATCTGATGAGCTAAGCAAACAAAAGCGATAATCATTAGGCTAAAAAGTTGGTTTTTGTGTTTTCAAATCATATTTTCATCGTTAAAATGTGAAAACAATCTATGAAAAAAGCATGCATCTTGATAATATATTTCATTGCTTCTATTCCATATAAGTTATAAAAAAAAAATGCATTTGTATATTATATATAAATGCATGTAAACGCGGCTTCTCTGTAAATTGCTCAGCTCTACAGCAATTATCTTGTGTCATAATAACATAAATACATTCCAAATGAAGGACTTGAAGATTTATTAAGTTTACACGTCTGAAATTGCAGCAAAATATTTTTCCAAAGAATGTATATATTCAAAAAAAAACGATGTGAATTGATCATTATTTATCAAAATATTTTTATTCAAACTAAGCATTTGATTTTGCCGACTTGATAATAAAAATATGTTATAGTTTTTTTAATAAAATTACACAATTGAATACAAAGTAAAAGACAAACTGAAGAGAATACCGCTAAGTGTCTGCGATAAAGGGCGTAAGTGGAGTATTCCTTGTTTTAAGTATACATAGAAACCTTCTAACAAATGGATCTTACGTGGTACTTCGTGTAGAATCCAAAGTGGAATTGAAGATACAAACAGATATGTGAGGCTTTCGTGTAAAACATTTTGAAATCAACTCAATATGTAAGTGTGAAGAGTTCATCATATAAATACGTCTGTCAGGCAGAACATTTCACTTTGGAAGATTTTTAAGTAGCAAGAGCTTTTGAAAGCTTTTCATACACGGATAGATTTTTGAAGGTATACAACATTCGTATTGGACGGATTCGTATAATAGCTTCCAATATTAGATTTATTGCTTTTGAATTTAAGAAAATAAATGTTTCATATATATTTAAGAATTTTTTTATATGAGTCCGTTTGCTGCTGAGATATATGAAGGATATTACATCAATGAATATTTGAAACGAAAAAAAATCTGCAGTGTTGGTGTTGACAAAACTTATTGTCGATTTAAATGATTATCAAAAAAACAAAGAAATCAGTACAAAAAGGAGTTTTTACACGAATATTTAGACACTGTTATGCTGTTGAATGTCAACAACTACGATATGGTATTCAGTTGTACCAACACTTGAGGTGTTAGTAGTCAGAAGGTTCAGTATTGTAAGTATATACTGCCACCATAAAAAGACGGATAACTACATGAAGTAAGCAAAAGTGTAAGTAATAAAACAAAACAGAGGAAATTGTATCAAACATGTATTCAAAGATATTGTTTTTTTAAAGAGAAGTAAAATATTGTTTGTATAACGATTTAGTTCTCCACAGTTTATTTTGAATTCAGTAAAATGTTAATTCGCTTTACTGTAAACTTTTTTTCTTAATTCAATGTAGATCAAAGAGTATAATATACATTTTTAAAAACTGAAATCATTTGTTTAAAAAAGGGGTAACCGATGTTGAATCTGACGTGGTAGTTTTTCATAAAGTTGTAATGTACCTAAATAAATTGCTACGTGATTTGTCAACTGATTCTCGGCTGCGAGTACAAAAAATAGATTGTTAATAAAAAGTGAAAGGTCGATGATGTTTTGTTATAAAATTTTATACAAAGATTTACTTTAAGTTCTGTACTAGTATGCTCATTGAATTTATTCAAGAAATGTTAGTCGAAGTAAAAATGCGAACGTTTTGTAGTTTTGTGTAGACACGGACGAAATAATGGGAAAATAACTTTGCTTATTAATACAGTTCAAACTTATTTATATTTTAAATAATACAAATTTCTACTGATTGCATTGGCATTGACTTGGTAGAACTCCATTATATTGTAGAAATACATACAACATAAATTTGTAGAACTAAAATACATTGCAATTTTTTTCACCGTGTAATAAAAATACATTTCTTAGTACATGTTTCCACATTAAATATTTTCTCTTCTTTCTTCAACCCATGGTTTTGTATAAATGCTACCTTTAACTCAAAATTTTTGTATAAAAAACTTGCCTATAAATTGTGTTCTATCAGCTGATAATGTTTGTGTTGAGCGAAATCGGTCCGGATGATAAAAAATATATTGTGGAAACAAGTACTTAAAAATATGTTTTTATTATTTAAAATATTATACCTTTCCACCACGAAGTGACAATTAACACCTTAAAAGTGAATAAAATACCTTGCGATTTTTTCATCATGTGGCCGATGATTGTCAAGATTATCCGCAGCATACGGCGATATGTTTTAAATTTTTTCACAATATTTCATGCGTGAAAACAAACATTTAGAAACTTTACTGCACGTTATGCTGCTCGTCATAAATAGACATCCTTGAATCTGGAGCGCAGATACAGGCGATAGTGTTTCGTATTTTCTTTTACTATCTCTAGATTGATTTTCCGATATGCCAGGTTGAATAAAAATCTTTCCGGGAAAATAAAAATCACCGCTGAGGGGCTCATGAAAATTGCATTTGAATACTGAGGAAGTGATTGAAAGAGGAGATAAAATCCTTCACCGTTATATACGTAAAAACAAAATGACTTTAAATTCGATTTAATAGAAATGAAACGTATTTATTTGTCCGTTATTTTATCATGAAGCATTATTGAATAATATAAAAGAAGCTCGGTAATATATTTTTAATTTTAACCTAAGTTAGCTGGCACTTCTTGGTTGAAAGATATTAAAATGAACAGTACTATATCTACAATTTCATATTAATAAAATCACAAACGCTATCGCTCATCGCGAGCATTAACAATCAATACAATAAAAATAAAAAATAAAAAATTATTTAACACATTTTAATTAATGATTACCAGATGTTTGTTACAAAACCTATTCATTTACATTTCCTCAAAATACTCTAGTATATGCAATTATACTATAAAATTTTCTCATTCGTCTTTCTTTTTATTATAACGAGTATTTCATTATAATTTTTACTCTCAGCGAAATTTAGTCTGGCCTTATTTAACCTTACCATTAAAATTTAATTCATTTTAAATATGACTATAATGGTGTTAACTGGTACTTCTTGATGGAAAGGCACGACATTGTAAAAAATAATATCATATGTTTACTACTTATTCTCACAATATATATAATTCATCAGTGTGATAATGCTCGCCCTAATATTCATTAGTTGATAATGCCCGCGATGAGCGAAACCGGTCTATGAATTCTATCCGGTTAATGATTCTTGGTTTGTATCGGTCGAAGAGCTCAGCGTTCGTACGAATGCGCCACCGGTGGTTTTCATTAACGGGTCCAAGTATTCTCCGGAGGATTCTGTTTTCAAATACTTGGAGCGCCTTTTCTTGTTTTTCTGTTAAACCCCAGGTTTCACATCCATACATGACTATCGGTTTAATGATCACGTTGTACACCCGGCACTTGGTTTTGATGGACAGCATTTTTGACCTAAACAGACTATTTAGCGCGAAGTACGCTGCATTTCCACTTCTCAGTCGGTCAGCAAGCTCTAAAGTCATCTCATTCCTAGAGGAAATATTAGAGCCCAAGTACTTGAAAAGAGAGGTTCTCTCGAACGAGGAGTTTCTTATTACAATGTCTCCAGAGGGTTCGTTGCCTCTTGTCATTTTCAAATATTTAGTCTTTCCCACATTTACTCATAGGTTTAACCTTTTTGCTGTGTCCTCCAAAGGAGTGAAAATATTTTTTATATCGTCATCAGATTCTCCGAGCACCACTAGATCATCCGCGTAGCCCAATATTTTGTGGGACCCATTCAGTATAACTCCGCCTTCTGCTTTCATTGCCTCTCTTACGGCTTTCTCTAAAGCTAGGTTGAAAAGCATAGGTGATAAGGAGTCTCCTTGTTTTAGTCCTGCTGTCACCTCAAAAGATTCTGATAGACTACCCTGCATATGAATTCTGCTCTTGGATCCATCCATACATACTTTTATTATATTTATAAGTTTTGATGGTATTTGGAATTCCTTCAATATATTCCAGAGAGCTTCTCTATCTATAGAGTCATATGCAGTTTTAAAATCCACAAAGAGACAGTGAACATCTTGGGCGTATTCCCATTTCTTTTCAAATATTTGGCGCAGTGTAAAGATCTGATCAGTGGTGCTGCGGTTTCTTCTAAAGCCGCATTGGTAGTCACCAAGAATGTTTTCAGCATACGGCAGAACTTTTTCGAGAATAATATTTGACAGAACTTTGTATGCAGTAGGAAGAAGAGAGATGCCACGGTAGTTTGCACAGTTGAGTTTGTCTCCTTTCTTGAAGATAGGACAAACCAGTGACTCTTTCCACTCTTCGGGGATCTTTTCTTATTCCCATATTTCTTGTAGTAATTCAAGCATGGCGTTAAGAAGGGTTTCTCCTCCATACTTGAGTAGCTCTGATGGAATATTATCATTGCCAGCCGCTTTGTTATTCTTTAAATAACTAAGTGCTCCCATTAACTCTGCCTTACTTGGTGGTGGTATTAGAGGTTCTGCTGTAGCGATTCCAAAGGTTCATCTGGTGCAGAGCGTTGAAGTAAACTTTCAAAGTGGGACTTCCATATGGTAAGCACTTGCTCTTTGTTTGCCACTATCTGACCTTGTAGGTCTTTGATTTGTAGCGTGCAAGGCTGAAAGCCTCTATTTTCGATGTTCACTTTCGAGAAGAATGACCGGGTTTTATTCCGTTTTGCTTCTTCTTCCATCTGCTCAAAATTACTTTTGATGAAACTTCGTTTGCACTTTCTCAGATGCTTTCTGACCTTTTTGCATGTCTCGCTATGTCTTGGGTACAATGTTGATTAAAAAATATATCATTTTATTGAAGACTCGAAGCTTTTGGAAGAAAGAAGAGAGAAGTTGAAAGTATCAAAAAATATTGCGGTCTACAAAAGTTTTCACTGTTATTTATATTCTGTAAACGAGTATGAAATTAAAAATACTGTATAAAAACTATTTTAGGAAAGTGTTTTTTAAATAGTTTTCATAAGAAGGCAACAAGAGACGTATTGTAATTATTGTTTATTTATTTGTTGTTGTGTAGAAGTTTGAATCTCCTCTCAGAAGAAAATCACTATAAGATATTGCAAAAATTTATCTGTGAGATTTTGACTAACGTAACCCTTCCTTCAAATCTATATAAGAAGTCAAATAAAAAAACCAAAATAGGAATTTCGTAGAATAAAACAATACAATTCACATCCTTTGTATTGAGAAATATATTTGCTTTTATCTATAATAAGGTAATAAATGAAATGGAGACGTTGTAAAACATTTCCCGGAAACAAAATAAATCTTTTTATTTTCGTTATTTACCTAGATCTGTATGTCACATTTTTTCGACGAGCTTTTATAACGGAAAGCTTATTAGATATTTACGACAGCAATATCTGGTATCAAAATAGTAATATATCAGATTACATTGTTAGTACAATATCAAACAATATCGACATCAACGGTATTGATATATTTGTAAGCAAATTTTTGGTACACAATAAAAGCTCAATTCCATGTATTTCAATGGAAAAATAACGAAAATTTTATGTTTCAAAAAGTCCTTGAAATTAATTAGTTTCTCTTTTAAGGTGTAACTTCTTACTTTTGGTGGAAAGTCATTAAAGTTACACAAATAAAATAACTGATAAAATAAAAAATTAAACAAAATTTATAATATCGACTGAATGTGTGTGATGAAAGTTCAATATCACATTTATATTGTTGAAACTTTGTGCGACTTACTAATGTCTCGGGTTTCGCCTTCTGACATCATCATGCATTCAATAACAAGGTAGTAACAGAACTTACATACAATAAACAGTTAGCATATGTTACATACTAGAGGAATAAATTAAAAAGGAAAAACGTAGATCCTTAGGCTAGGATCCAAACATGCAATTGAAATAACTTTTAATTCTAATAGCGAAACTCGGTTCGTTAGTGACAAAATATGTGGAATCGTATTAAGTTTCAATAATTAAAATTTTAAGTAAAGTTAACACGGTGAAAAAACAGTAACGTATTTTAATTCTACAAAATTTATTAGATATAAAGTTGATAGCTATTTCGGCTCACTCCTTCATTAGAACTATGTTTAAGCAGGCGTAAGCCGAAACAGCTATGAACTATATATCTTATAAATTTTGTAGAAATGAAATATAGTGCTATTTTTTCACCGTGTTATATATAATGGAGTTCTACCAAGTAAATGCCAGTTCAATCAATTAAGCAAAGTTGTTTATTAATTAAAAAGATAAAAATTACATATTGTGGAAATAAGTACTAAAATATGTGTTTTTATTATATTATATAAAATATCATACGTTTCCATCAAGGAGTGACAGCTAACAACTTAAAAGTGATACAATTCGATAGTATTAAGGATGGGAAAATTCTCATTTTGGCATTGTATGAGTCGAAAGAAATATGTGATGAAATAAATTTATCTTTGAGTTTTCGAATTATTAAGAGTGAGCATACTATACCATACCACTGTATAACATAATGGAATGTTTTACGTAAAAAGATCAAAGTTCAATCGTATTTTTTTCGCTTTTCATGCATTTAGCACTGTGACATTCTACTCAATCTGTACGCTTGAAGGGTTATGTTTCTTTTACCGGTAATATAATTGTGAAAGAAGGCCCTGAAACAATAACCTATGTTGTATATACGTCCAAAGGTTTTCATGTATAGCTCGGTCCCGCGGCTTGAGTTATGTCATATCTGCAATATCACCTATGGCGGAGGTATGATTCCCATTTGAGCCATAAACTTCAAAGGTACGAATGAAAAGAACTTAAAAAGAAAATACGCGACGCACATATTTTCCAATAATGTGTAATATGTGGAACGCAACGCCACGGGTGGCGGCAATGTGAAACGACCCGAGCCAAATGTATTCCGAATATTTTGATTTCATTTTTTTTCAAGTCAATCAAATACCCTTCGATACAGATTTATGTTATGTATGAAAAATTTTGACAGAAAATACATTGCATATTTTTAGAAATAAATTATATAAAGAATAAAATATGAAACTTTCGAAAAAAGAAAACGTTTTTTGAGCATATGTGTTACATTCATACACCTTCGCTTTTTTATCAGAACATTTCACACCTTTTTAAGCTTAACATTTTTCATAAGAGAATAGTTTTTTTTCGTTAAATAAATACTTAAAAGAGTACTTTTTTGCCTTTTTTAAAACTATTTTTATTCAAAACGTAGAAAGCTTCAACAAAGCGTGATGGAACAGAATTTTTCATTTCTTCTTATAACACCAAAATGACTAATATTTATTTATTTTTTGATTTTTAAAATCTCCTGAAAGTATTTTATAGAATTTAAATATCTGATTTGAATTGTTCAAACATTGTACGGTTTTGTCATTAACGACAAGAGCATTGTCTTTCGGCATCTTCAAGCATTATATCTGACAACTTGTCAGTTCTGTTGCATCCGTGTGTTGAAGTTTATTTTTGAAGAAAGATGAAGCTTTTGAGACGGCTGATTGCAATATGATAGGAAGCGGTTTATATTGAATAAACGACGAGGAACAAGAATTGAGAAATATTTCTATATGAATGCTGTTAATTGTTTAATTTCACTTAACTATCGTTTTTTTTTGTCGATATTAAGAATCGGTTTGAAAATAGCTAGTTTAAAATAATCGTTACGTTTTTATGCATTTTTTGTCTAGACGGATAATGTAACGATCACATATATTCATGTCTTATACACAGATTGTTCTCACAAAAATTCGAACCCCAAAACACAATAAGACAAATGCTTATGAGTGTTAATAATTCAAATATAGAACTGGTATGTGTAATCACGATCGAAATAAACAAAGATGTGAATTTATCGAGTAATATTTGAAGCAAATATTATTTTCTTTGAATGTTTCTGAGTCAATCAGATGGTTAATGAGCGGTTCATCAACTCATCCATTTGGTCTACTGTATAAGATTATTTATTAAGGGTGTGTTTATTAGCACAAAGAGGGGTATTATGGGTGTAAAGCAAAGATACCCAACCATTTGCTGGTTGGTCACCACTAAAAATTAATTCAAAATTATAGCTTCCTTATTCTATTTGGTGTGTTATCAAACGTGAGATGTGTTATGGTCGTTTTATAAACATCTTAAGACTGACTGTATCATGACGTTATTTATTACTAAAGAAAAAAGTACATCTAATTCTTAAATGAAGAAAAGTTTGGACCTATTTGCTTTTTACTGGAAGTAGGGTAGGAGGAGTAGAAGAGCATCGAAAATTTCACATTTTGTTAATACCGAAAAAAAAATTAAGCATATCTACTTTGAGTAATTTTATATAATATGATCTAACCACAATTCACTTTTGAAATCTGATTAAAAAATAAGAAACGAATATTTAAAATAATAAAACACTTTTTTAGAACTATTTCAAAATATGTTTTATGATCAGTAACGGGTCGATCTGACGAGTTAAAACGGTTTAACACATTAAAAGTGACGAAACAAATGTGTAAACTTTTAATAGTACATAATATTCGATAAGTTCAAAAGCTGCAATAAAACACTGATGCGTTTTTACCGATTTATTGCAGAAAGTGGTTGACTGTCTTTTGAAAGTAAGTCTATTTTTCTTAATACGAAATTCTCATATAAAATAGTTAAACAAGTGATGGTTAACACAAAAATCACAATATAAATATATATTTATTGATTGAATTGGCACTTATATGGTAGAACTCCATTATAACACGGTGAAAAAATAGTAATGTATTTTAGCTCTGCAAAATTTATAAGATATATTTATAGTTATACGGCTCGCGCCTTCGTCAGAACTATTCTGACGGACGGAAATAGCTATCAACTATATCTTACAAATTTTGTAGAGTTAAAATACATTGCTATTTTTTCATCGTGTCATGTATATTTACTTGAATGGGATATTTTTCCATCGGTGTATATTATTATAGTTATTTGTAATTTTCTAAATCCATATTGGGGATGATCAAATTCGCTTTGCGATCTACGATTGGAAATCTTTGGTCTAGCAAAAACAAATAAACACAGCGCGACCGTTGCCGTGAAATAGGTCTAGATCGGTTAAATGTATGGGCAATTATGATATGATTTATGCTGGAGTAGGTGGCACTTGAGAAGCAATTTGTTGTACAAATTGGCAAACATTGTTTTGCGGTTGAATAAGAGGTAAGGTTCTGGGGTGATCTAGGAATGAATAAGCACCGTTTTAGTGCTTAAAGGTATCATAACACTGCCATTATAAGCAGTAAATAAGTCACGTATTATGTAAATTTGCTACTCCCTATCAGAATTAAACCGCTCCTATAAGCAGTAAATCATACAGGCTCTATTTGCAGTTTTTATATAATTATATTTGTATCTTATATTGTAAGATGAATTTTTGGCAACAAAACAAAAACAATTTATGTAGACGAATATTTTGGATAGATTTTTTTAGTTGTACAACGAAAATGCTTGCTAATAATTTTCAAGAGTGAAAACAGTTATAATTTATGACATCGACTGAAGGTTCTTGGTGGAGTTTCAATATAAAATTTGAATTCTTGAAACTTATAATTCCTTATGTTTTGTCACTAACGACCTAGGATTCGCCTTTAGGTATCTTCATGCATTTTTATAATCGACACTGTCAGGAATGTCTGATAGAATGCATGAAAACACGGAAAGGTTGTCGTTAGTGACGAAACACGTGGAATCGTACGGAGTTTCAAAAAACAAAATTTAAAGACTAATTTACTGCTATTTCCACAAATTTCATTAAAAAAAGTTTCAACAATTCAATTTGGTTTCAAAAATATTTTAAAACAATAACTTACAGAACATAACAGAAATAGTTGTAAAGTCACAACATCGCATCGGGTAGTCGTAGAAGCAACATTTTTGACGATTTACGATTTCAATTCACGTATTCAGGTTGCGTGTCAAAATGAGCATATTTTCAAATGCTTTCCAATGCAGTTAATTCATTGCAGATCGGCTATTATTAAGCTATGACTGACGAGAAAGAATTCAAAATGTAATATATGTAAGTCACGAATATCGAAATTTTGAAATATTTTTTTATGACCAAAAACGTCCGCTAGGGTAAGCAGATGTGAAAAAATTGATGAGAATCGTAAATTTATCAATATTAAATCGTATAGTCACAGTTTTAAGCCTATATGCATTTGTTACCATTTGACTATTCATATTTTCTTCTAAAGTAAATTCTAAAAAAAAGTAAATGTATTCACTAAATATTTTTAAAGTAAGCTTGTCTCGATTTATTTAACTTTTTCTACTTAAACAATAATTGAATACCTCTCATTTTAATTTTGTAATTGCCTGATATGACTGAAAAGTTTTCTCGCCCCCACTGTGAATTTTTGTTGAGTTTTCGGTGGCTTAAACATGTCAAAGTGACGTCCAAAGTGTCTGCAGTCTCTTTAATTTCGCGGCAATCTGTGAAAACGTCTTCTTATCTGCCCTTAGGTGAACATCAGTAACACGTGGATTCTGCCGCAGGAAGGGTTTCCGGTGTTTTACCGGTACTTCCGGGACCGAATCTCTTGGTACGAGGCCGACGCTGTTTGCCAGTTCCACCACGCTAACCTCGTTACTGGTAAGTGGAATGCACCCCATAACTGAATCTGTTTACGGCTTTAATAATATTTACAGAGCAAGGGGAAGATGTTCTTGTTGATCATCTCAAAAACATGTTATGTTTTGATTTCTAAGCCGATCAGAGTAATTATTTAAATTTAAAATGATATGTTTTTTAATCTATGATGTAGTATTTTTTTAAATATCGCTGCATGTTTATCGTTATAGCTCGTTAAAATAGGTTTAAAATAACAATTATCATGTTTAGTATAGACAAAATTAATTTTCTGAAATAGTGTATTTCAAAGACAATATAATTTTACTGACATTTCAGAGAAATCATCTTCAGTATATTCTCAATTTATCAAATCCTTACATCTACTAAATTAGTGCATCCCATAGTGAAGCTATAGGTTTACTACCGAGGCCACCAAAATTTTCATTTTTAACATTTGCAAAATGTTTTTTCCTGAGTGAACTATTAAAAAAAAATTTGAGAAGCACTTTAATAAATTATATATGTAACATATAATCGACAGAGGGTGCTTAATGGTAATTAATATCAAATTTGAATATTTTATATTGCGTTCGTGTGATAGAATGCTTGAAGACGTCGAAAGGAGAAACGTGAGTATTGAGTAACAAAATATTTCCAAATGTACAATAATTTAAATTGGAACATTTATATTGAATTGATTTTAAAAATTTCATTGAAACCTCAGACAGCATTATGATATTTTCGTTTAGAGATTTGAAACATTTTAGCTACCTGGATAGATAAAATATATTTTCACGAGTGAAAACATATTTTTAAACACGCTAAAACTATATTAACATCTAGTGAAACTACCAACGTAAGCTTAAGGATTTTGTTTGCCAAAAATATTCACTATTGATCGAGGCTAGAAAGCTTTCAATGAGCCAGACAACTTAATGTGTCGCCAAAGGTATGACTAACACAAAAGGATTGTATTTATAAATATGCTTCAAATCGTCGATTCAACAGAATGCGTAAAATAAAAAAAACTTTTAGATTTTTTGGCAAGGGTTTTTAATCGGTGCAAAATACAATAGTAAACTTTGCTTTCCGAAACCATATCTTACCAAATATGATCAAAATGAAGAAATTATGATTAAGAATAAAAATTATTTTAAGCTTTTGCTTCATAGTTTCCGTGAACAGTAAGGACAAATAAAAATATTTATTAAAAAAAAACCAATAATAAATAAGCCTTGTTTTGTGATACCATTTCAAGCACTATCATCTATTATTTCAATCACTTAACTGTTAAACCACTAAATTTAATTACAATTTTTGTTAAAGGTAAATTAAGCGGCTTACGAAACATTTATTTCTTCAGCAATATTTAATCACTGTGTGATGGTTAAAATAAATAAAATCATTTAATATAAAAAAGAATTGATGAATATACGGCTAAAATATCAAAAACAACAAAAATATATCATTTAAAACCATCCGGCGCTGTGATGCTGATAGACAAAAATATTTTTACTTTTAATATTCCGAGAAGAAAATATAATTATTTTCCTTTGAATAAAATGATCAAAAGCAAACCGAATTCGTTAGGCTTATGAAAAAGTTTCTCAAGATGAAAAAATATGAATTCATTCTATTGCATCAACTCTTTTAAGCATACTTTATTATGCCAGCGATTCTCATGTGCGGCATGTGCAGCCACCAAAGACTTCCTTTTATGTTAAATGTAAAATTTAAAAAATATGTGATATAGAAGGTGCTTGATGGAATTTCAATATCAATTTTTAATTGTTAAAACTTTGTAAGATTCCACAAGTTTTGTCACTCGTGATTAGGATTTCACCTTTCGGCATCTTCAGGCTTTCATCAATCGCATGTAACAGAACTGACTTTGTCGAAACCCGGGTCGTTGGTGATAAAACATGTGGAATCGTACAAATTTTTCACAATTCAATTTAAAAAAAAACATATTGTTTTATACAATATTGTAAACAAATTATTTTATGAAATATTATTTTTAGATTGATTGAGTACACCTGACCTTTAGTAAGTGTTTTTAATTGAATATATATTGTTTTTTACTAACAGCAAGAAATGTTTTTATCACATTTCACAACCAAAATTTTATGCGGCCACTAAAAATTTACATGAACGACTGATATTTACAAAGCGGACACAGTAAAAAAAAACAGTTATAATCTACCATTAGGTTTCTGCGATGTGAAATAAAATGCAATTTAGTATCCCTCTGAATATTTGTGTAATAGCGTTTTCGATAACCGATACTATCAATTTGTGCATCGATTGGCAACCAATCCGATTGCTTACTGTCATAATTGAGTTGACTTGGAAGTAAACTCGGGGATTTCCAGGCATTTGAGCTATGCACCTAGTAACAGACAGTAATGAAATTCCCGACAAACGTGATGTGGACCGTACATTCTGTGGACATGCGAACTAGACATTCGTGAATTTCTGAATATTGTTATTCAAACGTAGACACGGCGGAAAATTTTCACGTATGAATTTATACCAACAGGAATTTAGATTTGAATCTTAAATAGTTTAGTCTAGCAATTTGAAAAAGACGCTGTCATTCGTGTCAAGCAAATACAGGTATCATTCAGAATTTTAATTAAATACAGTTATAAACTAATATTTTTCAATATATGATAGATAGAAAAGAAAAAGAAAAATACAGACTTCTTCGAATGAATTACTCGTTAAAATTAAAATATGATTCGTGGCCTATATTATTGTAACAAATGACCCAGTCTTAAAGTACTTTCAAAATTTACAACTAATAGTTAAAGTAGATGTGACAATTTTTGAAACTACCGAATTATTACAACTCATCACCGTTGATTTAAATATAATACAGAACTCACGCAATTATGCACAATTCCTAAATATTATAAAAATCAAAAAGTGAATTGAAATGTCTCTCTTTGTTTTTAATTAAATATATTTGGATAGTTTATTTTTATGTAGAAAGTCAATTTTCAGAAGACTTAGTTTCCTAGATTTCCGATTGATTAAAATTTATAATCAGATTTTACTGTGAAATGCGATATACAATGATTGCTTTCATCGGTTAAAGTTCACGGAAGTTATGGATACTTGAAACCTATTCGGTGAAATTCGATTGAAGCATGTATTATAGTACTAAAATGATTCAAAGGTAAACTTCAAACTTTGAAGGCATGAAAACAATTTAGAAAACTTGATAACAGACGGACAGTAATAGAAATATTATTTTCTGTTATCTTAAGACTATAATATATAATGTATGTTCTATAATATATGCAGTATTTAAGTAAATACTACTTTATTATAAAAATCAACTTTACTTATAATTGTAAAATAAGTAGTTTTTGTCAACTTTAGTATTTTTAAAAGATCAACTCAATTCCTTAAAATGCTATCATTTGAAAGTATTGGAAAAATTATTTGCTAACCACTTGTATAAATTATTCTGTATAGGACCGGGGAATTTGTGTTATGTGGAAATAATCTTCACAAATAACTCAGAAGAATTTCACCTCCTTAGATTTTGATTATCGTATCCATGTATAAATACGTGAAATGAACAAAGTTTTTTTTTATTATTAAAATGAACTTCCACAAAACTACCTCCGAATCCATTGAAAGTACATAGGATTAATTGTCGGCGATAAATTTACCATGACGTAAAAAAAAATTTAAACGCAATTTCGTTAAGTTATTATAGGTATCAACTTTTGATTTTCACGGAATTTATCAATAAGGTTTAAAACTATGTGACACATTGTGTAAGTACAAAGCTTTTATTGTTGCGTTTTGAAAGCTCGTTTTGTTGATGTATGTATTGAATCTTCGAACAAACAAGA
The DNA here is from genome assembly GCA_028555115.1 of Himalopsyche japonica. Taxonomy (NCBI): domain Eukaryota; kingdom Metazoa; phylum Arthropoda; class Insecta; order Trichoptera; family Rhyacophilidae; genus Himalopsyche; species Himalopsyche japonica. The sequence goes on along the minus strand of JAHFWJ010000575.1, from coordinate 1,232,518 downwards.
AGAAACTTTTGAGTAAATGATCATCAATCATGCAGCGATCCTTGAAATAGGCTTCATCGTTAAAATTCTCAAGGTTTTGAATATGTGCGCTATACATTGTTGACAAAGTTGAGAACGCAAACAAGACAATCTAACCTTTGTCGTATGACAAATAAATACTTATACAAAGTAATTTTAAATTCTTGAAATAATAATGTAATAAAACTGATTTCTATGTACACAAATCTTTAATATTGTTTTTAAATTAAATGGAAGATCTTGAATATAATTATTTATTGAAATGTTAACCTTTCAAAATGTAAATTTTCAACCACATTTATGATTTATTGCATTTATAAGTAAAATGATCGAAAAAATATTTTTTTGATTAAGCTTTCGTTGACGTTTGTGTACTTGAAAGAAATACTTTATCATAGTTGATGTTGTGAAACTGATATATACCAACACTTGGTTTCAGGTATCGGTGATATATATCAACTTAATCAATGCATTAGAGCATAATTTCTCAACTGGTGGTCCATGGAGATTTTTGGGCGGTCCGCGATAAGCAATCGAATTTTATGTTTTAAATAATGGATTTTTCAATTATCTTTATTTGTAACTGTCTGTTTTAATGTATTTAAATATTGCGAAATAACAAATTATAATAATTGACATAAAAAAAAAAAAATATTTATTATATTATTCCAATGATGACCATGGTCCGCAAAATATTTTTGGATTTTTTGGTGGTCCACGGATGTAAAAAGGTTGAGAAACTATACAGTAGAGTACAGATCATATTACTTGAATATACAGATTATAAAAGATTCGATGAAGTTTTGATACAATTTTTTACTATTTTTATGTGTATACATGTAATTTTTAATCTTATTTTGTGAAGAAACGATTATAGATAATTTTTAAAATAAAGTATATGGTGATATAACTGATTTTTCTTTTTAAAGAAGAAAATGACACCATACATAAAAGATAATATCACTCACTTATCTAATTGTGAAAAAAATACTTCCGAATCAACTATTGTATCAGTAATTCAGGAAATAGCGAGGTTAACCTTTCTGGAAAATTCTTTGACGTTACCAACTGGCTACAAAGGTTGTTTGATATTTATAGCTCTAACATAATGTGAGCAATGCCAATATGGGCTTGCCCAGAGGCAGGGCAAAGCGTTTCACGGTGTTAGTTAGAAACTCTCATAGAAAATATTTTATAAACAGTATTTATAGAATTTTTTTCCATGCTACTAATGAACGAAGCGCAAAACTTGAACGACATACAAAAAATGAAAATTTAGTTTATTTGTTTTACAGTGCGGTTATATAAATGGTCATATGAATTTATATTTAGAAAGAAAAATCAATTAATGTAAAAATAAATATTATTAAATGTATGGAAAAAAAAACAATTTATGATACCAACTGAAGGTGCCAAATGAAATTTCAATATTAAATTTAAATTGCTGAAGCTTTGTACGATCCCACATGTTTTGCCACTAACGACATGGGTTTCGTGTTTCGACATCTTCATCTTCATTATTTGTTAGAAGATCCTTTCATCAAAGAGTCGTTTTTAATGATGATAAAACATATTAGAGATAATTTATTGTCATTATCATCAAATCAATAGTGTTGGAAGGTATTTCAGATGTATTTTTGCTGATTCTAGCTTAAAGGTCTGTATTATTTTGTAAACAACTCATGATTTTTTTTTGTATCTCAATTCTGTTGCATTCGTATGATATAATGCCTGAAGATATCGAAATACGAATTAAGTGTTGTCGGCGATAAAAAATGTGAAATTTTATTAATAATTAAAATTTTATATTTTCTAGATCAGAATCGGTTTCGATCATGATTAGCAAAAATAAAAATATGAAAATTGTACGAAGCATTGTATTTTTTGAAATTCATTCACACAGGTATACTGAACGTTTGTTTTTAATTTACCACTACCAAAAGCCCATTTACTCAAAACTGTAAGTAGACACAGCTGAAATAAAATATATTGAAACGAGATGAAAAAAAATATGTGATGATAAAAATAAAATGTTCAATTTTGTTTTTAAAATGTGAAATGCATTCAGGAGCGAAATTTAATTGGGAAAGGCTGATTTAAGCGAAGCATTTTATATTCAATAAAAATGCACCACGGCATATCTCTTTGAGAGAAAATTTTATATGGAATTGTGTGTTGAATTTTGAAAGCTCACTTTTCATTTATATATCAAATATTGCTGAAATTCTGCAGAATTGGAATATTTGATATTTGCTCATCTAACGAATCTACAACAAATTAATATATATTTCCACGAAGAGACTGAGGGATTTGCGTTCATTTAAGGTATTATAAAATAATTTTTTTATGATAAATTTGTTATGTCGTGCTTTTGAGCTTAAAAGCTCACTTAATGGTATTTGTAAACGATTGATTGCTCATTTACTGGTTATTTAAAATTAATTTTTTGTTTCTTCAGTGCATTGAGAGGCAGTTTTTGTATTTTTTTTAAAATGAAATAAAAAAAGGCAAAATCGCTTTACTGTTTTTTTAATTACTTACTGTGACATGATTTCGACTCTTCATACATATATTTAAGTTCTTTAATTTTTTTTTGTGCAAACTATTTTACTTAATTCCGATATATTTCGTTAAATGTTAAACTGAAAATTATTTCTTTAATTTATTAAGTTCTTGAAAATTTTTGTTCTATTCGAATGTTTAACTATTTTTTTTATAAAAAACCTTACTTTAATTTGAATTGTTTCAGTCGATAATACTCGCGATGAGCGAAACTTGTCCAGATATTTTTTTATATGATTATGGTTATATTAATAATCATTATGTTTTCTATCTTAAACGAAATATTATTTATTAATACAATAAAAATTTATTAAATATAAACTGTTATTAAGACTTCAATTAATATATATATAATATATAACGAATTTTTAAAGTAGTCAGAAGATTACGTTTAGAAAAAAAGTTTTTTTTAAGAATATTTTACATAAATAAAAATAAATTTTGAGTTAACAGAGCATAACAAATGTTTATAAATGTTTTATATTGATCGCATAAATAGTATAGTAATCCATAAAGGTCAAACACAAACTCGCACATGCATTGATTCTTCATATATATATATATATATATATATATATATATATAGATTATACTAATCATTTTATTTACGTTTTAAAAAATATGCAAAAAAATATTTCTATAAATAATTGGACACAAAAATAAATTAGCAGAAATTAATAACGACGTCGAAAAATATGAACAGTATTTTATGTAACGAGAAGTGTATTGTATTGAAAGTTCATTAGTTTCTTTGTAATAAAATACTTTATAAAGTAAACAACCCATAAAAACTAAAAACATCTAATACAATCAGTCATTCTTTCAAACCCTTCGATTTAACCCTTTCCGAAGATTAGCCAGTGAAAGCTAAATTTCCCTTTTCATGACAATTCCGTATCTTTAACTGTTACCGCTTCTGTAGTTCACCCTACTCTGCTGAGAGGTCACGAGTTTACAGGGTCACATGTCCGAGCATTGGAATATAAACTCCAATATAATGATTGATCAATCGATTTCTGATTCGACACACAAAAACCAAGAATGTCTAAGTTGAATCTGTAAAGTGGACTTTAAAACGAAACGCAGACGAAGCGTTCAACAATTTTTTATTTCTTTCATGTTTGAGGTGTTGACTTCACTTCAGAAAAAGCTTTAATATTTAAGTATTAAAATAATATTTTTGGTGATATTACTAGAGTTAAATTCTTTAAAGATCAAGACCCGCATCGTTCATCGCGAGCATTACCAACTGATACAAAACAAATTATAATATTGCTATTTATACAAAAATTTGAGTTGCTATTTACCAGGTATAAGAAACAAATGGTGCGTGAACTAAGAACGTAGTTTTCGTGTAATTATACAAAACATAACTTTATGAATTAAGACAGCTTAAAGATAAAATCCTAGAGACCTCTTAGTAATAATTTGTAATCAACCATATAGTCGAATTAAAAGTCCACTATGACTTAAGATATACTCACTTTTAAGGTGTTAACTGTCACTTCTTGATGGAAAGGCATTATATTTTAAATAATAAAAACACATTTTTTTAGTACTTATTATACTTATATATATTGTGGAAATAAGTACTAAAAAAATGTGTTTTTATTATTTAAAAAAAAAAAAAAAAAATTAAGATATACTAATAAACAAGAAAAATACACTAAAATAATTTTGTTAAAAGGCAGTACGGAGGTAAAAATCAGATTCGAAATGTTTCTTTGCAAACTGTTCACCTTCCCTAAACAATGCTCTAGTATATTACTATAATAGGGGCTTAAATTTTATCTTTTTATTGCAATGCTAATTTTTGAGAATAGTGTTGAGATATAAAGTTCAAAATCTAAATACATTTATTAATTATTTTTTTTATAACATAGCTCATTCTACTCCGGAGTATATTACCACAATACGGTACCCTGCCGGATGTTGCATTCTCCTTGGTTATCCTAGCGGACTGTAGGTATTATCTATAGATGGTCATTAGCGGGGCACTAAGGTAACGGAAGCCATCCAATCGATAGAAGAGACAGATGTGATTTATCCTGATCAGGCCATCCGCACCGAATTTTGGAACATTGACCATCATATTTTTTTTTATTTATTTTGGGTATTATAAAAGGTCGTATAGTTTGCTGCTTTATGAAAAAGTTCGTGAAAAGCTCAACCAGAATTACCTTAGCATTTACTGCAAGTGTCTGTTTTTGAGCATAGCATACCCCGAGCTTTCGTGGCAACGACATTATTGGAAAATGTAATGCAACACCGTTAAAAAGCATGCGTTGAATATGTAGCACATGGTTCAGATATATGTATTGTTCAATTGAAACTACCTTATAAAAACACACTCAAACGTAAGTTGTAGAATTTAAGTACTAAAAAAATAATATGTTTACATTTACAGAAAGAAATTTGAATTATTGAAACACTGTGTAATACCCCACGTTTTGTCTTTAACGACTCAGGTTTTCCAATTTTTGACATCTTCAGGTATACTATCATACAGACACAAAATAACTGACGTACATTAAGCAATTTGAATCGATTATATACGAAAGGTAAAAATATCGTCCCGAAGGTAAGGAACGAAATATATATCTGAAATAATTTTCTTATCTATTGATATAATTCATATTGTATTTAATAATTTTTAATTCTATGGAGCACCCTCAGTTAACTGTTTTGTGAAAGCTTTACTTTCAGCAAATAATTTCAATCAAAAAATGTCGAGTTGTTATTTCATCGGCACTCGCATACCTTGAGTTTTAAGTAACCTACTGAAGTATTCATTTACAAAAAAAAAATACTCAAAGTTTGTTATGGTATAATTTCGTATCGTGTGCCATATGCTTCGTATTGATATCGGATATGGACACAAAAGCAATCTTACATTCTAGAGCCGTGAAAAAAGCTCGATGCGGTAACAACCACCTGTCATGGCGATTATAAAGTAATTGTGTTTTGAATGGGAAACACAACAAATAAACCGTCTTCAAAAGAAGTCGAACTTTTTTCGTAAACATTTTCCGCTAGCAAATTTACAAAGGAGCAGAATTATTCATTGGGAAAACACCCGCAGCTTGGCTTTGTGATATTAAAAATTTGTATGCAAGACTTCCTCGGGCCAAATAAAGCGAATGCTCTGTGTTGGTTTATTATTTGTTCGGTTGCCCGTTTGACGGCCTAAATAGCGGATGAACTTTTGGAGTGCCGACAGTAAAAACCACTCCGAAATGTCAGTGTTGCCATTCTCAAATGAAAAGTATAAATTTGTACCGTTGAGGTGAAAATAAAATCGCTTTTATTATACATCGAGATCATAATGTCGGTCAGAGGGCGGTTGTGATATAAAATAAACACGGCTTATTAATTAGGTGGATGATACATTGTTCTTTTTTTAAATTGTACTGAACAAACAAAGAGTATGGAACGAGAATCTTTTTTTGTTTTTCAAAAATCGAACGCGTCATATAATAATTGAAATAATATTAAATAGCCATTGGTGGCGATAAATGGAACTAGAATATTTTTATATTTAAATTAAGAATTAACATCTCTTACTGTACGATGTAAAAAAAACTATAATGTACGATTAAGGCAAGAAAAAGAACAACTGTTATATATGTAACGAAATAATGCGTCAACATAATTTAAGGGACAAAGATAAAATTTGAATAAAAACAAATATTTCTTAAGTAATCACAAATGTTTATTAAGTAAAGATCAGGATCGATTTTGTTCATCGTGAGCATTATAAACTAATAAGTAAAAAAAGAATAGTTTTTGTAGTAAATGAGCAAACTAAGAAAAATCCATCACCGCTTCTCAGACTGTTACGGAAGGTTAATGATTTTTTATAATAAATCAACCTAGTACGATATATAGATATTTAAATGTACTTTTAAACATGGTACTGTCGCGGGCGTAAGCCGAAATAGCTATCAATTATTTAACTAATCATTTGTTTAAAACTGAAATGTATTTAAATTTCTTTCATTAAGCTTTGCCAAGTAAATTCAATCAATATATTTTAGATTTTTTCAACAAATTCAAATGCTTAACATATCTGTTTATTTATTTTTAAATATGTGAATTTCGATCGTTTCGACTGATAATTTTGTAAAATTGATGAAGTGTTAAGATCTATGACGTGTTAGAATAAGAGCTCTTCAGATCTCCTTCATCTCGTATGTATAGACTTATTTTTTGTATAATTGTTGTGTTGCTGACAAATTTATGTCGCTGCAGAGCTGAGTAGTCTACAGTGAATCCGGTTCACGTGGATACCTCACGCATTACAAATGTATCTATCTCTTTATGGTATAGTTCATTTCTAAATCGATGTTTTTGTTATAGTATGATAAAAGTCTTTGGCCTTGTATTGTCTTGCCTTCATAAATAATAAATTTTGGACTTAATATCCACCGTTCCGACAATAAATCGAAAATATGTATGACGCATTTTGGAATAATTGATACGTTCACCTTGTCGTTTATGACGAGTCAATAAAACAGGAACGTGAACTAAATTTCACATTTTAACAAGACAGCCCAAATTGACACGATAATATTATCTTCGATCGGTTTCAAAGGAAATAATTGATTCGACGTTTTTTTTTGCGTAGGAGAATTTTGTTTTCGGAATTGCTTTGTCACGTTAAATAATTTGGAAACATTTTCCAAGAAGAAATTTTCGTCATTAAAAAAATGTTTTTCCAGACTGAGAATTTGATACGTGTATTGGTTGATTTTTCCTGGCGCACAGCAGTATTTTTTACTTTGACGTTATATTAATGAAATTTAATGACAGTTCAGCGTTTTTTTTTTGCTTAGAAAAACTACGCCAGTAACGTTGTTTGAGTAATATTTAGTTACTTTTATCGATGAGCATAGTCTGTTTCTTTAACATCGTATTTTTAAAAATATGGATAATAAAGAAGAATTTTAGTTGAGCCACATTTTATTTTTCTTTGGTTTTGATATATATATAAACATTATAACTACCGAGAAACAACTCGTGATGAACAGATAAATGTATTAAATTATTGCATCAAAAATCGGAGGGCCGTAACCTATTTTATTAGGAAGTATAGGACGTCGATTTCTATAGATTGACGGACGGTAAAAAAGAGGTTATAGTGTTTTATATATTTACTTTACGTTAACACTATCAAAAACACATTTGAAGGCTCAAAATACCTGCCCTTAATCCATGTAAATCAGACAAGAAATATTAAAGTGTCTTAAAAAAACGTGTATGCGTGCCATAAAAACGTTACGATGTTCACAGGACATGCTTTCGGATGATTTATTGGAAAAACGGGTGAGAAACCTCCGTGGATAGAAGGCTAATATACACCCCGAAAGCCATCAGCTCATAATAAATAGTCTGTGGGTTTTGAACAAACATTATTTTTAGATAGGATCGGAAAAAGTCCGTTGTTTTTTTTGAAAGGCCTTTACTGTTTATTTGACGGGTATTGTATTTAATGGGCATTTTAAACTATTCGAATATTTGAACGACGTATTTTATATCAAACATGTTTGGGTTTAGTTCGGAGCTTGTGTGATTTTATTTGTTTGTCTCAAATGTCAACAGAAAATGTTTTATGAGCACTGGTTTAAAATCAGTCACTCTGTCTCTCCTCTTTAAACAGAATAAGTGTGGGCTAAGACATGACTTTATAACAGGAAAATTAGAAACAAGTTTTGCTATTGAATTAAAATATTATAGATATTCCATACTGCTATTTTTTAATGTATTAAATTGGATTATACATGTGCTTGCTTGGTTGAATTTCTTGCTATACTTGTATAAAATAAGTACAATATAACAAGCTTTGTTGTTTATTTCTTCATTTACCAACATTATTTTTTAAATATTTTCACGTTGCAAAAGCAATAAATATAACATTAATAATAATTTCTAACGCGTATTTACCAATTATATAAATAAATAAAAATATAAATCAATTCTGTTGAAATAAGCAAGATCAAATAGGAACCAACAGTATTATATGATTTTTTTTGAACATAAAATTTTGCTTTTTTTACGACATTGTAATGTAATTATATGAAATATATAACAATTCAATTAATATAAAAATAAAAGTAGCGTATTTGAATTTAAATTATCCATTCAACTACAGGTTCGAATAGCACATTTTTCTTTGAAACCGGTGATAACCAAATTTATATTATTGTGGACAAAAATTAATTGAGTGATAAATTCTAAGAATATTTGTAATATAGTGTAAATAATCTATAGTGCCGTCTTATTCTGTGTACTTATATCCGTGTACGGTTTTATCTCCCCCTTTTTTATCTTAGAACCATTAATTCTTTATAATGCTTCACAAAATTATTTGTTATTTATAAATAGAATACCCGATATATTACAATTTCTTTTTGTATTTTTTTGTGTCTATAAAATATAAGTAAACGGCCGCAATTTGGAGACATATTGTTTCGTGTCCTATAGTACGTAACATAGCAAGAACAAATATATTACATAAAATTTTAATTGACCTCTTTGCTACAATCAATACTTTAACTAACCGTTGACTTACAAGTGCTGTACGTGAATATATACATAATTCATTGACGAAGTTTTGTGTGACATTTACATTGTAGGAAAACATGCGCCATGCCCTTCTGGTGTATTTATTGAAATCTGATTTTTACTCGGCGTAAAAATATTTTATTGTACATTTTTATAGTCGAACGCGTCGTTTTTATTGAGCCAACATGAGTTTAAATTTATTATGGACGATTGCTGAAATTGAAGTTTCCTACTAAAATATTTCAAATGCTTCTGCGTCAGATGCAAGCATACAATTTACATTTCAACTCATTTCAGCACGATTATAGTTTTCTCAATTAAGCACTTTTTACGTTTCAACAAAGTTAACGAAAAAAAAATCAAGTTAGCTGATAACTTTTTTTATTAGATAGCTTTTACGAATGAGACTGATTTAATGCTGTATTTATTTTTTACAGTAAGCCTTAACGAATATAAATTAAAATTATTTTTATTATTTAACATTATCAGGTCGCTAATGACGCATTGTAGAACTGTCCTTAGATGAATACCGAACGTGGAGAATTGTTCGCTGTGGTTTGTCCTCATACTGGCTTAAAAGGTCACGCTGAGTTGATCTCAATGAAAGCCAATTTTGTAGTACTTGATTATTTTTAGTATACAGACACACATGATAGGTAATATAATTCAACTTAAGTAACTGTGCAAGTAACTCTGTCTTTTTCCAGCTTTCGATTTCATGTTTATAATCACATTATTATTGTTTTTGCGCATGTTTAAAAGATTGGCCCGTGCAGCTACACATACACACAAAAAATGAGTAGTAGATTCGTTTCTTTTTTATCAATATTGCATTATCAAAAAACGGCCATGTAATAGCGGTTGAAGGTGGAACCACTAAGTTGTTACATATAAGTATCATTCTTTTATAACTTTTTTTTATGAATATCCTGAAGCATATTTACTAAATCCATATTTGTGGAGTATATGGCCTCTTAAAAGAGATATTTCTACATTATATTTTCATCGAGAAGTCCTTAGTTATGTTGTAGTTAAGCAGTTTTTTTCGAAAAGAAAATACAAAATATTAAATGATATCAAGAAAAAAACTATAGACGATCACTTTACCCAAACATTCTAGACAAATCTTTCTATAAATTGGTTACAACTAGACATTCAAACATACGATCTAGGTTTGTTTTTCAACCCTGGTATTTCGATACTACAAAACAGATCAGAGATAGGACGTACTAAGTTCAAAATGCAGAGAAAACTTTTATAAATTTAAATATTTGGTATTTTAATCACTAGATCAATCACGAACTTTTTTATTTAAAAAATGAGGTGAAAAAAATATCGCATTATAATTTTATTAATCCGTTTTTCTTCCCACTGTTTCATTATATTGACCCCTAGACAGTCAAACTTGTGGATAATGAAATGGGTAAGTGAGAGAGAGAGTTAACATGATCAAATTTTTTTGTTGTTTTCCAACATGCAATCAATACTTCTATGGCATAAAACTGACCACTCATTCACCAGTAAAAATTCAAAAAAACTACATATTGTTTGCTAGAACTTGCTCTGTACTACCAATGTACATTTTTTCAAATGCGGATAATATGAAATTATGTTATTATGGAAACTAGCTTGATAGAAGTTGTTCTTTGAGAACAGTAAGTTCCTCAATCTGTCCACCTTTCCTTATAAGAGAGATAAAGAAATAAAAACAATACTGGGAATTATTTCCAGTTATCGTCACTTTAAACAATTTAAAGGATGGGAAATCTATGTAACAAAATAAATAAAATGGATTTAGCTAAAAGAGCAACCCTCAGCCAAAACCAAAAATTGTGACTACTTTGTTGATATTATCCGTATAATTAATCATGTTTGCTTCAAATGCAGACACTATAAGCACCTTCAAGCAAACTCTTACATAAGTTCTTTGATGGAAGCAAGTCGTTCAACAAACTTATAGTTTGTTAGATGGAAAAATTATATTGAGAACAAATTTCCTTGGAAATTGTTTTTTTACGGCTCGTTTTAATTAACACTAGCGTCGTATTTGTTGTAACAGTGTACATTTTAGTAATGATAGTTTCATAGGTTTTTTGATTGATTTGTCGATTTTTTATTTGAAGGCATTTCCATGTGCGATCTCTTAAATTCTCTTCCATATATCCGATTCCATAAACGAGACAAATTGAGAGCAATTAGTAGTTTTGTTCTCGACCTATCTTTTTATTTTGTTGCTCAATCTCTCTTGAAAAAAAGTATCTTTTATGATACTTTTATAAAAATACCACATTAAAGGGAGTATGATTTTTACTATCAAATGTCAGATAATATGTGAGAGGAAATATAACCTTTACTTTTAGGTACAAATTCATTTATGAATAAACGTGATATTTTGACAATTAAGTCCACTGAACATATTTATTTTTGGGTTAATATGTAGTCTGATTAGTATTGAAATTATCCATATACTTATGTAACACTAACATTATTTGCTGTTGGAATTTTCTTAACAAGACTCAGAAGATAATATAAAGATTATAATTTTATATATAAAAGAGCGATTACGAAAAACTTTGCAAGAATTTTTCATTTTATTATCTAATATTGTAAATGTAAAATCCGACAGCAAAAATATTGTACGTTTTTGTGTTAGCGAAATCTTTCAGAGCTTAAAAAATAATTACATTTATTTACTCAGATATTTGCCTAAATAAAATGCTATTTTTGAATCCATTACTCCATAATTGCAAACACTTCTGACGATCTTGAGTGATAATCAACGAAAATATCCCTTAGACAAATATTAATTCTGTACCCTCCTCATTGCGCTTGTCTCTTATAAATTTAAATTGCGATCTTGCCGTATTGAATTTAATGATGCTTGAGGAAGTTTCCTCTGGGATTATTCTTTCAAGGTACATTTTTTATTCAACCAGAAGATCTGACAGCGATCAGAGTACTGTGAGGTTTACAAAAGATAAATCGTATGTACGTATTTGAGCTCGCATGAAATTCTTTCAAACGTGCGGTGATATCTTATATTTTGAAGAACGTATGAAAGATTGGTGCTATCATAGAGGAACGTGCATAGAAAATATACATTGTTGGTTTACAAACGAAAAAGAGTATCAAAATAAAAAAAAAGAATTCTTTTTTGTAACTTACTTTAAAAAGGTTGTTATAGTACTTGGACATTTTAAACAATAAACACACATTTTATTGATTGAATTGGCATTTACTTTAGAACTTCATTATGAAATGGTGAAAAAATAGCAAGGAATTTTAGTTCTACAATTTTTTTTTATAAGATATAGTTGATAGCTATTTCCGCTCGCTCCAGAAAATTTGCTTATCTATATATAACTGTATTGAAAAGGTATACAATACATCTTCTCTCCTGCTTCAACGATCTAACTTATCTCCTGCTAGCAATAAAACTAAAAAAAAAATTGCAATTGAAATTAAAAAGGCGGCTATATCAATAAGCTTACATATTGCACAGAAATGATTTATTGGATGGGGATGGTTTATTACGGAAAGGCCCGATGCAATGGCTTGAGGAGTGGCGACATATATTAGTTTGTTCGTTAAATTTTTTTCTTTTGATAATTAATATCTATTGATTTCCAGCTGTTCTAAAGCTATCTTGCGAAATCTTATATATTCTTAATATTTTTTCACCGTGTAATAAAAACACATTTGTTGTATTTATTTCCATGATATATTTTATGATCAGGACTGGTTCTACTCATCGCTAGCATTATCAAGTGCAACCGATCCTGATCATAGAATATATTGTGGAATTAAATACTAAAATATGTGTTTTTATTATGTAAAATATTTCATCAAGAAGTGGCAGTTAACACCATAATATTACTTGGGCATGTTTTGAGATCCGGGCGTTTAAATTTTCGATTGATCATATTATATATTCGCAAATAAAAAATGTTAAAAGAAAGTACAACCTGACGTTATAACATATTCAAATAAACTGTGTCGTAGGTATTTTTATTATGAGATGGCTGTTAGTCTGAACGTTTTTTAAAACCTTTTAAACTCAATAGTGTGTGTAAAAACTAGTAAATTAGTAATATATTTAGAAACTCGTTTGTTCAACAATACAATAATAATCTAAATATATCTGAAATCTACATATATGTTAGAATGTTACCTAATGCAACCTTTACATCATTGTTATTTATTTTTCGCCAAATGTCAGTTAGAACCTTTCAAAAGTAATGAAACGATCTGTTATACACAACAATATAACAAAAAAAAATTTATTTAGGTAACTTTGAATATTGGTCGTACAAATGTTTTGCCATCATTTGGAAACGACAATTTTATTGTAAAAATTACTCAGGTAAATGAGCATTCAATATGCATCTAATATATGATAGTTTACTCTAATTAAGGTGTAAATCTTATGTATAATATTTCAATGAAATTCTTCTTCAGATCTGTAGGTATTTTGTCGTAATTGAGTATTGTGGGTTACCATCGATAATTTTTTCTTGATGGAATTGAAGGTTACTCACGTGTTATGAGAGGAAGCAGATTGATTGGATTGTGTCAGTGAATAAGATATGGTATGATAAGGAAATAATAGATGAAACAAACACCATTATTCTTCTTTTGTTGATGATTGATGAAGGAGTAATAGTATGATAAAACTAACTATTTTTTATAAATCGAAGTAGATTTTTTGGCGTATTTTCAAGCATATTCAGTGAATATTCTCTTCATAGATGACCACGTCATCAAAAAAGATCGTTGAGATTTTAATATATTATATAAACTTATACAAAAAACTCTGTTTAATGGTACGTATAGCTTCTTTCAGAAATTATTACAGTTGTACCTAAAAAAAAAAATTATTAACACATTTTTATCATATAATATAATGAAAGAAAATAGTTTTGATCGTTACATAAAAACGTTGTGTTATATTTATTAAAATATATTTTTTTAATCTAAAAAGTGAATAGTAATTATTTAATAATAAAATCACAATAATAAGTGCTTTAAAAAAGTAGCTTAGATGAGTTAGCCTAATAAACAATGCAGATTTTTATAGTAAATATTTTAATTCAAACAAAGTAATGATTTGGACGTAGTACCGTACGACTATAATAAACACTTTTCTTTTAAAAAGCAGAGGTTAGTTATTTTATAATAATTATATGTTACAACTAAAATACAAACAAATCAAAATGTATTTTAATTTTTTTTAATCCAGTACGCACTTCCTTCGACTATTTGAAAATATAATATTTTCCTTGTTTAATCTTTTTCCATCACTTTCCCCGAAACGAGAGCGTAAACACATAGTTTATTGACAGTTTTCGTTAGATAGATAAATGAGATAATTCCATAGTAAAAGTGAAGCTTTAAAAATGTATATGTCGTCTAGGAGTCAAATATAAATATTATTTGTAAAAAGGAATTGAGTTTCGCAAAATATATATTTGATTAAAGATAGAGAATTTTCGAGAAAAGGCGTTAGTTTCCTCCAGTGTGTGGCTTTTTTCAAAATGTTACGTTTTCATATATATATACACAATTTTGAATTCAGCTGTTTTTTATGTCACTTTTCTAAAAGTATTTAAGGTCAAAGACAAATTTAAGATCATTTAATATGGACAAACTTTACAAAAATATTTGAATTGATGATTTTGAGCAATTTAAAAATACAATTGAAATAAGCTAACCTCAATTTTTTCAGGCCTAGTTCCATATAATGTAAAATTATACAGCATAATTTTAATCTCTACGCGATTGTATTATTATATAAAAATAATAAATTACTCTTTTTCACACAAAAGTCTTTTTTATAATTAAGCATAAAAATTGCTTAAATAACACATTGGTTTTAAAAAGACGTTGCCAGCCCTGTTCAAAAGCTACGCAGGCAGGTTTGTATTATATAATTCGAAAGTTTTTCCAATTCAAGAATATTGACAGCCTTCAATACCAATCCTTGTAATTCAAGTTTTCGATGACTTGTACTTTATAAATATTTTCTAAATAAACAAGTAAGTCTTAGAAACATGTCCAAAATAATTCATTATTCAAATAAATGGGAAATGTTTTTCATGTTTTAGGAGGTGCTTAAATGTTTCTTAATGTCACAGTCAAATAAAAAATGTTATGAAAAGATATTAATTTACATAAAATAAAAGTTAAGCCTTCCTCAGACAAAAGATGTTATTTAGGTGAAGATTTATTAAAAACTTATCAGTCGCTTTGTGGCACGTGGCTATAAAAACAATTTTGTAGTACTTAATTTCTTTTGTGAACTTTTCGTTAAATATCAGATTGTAAACAGTTTTTTAATTCGCATTAAAATTATTTCTTTGATAAGTAAATTGGTTTTATTTCGTTGTATATGAAAATATATGAAAGTATATGAAAAAATAAAATAAAATAACGTGTGAATATTTTAGCTTTAGAGTAACATCAACTTTCTTAGACTAAAGGAAATAAAAATTATTATGAATATTATTCGAGTTAATACAGTAAGTAGAAAAGTTCCGACTTTTCATGATACGTTAAGATTTTGTATGACCTATTAAACAGTTAAAAACCCATTAGTAATATTCAGGTTCAACGAAGCTAAATACTTTTGCCAGTCTATTAATCCTGTAATTAGGTTTGCATTTTCTGATATAAGTTTACCCTTTCTAAAAAGAATTTAATCCTTATATTAATGCCATTGTAATATTTTACCTGTGATATAATATAAAGACATCAAGTGTTAACAGAATCAACTGAAAAATGCATTATACATGCATTTATTACAGTAAAGTATACCGCCATCTAGTATGCACGAAAAGAAGCAAAAAAACAGTGAATAATAATACCAGTGATATTTGAATCATGAAATAAGTAAAATAGTGAAGAAAATTGTATACCGTAAGTTCTTAATTGGAAATTTGATGATTTACAATTCTTTTTGTAATAAAATATTTTAAAAGTATTTTTTTTCAAAAAAACATCGATATTTTTAGAAGTCGTTAAGTTAATAAAATATGAAGTTTTATGCATAATATTCTAAAGGAAAATAATAAAATTAGTTAAATACCTTCAATGTAATTATCAAAGTAGACAAGGGTTAATCAACTGTTTAAAAAACTTTGTTTAAATTAATTAACTACTTTTGCGATTGTTTCCTATCTCTAAAGATTAAATGAAACGTCCACTGGGAAAAGTTGTTGGAAAGTACTTTTTTAAAAAATAATTTTGGTCGTTATTACGTCAAAGTTATCATGACATTATCGAACAGCAGATTTTTTTTATATTATATTAATCCATATACGCCCAGTTAATATAAATTTCATTCGGCCTCAAATATGAGCTGATTAGATTGCCACCCACTGATCGATATATTTATTGACATCCTACTCTGACTAAATTCGTAATGATCTATCTATACAGGTCACTTCAGTGGAAATTGACAATTATCACAGATTCGACAATCATGGGAAAATAAATGATATTATTTGACATGGTGAAAAAATAGCAATATATTTTAATTCTACAATTTTTTTTATAAGATATAGTTGATAGCTATTTCGGCTCACGCCATCATCAGAACTATACTTAAATGAGTATTTGATTTTTTCACCGTGTTATAATGGAGTTTTACCAAGTAAATGCCAATTCAATCATATTATACGACTCTATTCGTGAACTACATATGAAGAAAAAAATACATGGTGTATGAACGTTAATTTTCCCTCAAAAAGGTTTTGAGTTTTTTTTTTTAATTTGAAACATCAAATTAAATTTCCATGAAGTAAAAGTTTTAATAATACAATACGATGTTTTGGACTTTTTTGAAAATTTTATGTTCTCTGAACCAGGACCGATTTAGCTCTTCGCGAACGTTATTGACTGAAAAAATAATCAGCCAATTAGTTATCAGCTAAAATTACCAGATACCATAAATAAACACGAAGTCCAAGTTGGTTGTCTCACCTCCACCCGTCATGTGTGTGCAGGTGCTGTTACAAGGCCGCCTTCCATAACGCAAAACTGATAAAAAAAGATTCGATTTTATTCCTGATATTCTTGGCTCGATACAGAGCTGCACGAACCGATCGTTAAGCCATGCGCTATTGTACTTAGAAGAAAAGAAAATTTGACTTGCTCGGTCACTTAGATTACGTTATATTAACCGGTTAACTGCCGGCAGGTACATGTATGGCGGTACCCAGCACGCCGCGAATTTCACGACAAAAATAAAACCTTCTAAACATATCGTTATTGAAAGTGTAATGAAGTTCATTTATAAAACTTACCGAATAAATGAAGAGTGCGCCAGTCGTGCAGTCATTTATCCATAATCAATTCAATATATTTGACATTTTTAAATAATTGATTTTCTTTAGTCAAAGCCCACTAAAAACGGCGCGTCTTAAGACGTAATTTTTGTATAAGCGGAGCTTCGTTTACAGAAAATTATGCGTCTTAAGAAGCTTTTGGCAGTTAACCGGTTAAGTATCCTATGTATTTGTGTTTTGAAAATCCGTCATGGTGGAAGAGTTTAATGCGCTACGCGCGGAATCTAAAGACGAGTCAAGAGTATCTCGTTCCCCTTATAATACTTCTTAAAATTGAACAGCGACTGATATGTTATAATAAATAAATCCATACGGCACATCAATTAGGTATAAAAATCAAATCATTATTGGAAAATAATACGTTTTCATCAGAAAGTGACAGTAAATAGTTTAAAAGTGTTAAATTTCTCACATTGTGATGGTTTTTTAATTATGTTTAATCTGATGATAAACACTTAAAACTCGTGTTATTTCAAAAATGGGTTTTTGCTTAATGCCAATTTCTGTTACTTAAGCAAATAACAAGAAGCAAGAAGCGATGTAACAAAGCTTGTA
Source organism: Himalopsyche japonica (assembly GCA_028555115.1). Taxonomy (NCBI): domain Eukaryota; kingdom Metazoa; phylum Arthropoda; class Insecta; order Trichoptera; family Rhyacophilidae; genus Himalopsyche; species Himalopsyche japonica. The sequence continues at coordinate 1,214,474 of JAHFWJ010000575.1, read as the reverse complement.
GTATTTATGCCAAGAAAATTTAAGGAAAATTACGAAGTTAATTTCATAAATAAGTGTGAAGAAATTGGCCTTACTTCATCAACGGACTCTGGCGGCTTCTAAATGAATCAGCGAGACGTCCGCCATTATTTTCCAATGTCAGCTGACTGCTAATTTCCCACGGGTCTTCCCAGATGAATGATTAATGAAGTTTCCAAACACTTCCTCCGAATTACTGCCCGAATAATCCAAAATTATTTATTATCCGCGAACTAAATAAGTAGTCAGTTTTCTGAAAGTTTCAATTTAGGGGCTTAATGGCACTGTCAAATTGAATGCTTGGTTTAATAGTTCCATTCATTAATTGTGTTGTTACTGTAAGAAAAAAGTTTAATTAAAATCAATGTTTCTAACATTAGTGTGAATGCTTTGACCATAATTTAGCAGCCAAAAAGGAAGTAAGTTTGTGTATGTTTACTATTACCAAAACTTTTTTTAATAAAAAAATAGTGAGTTAACAAAAAATAATTTTGATTTTCTTTTTAAATTTTGTTTTTGTGCTCTTTTTTAATGTTTAAAAATATGGAATACTAAAAACATTTCTTTTTAATCGTGTATAAAATATATCGAAGCTCTAGTAGATAAACGATTCAAATTTGTTTCATTTTTTGCATTACTTTGTTGGAAATAAAGAGTCAGTACATATAGCGAAAAGAAATAAATCAAAAAATAATCTAATACAAGACATAGTCTGCCGTATATCATCGTAAGAAGCTTATTGTAATGAATTTTCTTTTTAAATTGTCGAGATTTATATGAAAAAGAAAGCTCCAGAGACTTCTTTCTTTATAATTTATTCGCAGGTCAAAGTGTGAAGAATCCTGAAATGAAATGAAACCTTTATGAAAAAATTATTATGTTTACCTTACATAAATTACGTAGCGCGAAAAAATCTTGCAGATTTGATATTACAAAGTTTTGTGTCAAGCTTGACGTTATGAAAAACAGCGCTTGTTTACGCCAGTGGCGAGTAACCAAAACCTTCGAAATATTTTTGATAAAATTATAGTGTCTTTTTTATATGAAAACGATTTAATTCTATCAAATATTTTATTTAATGAAGCTACAAATGAAGCAATCAACAATTTTCAATGCTGATATTTACTGTCACTTTTTTATGGAAAATCATAACATTTCAATAAAAACAGTGATTTTATCAGAATTTAATTAACTAACCTCTTCAAATTTATCTCTTCTTCACCAAATAAATAATTGTTCGTTTAAGAAATTTGAACTGTTACAGTTTTGTACTATTCCACGTGTTTTGTCACTTACGACTCGGGTTTCGCCTTTCGGCATCTTTAGGCATTGTATCACACGGATGCAACAGAACTGACGTTAAATAAACAGTTAGCATCGCCTATATACCAAAGTTATTAATTACAGGAAAACACTTGCCACAAGGCAAGCAGTAAATTGCAGCTAAAACAAATTTAATAATATCAATCTAATAATTATTAACACGATTGCGTGTGATAATTTTCATTAACAATCTTGTTAATGCGTCATTCTTGAAAGGGTTTTACATTAAATATTAATCAACTAACATTAAAATGTAAATGGGTTGTTTTTTTCTCTTTGGTATTGTCAGTATTATTTTATGTTATAATGCTCGAGACCAGTTTCGCTTATCGCGTGTTGGGTATACTGCTTTTGTGTAAATATTTTAAAGGTGTTAAAAATTTAAAATATTTAATTTATAGTACACGAAGGACATGTGTATTATTGTTCTACCAACGAAAAAACTTTGCATATTGTGTACTTTTTAAATGATGGAAGAAAAAAATGTGAATATTTTTTTTTAAATTAAACCAATTGCTAAGACAGTTGATAGAAGATACTAAAAAAATTACAATTTTTCTGCTAAGGTATATACTAGTTTGATCTATTCTGATTATCTCTATATTTTGTTTTAACACCAACAATACTGAACTATTTAAAAAAAAAATGGATTTCTTTACATGACTTTGAAGAAAATGGGTTTAATCTATGGTTTAAATGACGGTAACCACTATCAAAAATAAGGAATCTCAAGATAGTGAGAGCATAAAATGGCCAGATTTTGAAATCTTAAATGAAGATTTTTGATTGTCGCCAATTATGTAATATATTTAAAAATTTAGATAAACGTATTTAGATGAAATATCGAGAAATTTATTTTGGGATTTTGACAAATTGTAGAGATAGATTTTTCTATTCGACGCAATTTATGAAGGACCACACAAAATCAAAATGTATCGGGCGGCTGCATTTTGTTCTTCAAAGCAGTCGGGTTTCAGCTTATAAATCAAAGACCTTAAGCTTGTCTATTCTTTGTGGTTTTGACACCTTTTCTTTTCAAATTGTTTTCCTTTGCTTCACAAATAGCGCTTTTCCTTGATGTGTATAACCAAGGAAAGTATTTTTTAAGCCGTTTCAGGTACATGAAACTTTTATAACTACACATTCTTGAAATTTCTTTGTAACCTTGTAGACCCCGAGTATCATCTATGGAACTTATGCCGAAAAATATATATATTAATTAATATGCCGAAGTGTTGAATATTTCATGTAACATTTTTATTTATTATCTTAAACAACTATATAAAAAAATGTATTTTAATATAGTATCATAGATGATACCACCTCAAAATTTGGAAAAAAAAAACTATTTTTAAAATGCAAAAAATAACACTTTGGACCGAGAATTAAAATATAATATAATATAATCACAACCATTTTCGATGGCGATAATTATCTTCCATTAAAACCAAAATTTATAAATAAAAACGTATGCTATAGAATATATTTTACAGCTTTTTATAATTCATTTTAAAAAGTGCTAAGATTTCTCATAGCCGTTTACGATTTTGTCAGAGAACACAAATAGCTTAAAAATACGCCACAAACCAGCATTCTCTAAGTTTTCTATTCCACAGCTTATGCACAAGACACTTTATTAATTTATTAAGTCTAGTCAGCTTTTTTGCATTTATATATATATATATATATATTTAAATGACATCATCAGATTATCTTCACTCTTTTTTCATGCTAGATTCGACCTTATAATGTATTCATTGAAAATTCATAATCACTTTCTATCAAACTAAAAACACGTCACTATAACGTAAACGCATGAAAACGATATTAATGATAACGATTTGTTTTAATTCTTGAAAATGATTTAAAAGTTACATACAGTAAAATATATGATGTAGTACCGTATAGTATAGTGCATAACAAACTGTAGCAATCTTATTTGAATGAAATTTGAATTGTTACAACTTTGTACGGTTCTACATGTTTTGTGATTAACGACCCGGGTTTCGGCTTTCGGCATATTCAGGCATTCTATCACATAAATGCAACAGAACTGACGTAAAACAAACAGGTGGCATCGTCTATATACCGTAGATATTAATTGCAATTTTTTCCCTGTAATTAATGCCTGAAGACGCCGAAAGGCGAAAACGGGTCGTATGTGACAAAACATGTGGAATCGTACCAAGTTGTAACAATTAAAATTTGATATTGAAATTCCATCAAGCACCTTCAGTAGATATCATAAATTATTTGAATGACAAAAAAAAAACTCAGAATCAAATTCATTGCGTGTTTTTTCGATAAATATTAGGTTTTGATTTAACAGTTTTATGATTTACTGTTTTTCATATTATATAATGTATTTAGTGCTATTTTTCAGAAATTTCAAACAATGATTATTTTTTATAAAAATTAATTGGAGTAATATGAAATTAAGTTAGAAGTCTAAGAAAAATACTAAAGTTATAAAAGTATCGTTAATTTCATTATTGAAATAGAAAAAGGGTTAATCAACCGTTAAAAATATTATCAAACTTCGATGAACTACTTTTTACATTTTTTGCTTTCTTTAAAGATGAAATATCCACCTCGAAATGTTAATGGAAAACAATCTTAACATAAAAAGTAGTCGTGGTCGATTTTTTAATGAAATTCAATCCGAATAGATTTGTTTTTTTATTTACACTTTTATCAAAATATTTTAGGACAGGAAATAGTGAGATATATATTATAATTATATGTCAAAAGTGTTGCGGAGATACTTAGATAAATAAAAAATGAAACTTTGACGTTATAATATGACAGCTATCACTTATATGGATAAAAACTTATTTGGCGTAACGTGTAGGTTGAAATAAAAAAAATAAACCCTCTCTTTTTGTGCGTACATTGGGCTTTCGTCGGGCTTGATAATTGATGAATGATAGGCCCCAGTGAGAGACTTATTCATCGAAATTTAATCTGGAAATCTTTCCGTATGATGGAAGGCATTGTGGTAGATGGCATCATCGTTGATAGAGGTCCAGGGTAGCCTTTGAGGGCAATCTATTATTTGCTGACGGGACGCAGGCTTTGTCGATTCCTTCGCGCCGGACGGGGTCGGTTGCGTCGGTCGGGCACAGTGCCGCACTAAGTCAAAACATAATAAAAAAAATAGTTTATCACCACCCAAAAAATGTCAAAACAAAACAAACAGCGTCTTCCCTGTACAGCTTTTTCTCAAGCGTATAAGAATATTTTGATTTGAATACGGTGAAAAAAAATCAATCAATAATATTTTAGTTATATATATTTTTTTTGTAAGATATAGTTGATAGCTATTTTGACTCACGTCATCGTCAGAACTAAAAGAACTTATAGTATTGAAGAACTAAAATACATCGTTTTTTTTTCACCGTGTTATAATGTAGTTCTACCAAGTAAATGCCAATTCAATCAATAATATTTTGATTTGCTTATTGCCGCTGAATTTTTTTTTTTTATAATGTTCAGTACCACTTTTACACTTCTGTATTCTCTAGAAAATAACAATATACAGATTTTAGCCATGATAAACATTGTCAACACTTGAACATAAAATTCGGAAAAAAAGGACTTAGCATTGGGAAATATTTGTTATATATATCAATGCAGAGAGCATTGAAAATTTCTTAACAACGATTCTATCTATGTTAAATTAAACTTTTGAGATGTTAAATATCACTTCTTGGTGAAAGAGCATTATATTTTAATATTAACCCTTTGCACTCCATAAAAAAATAAAAAAACGTTGTACCAACTCCTAAATTAATTTTAAGATTTTCATAATATTCGAACGTCATTAAATCAAATGGACGTTATATATGCAATAATTAATTAATAACATATTTTATAATTATTACATGATAACTAAGCTTTAGTCTATCAAATAAAAATAATTACATTTCAAAATATGATATTTTAAAAATAATATGTACTATTTAAAACATTTGAAAGTGTGATATTTTTTGACTCTCTCAAGTTTCACAACGTCAAACATAGTTTCTAAAAATATTCCTACAATCTTGTTTTCACTATCAGGACTGGTTTCGCTTATCGCGAGTATTATCAATATTGAGTTTTTATTATTAAAAAAAGAGGTAAAAAAAATACTTCAATTTAGTCAAGCTTATTCTCAAATGTAATTGAGGTTTTGATTCCTGAAACAATCCATGATTTTATAATATTCATAAATAAGTTGATAAAATATTCATGACACGCACGTGAATCGCTTATTTGTATGATTTGTTCGTCCGTTAGACAAATGAACGATCCTCTGATCGTTGGTCAGACATAAACCCGTGCCTGCGAAAAACATTTCCCAATACATTTGCACGAGCGTATTTTAAAGTACCCATTGATATCCGATTTCAGCGGCAGTTCCATTTCATTGAACGTCATTACAGGGTTAACTGGTCGGTAGCGATTTACCAGACGAATTTCACGGTTAAGTGACAAATCATAATATGTTATAAATATATAAAATAAACTTATATTTATAATTTTATTTATATCAATACAACATAATGTAATAATTATTATTTATAACCAAAATTTTATACTGTCTTATTTTTAAAACGACAAGCGAACAAGAGAGTTAGTCATATGCTCCCAACCTGGGGATCGCCAACTTATACGGGCAACTGAAAATATATTTTTTTTGTATGCTTTTGGGTTGTATGGGGTTCGCGGGTCACATGGATTTTATGAAAAGGGGTCGCTACCCGGAAAAGGTTGGGAGCCTACTCTAGAACTATCAATATATTTTAAAAAATAAAAACATATTTAAAGTAATATATTCACAGTAAATACAATATATGATCAGGACCAATTACGCTTTATTTTTTATAATATTTATAATTTATTGATTGAATTGGCTGTCACGCCATCGTCAGAACTATGCTTAAGCTAACATTCGCCTATCTATATATATAGCTGTGCAGAAAAGGCACACAACACATCCTGTCTCTTGTTCCAACGGCCTAGCTTGTTACTTTAACACAATGGCACTAAATTTTCGAAAATTCTAAATGAAACAATAGATGTCTATGAGAATAAATTTATATATGGGACGGAAGTGGTCATTATGGAAGCAAATCAGACCACCCCTTTGTACAACGGCTGGACAAGTGGCGATCCTATTATGTTAGTTTGTTCGTTAAGAATCCTTTGTGATAATTGGTGTTTATTGATTTACAGCTGCTCCAAAGCCAAATGACGTTCGTTAAGAATCCTTTTTGATAATTGGCGTCTATTGATTTCCAGCTGTTCCAAATCCAAAGATGTCACTAGCTTATTCACTAATATTACTGTAAAGGAATGCTTAGGAACGCTACATGACATATTAGAAAAATCTAAGTTACATCCATTTGAATCTGAAGAGATTTACTCTTTAATTCAAGTGTGTATTGAAACGAATTACTTTAAATTTAACGAAACATATTACAAACAAAATGACGGGTTGCCAATGGGCAGCCCTCTAAGCCCATTACTTACAGAAATTTTTATGGACAACTTCGAATATAAACTTCTCGAACTAGATAAAAATAATATAGTATATTACTACCGCTATGTAGACGATATCTTGATTTGTTGGCAAGGCACGGATAGACAATTAGATAAATTTCTACAGAAAGCTAACTCTATACATAGTAATATTAAATTCCATAAACGGTTGCCGTTGCTATTGTTTCTTAATTTACACGAGAGTTTAATGGCGTCCAATTTTTTTCATCTCGTGAAGCATTGTGTTAACTCGCCGTTGTTTAATATTTTTTCTCATTACTGAAGATTTTATTATGAAAATAGAATTCCCTTTCATTTAGCCGGAGGCCACTTATTATTTTCTATCTGTAAAATCAGCTCAGGTAGTTTCTAAAAGGTAAAACAGAAATCGATGGGCGAGACAAAGGTAATTAGTCGGACGAGAATCGACCCCCCTTCAGCTGACTCACTACACCCCATCGTCCTCAGCTTGCAATATCAACATTGATTCAAGAGAAAATTTGAATATCGCCGAATATTTCAGGGTTGAATAGATATTTGATTGGTTCACTGTCTTTTTTCGATAACAGTACGGCTAAATTCAAACTTTTTATTAGCGTTTTTTAAATTGACAAATATTTTATTGTAGATCCACTGATCTTTTGAATACTAAAAACACAATTTTAATTATTCATTTTTACAATATATTTTGTGAGCAGCTAGTCATGCTCACGATGAGCGATACGGGTCCTGATCATAAAATATTTTATGGAAATAAGTACTTCAAAATTTTATTTGTTACAACTTTGTACGATTCCACACGTCAGGCATTCTATCACACGGATGCAACAGTACTGACAGTTGAAGATGCCACAAGGCGAAATCCGGGTCGTAAGTGTCAAAAGATTTGGAATCGTACAAAGTTGTAAAATTCTTATTTAATATTGAAATTCCATCAAGAACCTTCAGTCGATATCATAAATAACTTAAAATTTTGATTTTTAATTGAAAATACCTTGCCTTTCCATCAACAAATGGCAGTTAACACATTAAAAGTGACACATTGACCTATCCAGATTAGGCGTGGGGAACTTTTTATGAAAGCTGGATTAAGTAAGCTGTAACATCATGTACGCCCATATTCATGATAATTCAATTAAATAAACTTTCGAGTGTACTTTATTTGTACTGAACAGTAAATAAAAAATCCTAAATATTTTCAAAAGCTCGTAAACAATTACTATAAAGAACTTTAAGGTTGTGTTTTCTTTAGTAAAAATAATGACAGAATGATAATTAGAATGACAACGCTCAACTTTGTAGATTCCCTGGCCACGAGTTCCTCATTTGGGTCTGTATTATCTGTTTTTCTTTATTACAATAGAATTAATACGTGCAAAATAAAGTAACAGCAATATTTATACCGTTATTGCTTATCGGATTTTGTTTGTTTCATTGTGTCATATAATGTATTATGTATCCTAGAACAGTGTTTCACACGCTGAGGGTCGTTTTGGAAAAGGGGGCCGCGGTATAAAAAATTTTAAGAAATATTATCCTTGATGAAAGCTCATTACCAGTTTTGTTATTCAATGTCGTAAATCAAAACCAGTTTCGATAAAATAAGTCATATTCCATTATGTAGAAGTTTTTTACACTTTATCCGATCGCAATATCAACTATTTGTTCAAAATATTGATTAAGGTATAGCTCAGGATAGAGTGAAGAAAAAAGACTAGAAATAAGGATAAACTAGTGGTTACATAATCGATATGCCTATTTTTATGACTGGATGGGTGCAAGGTAAATTGTTTGTCGCAAATATTTTTGTCTTTGAACCGAAATCAATAAATTAAGTACTCGAGCTGACGCCCGTTCAAATCATAACCAAAATCAATGAATCAATTGTACGGAAGAAAGCAGTTGGGTTAATGTTAAACGGATAGACAAGATTAACTTTAACAGCGATTTAAAAATCAGTCTTATACGACGTAAAATATAATTTTGTAAGGCTTATTACCAGTTAAGAAACGGAAAATCTAAGATTTCATATAAGAAATAAAAGTAAAAAAAATGCTTGAATTCCATCATATTTTTCAAAATTCAGCTCTTAATCAAATACTGGCACACTCGCGGCCGTGTCTTTGAAGCTTTTCCCCAACTTTTTTCTCCCAACAAGGCCATTGAAAGCGCGATGAAAACTTTGAACGCTCTTTTTTGTATGCGTTTAAAAAAACCTCCAAGTGGTTTTGCAAAAGAAAGAGGATTTCGACATTTGTAATAGCGCCCTGCCAAAAAAAAAATCTTAAAAACGCATAGGTACTGGGGAGGCTTTACAAGTTTTTATTTTGTAAGTGAGGGAGCTTTTTTTATATGAAAAGTTACCACAAAGAAAGCTTACCGACTACCCTTGGCATGTCAACAAAGTTACGTCACTATACGAAGCTTCGATTAATAAAGTATATCTGAAAGTCTCGTTTGACGTCTGTATAAGGGACATGCTTACAATTTTTATTTGTACAACGTCTCTTACTGACGTTGGTTCGCCGGTAAAGTAGAATGGAAAACTGATAAGTTTTCTTCTTTAACTCATTTATGGAATTTTTAATCGTAGTTTTTTTTATAAATTTAAGCTCTCCTTCATTATTCACGAAAGCAAATATTTTTTTTGAATATTCGTAAAATTTTTGTCTTAAATACATTATATACTTCAAACTGATAAAAACGCCATGATGAATTTTAGATTAACAAAATTTGTAATGTATTTTGTTGATAGCTCTTTTGATTAACACCCTCATCAGAACTACGTAATTTTGTAGAATTACAATACATTTCCATTTTTTCACTGTGTTATAATGGAATTCTATCAAGTAAATGCCAATTCAATCAATGATACATATACTATAAACAAAAAAATGTTTGCCTTTTAATGAAAAAATATATAAATTTAATTACTCTTTTTCAAAGATAATTATAGAGAAAAATACTTTAACTTGTTTTCAATACATAAATAATAATTTAAGATGACGAAGGTGTGCTTACGAAAGAAACGTTTTCTCATATATTTAAGTAAAACTTTGAGTATGTGTATGATAATTTAGATATTAAAGCGTGAAATAGAAAAGTGTATTACAACTAGTATGTGTAAAAAGTAACAAGTACTTTAGAGAAAGCCGTTTACTTCTAAATTCCACTTATATACATATATAGAAATGAATGGTAGTATCGCACAAGAAAATCCTTTGAAAAGCTCAATAGCAAAAGCTTAAAGAGTCTATAACATTTATTATTGAAACAATAATTTTTTTTATCAATTAAGATAAATATTAAAGAGAAAAAAAAATATTTAAAAAAACGCCTGAAAGTAATTTGCAAAAAAAATGATATATTTTTTTGTAATTTTCATACCTGAATGAAAATGACGGTATTGTTTTACATGAAATTTGAATGACAATATTAAATTGAATCGCGTTATTTTCCTGATTGAAATCGCAGGATAAGTTCAGAAATGCCATGTTATTAATAACATTTTGTGTAGTTGTTTCTGGTAACATTATTTCAAGCCGGGTTTCGTGTAGCTCTATTAAATCATTTGTTATGCAAACGTTTAAATTTACATTTTTAGACTGGCGGTGCGCGTGGAATATATTATTACTATCTAACAATTTTGAATGAATTTAATAAAAAATGATACGTAAATACAAAAAATAACTGGAAAAAATGATTCTTGCTTTCGATGATATTTGATATGTAAATACAAAAAATAACTGGAAAAAATGATTCTTGCTTTCGATGATATTTGATATGTTTCTTATTTTATAAGTTTATTAAGGTTTTGGTAGAATAAATTAACTGTACCCAGCCAATTTTTCAACATAAGTCATTTTTCTTAATTGCAAACTTAGTGTTATAACAATACGAATATTAGATAACAATACTTGAAAATTTCTGAGATTATTTAAAATATATTAATAATTTACCCCGTTATAATAAAAGAGCTACATGACAGTGTTTACACTTATGCCGAGAATCACTTTTGCTTTGTGCTTTGCAAACACTTTGCAAGCTCTACAGAAATTATTTTTCTGTTACCGGTATAATGATCAAACAAAAAATTGTTATATCCCCGGACAACTTGTTCTGCGGATAATGCAAAACTCTTGCTTTAATGTCGTCTTCAGAAGGGAGAATGTTCGTATCGTGTGTGGCGTGAGTTTTTAGATCGTTCAAATCAATATCTACATAGACGATAACCGTTTTGACAAGTTTTGAATCTTCATTTAAAAAAATCCCATGATACACTTGTCAAATGCATTACTAGATGTCACTTATTTGATAGTTCTTGAAGAGTTGGCCAAAGTTGTTCAAGTCTTTTTCATCTCTTGTGTATTGATTTATTTCTTGCATTTCGTTAGTTGGTCGCTACAGAGCTGAGCAATCCACAGTGAATCCAGTTCACTATACCCATTACATATATTATATTTAATCCTTCCCACATACTATACTCACACACATATACTTGCATAAAAACGCACATACGTATCCACATATGCACATAAAATAGACAAGAGAATCAACTAAGGTGTGTCATTTTTAATTTTATGAGATCGTGGGTTTTTTCTATCATGGATTATGACATTTTGTATCAACAAATCTATAGAGGACCGTCGAGCAAAACCGGTCTAGGGTTACAAAGATTTCTCGGTACTATCTTATCGTAATTATGTAAATAAAATGTCGTCTTTTATTTATAGAGTTTACTTACTGCCTTGTGAAATATTTATGAAATCTCACGAACAAACTCTAGAATTGCAGGTATTTTCAAGTATTATTGTGGCAGCGAATTGCGCACGTACCACGTAGCATTATATATTTGTCGCAATGATTTGTTTTTGAAAAAAAAAATGTTATGTAAACGAAGCAAAATTGTGCGAATATTATCCGCAAACTCGCCATAAGCTGTCAAACGTGCGCATAACAACATATCCGGTGCTATTTGTTAAAGTCGTCGAAACGCTGTCGGGGGTGTGAGATTGGCAAAGGGATGCTTGCCACGAGGCGCTACTGCCGAAAAAATTATGCCATGTCAATATTGGTTCACCTGCTCCTCAAAAACAAATTTTACCCATAACGAATTCATGCGCCGATGAAAAAAAACGTTGAATTATAAATAGGCGGGATGACGGGCGTGACAGTGTTTGAATTTTTTATGCCATGGCTCACTCAAACACATGCGCGAATGTATACAATGTGCTTTGTCAGGCATGACAGAATCGACTTTGTTCTTTATTTTATATTATATTATATTACATAAAAACTAAAAATTATTACAAAACTATTATTGACAGCATAATAAAAACGTTATATAACAGACTTTTGCGGACAAGTTAAAAGTTTTTTTACAAAATAAAGAAAAAATTTTCCATAAGCACTATTAAAAAAATAATATTTTTAAGATTTGAAACTGTTTGGCTAATCGCAATTACTATTAAACAATGCTCGCAATGTGCGAAACTGGTTTTGATATAAATCATATAAAATTGTGGAAATGGTACGAAGAATTCAGTTTTATCATTTTAATATAAAGTTTTTTAACTCGGTGAAAAATAGCAATGTATTTTAGTTCTACATTTTTTTAAAAACATTTTTATAAGATATGGTATAACTATTTTGACTCACGCCATCGTCGGAACTATGCTTAGAAAGCTGTGTAGAAAATGTACACAATAAATCTTCTCTTCTGTTCGAACGACCTAGCTTATTTCCTGATAGCAATAAAATTAAAAATTTTGAAAATGTAAATGAAACTAAACAGGTGGCTAGTAAGATATAGATAAGCAAATGTACGTTTAAACATAGTTCTAGCTATACATAGTTTACTGAGCTGAAATATCTATCAACTAAATCTTATGGAAATATAAAAAAAAATGGAGAACTAAAATACATTCCTATTTTTTCACCGTGTATTAATGGAGTTCTACCAAGTAAATGCCAATTCAATCAATATAAGGTTTTTTATTTAAAGCACATTTTTTGTACTTATTTCCACAATTTATTATTATTCAATGGCTGCATTATCAATTGCGGGCGACAATGGCGAGCATTATCAACCAATGATGATCAGTTGATAATACTCACGATGAGCAAAACCGGTCGTGGTCATAAAATACATAGTGTAAATAAGTGCTATTGTATATTTTTATTATTTAAAATATCATGCTTTTCCATCAAGAAGTGACAGTTAACATCTTAATTTGAGGTTTGTTTATGATGACTGTATTGTAGATAACCAATTTTCATTGTAACTCAGAGACATGTGGTGAACAAGAATGAGATAAAATTAAGCCGAAGTATTGCTTGCATAACATGAAATATGTAGACGTGTACAATAGTTTATATTCTTTTAATGTTAGACATAACCGAGTGAAATAATAAATAATTGTAAACAGTTTAAAGGAATAAAGTTAAATCAAATCGATCTTTTACAATTTTATAAACATTTTGTAAGAAAGTTGATTTTGTGGTGATTGATTCAATAGCGATATGTTTCATTTATTAGTCAAATTAAATTTGGAACTTACACGGTTACTGTCATAGCGGGAACGAAATAATAATTAATTTTATCGAAACAAAATGAACCGAATTGAACGAAAATTGTCCGTTTAAAATTAAATTAATTCATTATCGTTACATAACACAACTTATGCTGGTGAACTAATTAAGAATTAATTTACACAACGGTACTCGTTAAATGCAATACTTGTTAACGGTTGTTAAGTACTTATATATTCAATTTCAATTCTATGAAATATAAAAGTTGGCTATTAAATAATAATAGTTGGTCGAAGAAAATAGATCAATTTAAATATTAAAATAACGTAAGTTTTTTTAATGAAGGGTTGTGAGAAATGAATAGATTTTCAGATTAATTGAAAGAATCAGTGTTATTGTTCGAAATCATTTTCGCCAATCTGAAGTTATTTTGTATGAACAAATTTTTACACAATAATAAATTTACCGTTTATATTATATTTTAATAATAGCAACACATTTTTAAATACTGTTTCCACATTACATTCTGTTTCATGACTGGTTTCGCTTACTGCGAGTATTAGCAATGAGCTTAATGATCATCAAAAGAATTGTGGAGATAGCACTATAACGTGTTACTATTAACAGGGTGAAAAAGTAGCAATGTATTTTAGTTCTGCAAAAATTATTAGGTATATGGTTGATAGCTGTTTTGGCTTACGTCCTCGTCGGAACTATCAGCAGTATAAAATGCTAAAAATATTTTTTTCACCGTATTACATTGGAGTTCTATCGAGAAAATTCCAATCCAATCAATGAATAATATTTGATTTTTTGAATAATAATGCAAGGCATGGACAGAAGAATCGTAATAGATTTTCAATAAAATTTTTCAAATATTAGTATACAGATATTTCTGACAAGGGTGTCACCCAAAAAAGCTATTAACTATATATATTATAATTTTTTAAGAACTAAAATATATTACATTTTTTACAATGTTTTATAATGGAGTTTTACGAAGTTAATGCAAATTTTATTTATGTGTTGTTGCTATAAAGTTATGATCATTTTAATTATAACGTTATAAAGCTTTG